>LPNX010369264.1:152508-299808 GCA_001517045.1 Pseudotsuga menziesii | reverse complement strand
ATTTGTTTATGTTGTTTTTTATAGCTGTTGTGTAAAGCTAAGTGAAGGGCTTCTTGAGGCTAAGGGAAGCCATGTGAACTGAACCATGAGAACATGTCAGCATACGAATTAGTGAGCACGAGAATAGAGCCTTGTTGAAAATGAGTGAGGTGAGATTTGTATATGAAGTCTGCTTGAGTGAGTGAGCAAGTTTGACATGCTCCTGTTTGTGTATGTTGTTTTAGAAACTGTTGTGAGAAGCTGAGTGAAGGGATTCTTCAGGCTATGTGAAGCCATGGGAGCTGAACCATGAAAGTATGAGAGTCACGAGAACATATAAATTAGTGAACATGAGAATGGAACTTTGTTGAAAACGAGTGAGGTGAGATCTGTATATGGAGTCTGCTTGAATGATGTTCTGTTTGCATAAGAACTAAGTTTTGAAGAACGATTATGTAGGATTGAGATGCTTGTTAGGTTGTGAGGATTGTTGGCCTTTGTGAGAGAGAACTTGAATGCATGTAGTGAATTTTTTATGAGGGTAGAGCTGTGGTAGTTTTGAGAGCATTTTGAATGAAGCTTTTTGGGTGTGTTATTCTTTCCTAAAAATTTGTGGTTGTTCTCTACTTGTGGAGTTTATGAGCCCTTGGAATATTGAAAGTTTTCTTAAAATTACTTGCAAAGTGAGGAAGCTTTGGTTCAACTGTGAAAGAAGTAGAGCTAGGCTCTCCACTTAAGATTGTCTCTCTATGTAATATAAATGTTCAACTAATGCTAGTCAAAGTACTAAGAAATCTATGAGAGTATTATGTATACAAACTAGATTTTTAAAGCTATTTTGAGAAAAGTTGTTGAAGCTCTGAAACAAAGGAGCACTAAAATATGCGTGATTGTCGATGAAAGCATTTAAAAGTCTACTACAACTGAAAAGGCCTTTCAGCCTCTGGAGTTGGATATATATCCAGTTTCCACATCTTGAAGCAATTACTAAAGCAGTTACACACTACTGTTTGAGATTGGTACAAATAAACCCTCTTATATTTGTTTTGACATCATGTGATAGATTTTAATTCATAATAAAGTGATTTGCCTAAGGGCGCCTATCAAGTGTCACCCTTTCTTGTGTTTAGTTTTTTTTTCCCTTAGGTAGAAATATAAAGGGGTATAAAAAATGTAAATGAAAAAATGGATACATGCAATATATAGGGAAAATAGGGGTTTTTAAAAATCGGCAAGGCATATTGGGAGGGGGTTAAAAAAAACAATTTTTGTAGGTATTTTCCAATATTTTTTGAAAATAGGGGTATTGTTTCATATGCCACAAACGAACGTGCTATGGCATAGTTTCACTAAGTGAAGACCCCGTGGGCAAAACCAACTTGGGAAAATCCTCCCTTAAACATGGACTGTAAAACAAAATTGTAGAATCTTGTCTTCACTCATGCTTTCACAGCATGATCAGAAATCCCCAGTAGTGATTTGAGATTGCTGAAGGTCTTCTCACAAAATTCTTTGGTGAAGATATCAGCTACTTGTTCGGAAGATGAACAGAAGAGTAGATGAATGGCGTCATCATGCACAAGTTCTCTGATGTAGTGCATATGGATCTCAATGTGTCTGGTTCTCTGCTTCTGAACTGGATCTTTCCAGATTCGAATGGTACTTTGGTTATCACAGTAGATGGTATTTGAGTACTCTGGTTCGAAGCCACACTCTCCAAGTAAACCCTGCAACCATAAACATTGAGTTGTTGCATTAACAACTCCTCTGTACTCTGCTTCTGTAGATGAGAGTGCAATGGCACTCTGTTTCTTGCTTGACCAGTTGATTGGCCCTTCTGCAAGCATGAACACATATCCTGAAGTGGAATTTCTGTCTGTGCTATCACCTACCCAATCACTGTCAGTAAATCCAATCAAGTCAAGATCAGATTTTGCTTTATAGAAGATCCCATGTGTCCTTGTTCCCTGAACAAAGTTAAGGATCCTTTTGGCTTCTTTCCAATGGATCTCTTGAGGCTGATCCATGAATCTAAAAGCCACACTTACTGCATAACAAAGATCAAGTCTAGTATGTGTCAGATACAACAAACATCCAATCAATTGCCTATACATTGTATTGTTTACCATCGGTGAAGAATCAGCTTCTTCCAGCTTCACTCCTGAAAGGAAAGGAGTTTTGCTTGCTTTGCAATCCTTCATTTTGAATTTGTTCAGCAAGTCCAAGGCATATTTGTACTGGTGCACCTTGATTCCAGCTTTGGTTTGAGCAATCTCAAGCCCCAAAAATTGACTTAAGAGCCCCAAATATGTCATGGAGAAGGCTTGGTTCATAGCTCCTTTTAAGGAAGCAATCTCAACCTGTGAGCTTCCTGTAATGAGGAGGTCATCAACATATAACACAATGATCATTAATGAACCATTAACTAACTTTAAATAGACATTTGGATCTGATTTGCACCGAACAAAATTCAGTGATAGCAAGAAGCTATCGATCTTGGCATACCAAGCCCTGGGGGATTGCTTTAGCCCATACAATGACTTTCTCAACCTGTACACAAGAGAAGGGTTAGTAGAAAAACCTTGAGGCTAATGCATATATATCTCTTCAGTGAGATCTCCATTCAGGAAGGCACATTTTACATCCATGTGATGTACCTCCCATTGCCTTGAGGCTGCAATGGCTAGAGCTAGCCTGATGGAATCCATCTTTGCCACTGGGGAAAAAGTCTCATTGTAATCTATGCCATGAAACTGTGAGTAGACCTTGGCTACCAATATGGCATTGTACTTCAGTGGTGAACCATCAGCAACAAATTTGGTCTTATAGACCCACTTACACTGTACTAGTTTTCTCCCTGGGGGAAGATCCACTAGCTCCCATGTGTTGCTCTTCTGGAGTGAGTTGAACTCCTCCTTCATGGCTGTTTTCCATATTGGATCTCCTGCTGCTTCTTCATATGTTTGAGGATCAGACTCCACCATCAAATATCATTTTTCAGCAAACATAGGATCCTTCATGCACAGACCACTCTCAAATTGAGATCTAGTCCTCCTTGGGTCATTGGGATCCCCAGCTAGCTCTCCTGCTGCATGTAGTGTCTTGTCTGCCCATTTTGGCCTTGTAGGGCTGTTAGGGTCTGAAATAAACTCATATCCATTAGAAAAATTATAATCATCATGTTCAACAAACTCTTTACTTACTTCTTGAGGTTCAGGTGGTGAAGAGGCTTCACCAACTTCCATTGCTGGAAGGGGTTCTTCTTCAAACTGAACACACCTTTCAATGAAGGATTTGTTTGTGCTCAAATTTATCAACTTGTACCCTTTTGAATCTTCAGAGTATCCAACAAAAAGACACTCTTGGCTTTGGGGCTGCAAATTCTTCCTCTTCTCTGTCGAGATTCTAGCCCAAGCCTTTGAGCCAAAAATCCTGAAATGGGTCACATCTGGCTTGTGCCCACTCCATGCTTCGAAGGGAGTCATGCTAGAAAGTTGTTTGTGAGGCACCCTATTCTAGATATAGGCTGCACAGTTGATAGCTTTGGCCCAGTACTTTGGTGGCAAATTTTTGGCCTCCATCATGCATGTTGCCATCTCCTTCAGTGATCTGTTCTTCCTCTCAGCAACACCATTTTGCTATGGTGTGTAAGGGATAGAATGTTGCATCTAAATACCTGCATCTACACAATAATTAATAAACTCAGACTTGACATACTCACCACCATTGTCAGATCTGAGGGCCTTGAGTTTCCTTCCAGACTGGTTTTCAACCAAAGCCTTAAAGACTTTGAATAGGCCAAAAACTTCAGACTTGTGTTTCAGGAAGTGAACCCAGCAATACCTGGAAAAGTCATCAATAAAATTCAATGCATATTTGGCTTGACTCATGGCCATATGAGGGAATGGGCCAGAAACATCACCGTGGATCAGCTCGAGGGGTGCAGAGGTTCTCTCATGACTAGCTCTCTCAAATTTGTGCTCTGGGTGTTTTCCTAGGATACAACCTTGGCAGACTCCTTTGGAAAATTTTATCTTGGGAAACCCTATGACCATCTCTTTTTCACTAAGATCAGAAAGATACTTGCAATTTAGGTGGCCAAATCTTTCATGCCACAGCTTGCTGGCTTCATTAGCATGAATGAGAAGAGCAGAGGGGTTTGAGTAAGGTAGGAAGTGTGAGAACATGTATACCTTTTGAGCATGATTTGCAACTCCTTTTGCAATGACTCTACCAGTTGAAATCTCTGTGATCTCAACTTCATCGGGGGAGAATATGACCTTCTTAGGAGACCCAGTGTGGGTCATCTGGTACACTGACAGGAGGTTGGAGGTGAGACCAGGCACATACAGCATATTGCTGAACTGACCATGATCAATATCTATCCTTCCTTTGCCTTTACTTTCATTGAGAGAGTCATCTCCTAGTACAATAGATGGTCCTTTCGACATGTCCAGTGAGGAGAAGGCCTCCTTAGTCAAAACCATGTGTCTTGAAGCTCCAAAATTAATGATAAAACTGGGTGAGCTTGATGTGCCAGCAACCAGAGCATGAACTCTCTCTCTGTCATCTGAACTTGATCCTCCTTCTCTCTTCTTTGAGCTTTCTGGAAGGGAGATGCCATTCTTCTCCAGGAGTTGGGTCAGCATGTCTATCTGCTTTTTCATACAAGAGCTTTCAGAGTGATTGCCCTTATTGCAGTATGCGCACTTGTTCATTTCACCTTTGTTCTTCTTCTTCTGGTAATTCTTCTTGGGACCTTATGGATCCTCTGGAGACTGTTTCTTGTCTCTCTTTTGCTCAGGTGGATTTTTAGCTTTATTTTTTCCTTTTGAATCCACCTTCAAATCTCCAATAATCAAATCTTGATCTTTGGATGGTTTGATGGTGCCCATCATCACCAACTTGTCCTGTTCTTGTGTGAGAGATTCCATGAAATCTGCAAGGCTAGGCATCTTCTAGGTTTGAGATATCAGTTTTGTGGCCAGTACGAGCTGATCATCTTTCTTTTCGATACCACACTGTTTCAGCTGCAAAACTAGTGCTTTGAACTTGGAGAAATATAACTGCAAGGATTCAAATCTTGTTGGACTCAGAGAAATCAGCTCATTTTTTATTTGATGTCCCCTCATCTCATCTGTCTTTCCAAAAATATCAGCAAGCTTCTCCCATACTTCATTCGGTGATGTCAATCCATCGAGATGGAAAAGGTCTCTGGAAATACTCAGACACAGGAGGCCATAAGCCTCATCCCTCCTGTTGTGCCATTTTATCTTCTCTGCAGCTGCATTGGGCTCTGCTTATGTTGCCATAGTCACCCTGTAGAGGCCTTTCTCTCTCAACAGTATCTCCATCTCTTCTTTCCATTCAAATAAATTGAAGGGAGTCAAGATAGTTTTCTGTGATTGATCCATAGCTTAGAAAATCTGTCCCGGCTGTCAGTAGAAGGCTCCCAGTCACTGATGTCGAACCTGCAAAACAATTTTTGAAGGAGAGAAACAATATAAAATGGCTCTGATACCATGTGGAAATTGAACCAGGTGATAGATTAATTTTACTCACAACAATTAACAATTGATCATGCAAAATCACTCACAAAGAGACTGAAAATTGGAGCTGAACACTAAACTGTATTAAATCAGTGTACAATAGCCAACCCTATAATAACATAGGCTGCTGAATAAATAACATACATTAGGGATTCGAATGCATGAGGAGCAATTTGAATCTCGCATAAAGAAGGCTTACTAAAAATAAGCAAATCCCCCATAGGTGTAAAAAGCTGATCCCAAATCTGTCATGGAGCTCACGAATTGGAAAAATGGCTTAGGAAAGCTAAAGAGTGGTGGAATGGCAGCTCATACATGCTTTTGCATGGAGAAAAGAGAGGAGGATGTGTAGGACAAAAAACTAGTCAACCTCACCTAGTCTAGCTTTTCCTTTTGCCTTAAAACACTGAAAAAGAAGGGAATAAAGCAGAAAAAGCAGAAGGGCACCTAGGAGGCTAGTAATAAAGTAGATTTGATTCCTTGGGATTTTCCATGCACTACATGAGTCAAATAAGGCAAGTTTGACCACTATGGATAGGTAAAATACAACTTGCACAAGGTGGGACACATGAACTAGGCTAATAAGACAGAAATAATTAAATTAATGTCTAAATGGGTAAAATATGGGTTGATTATTCTAACACTTTTCCTAACTCATGTGATCTAGGTTCTGCATAGCTCGTCAACCCAACAAATACCCAAGATACCGACCCGACAAAGAAATCCATGTCGAAAACGCCTGTGAAGCAGGCACAGTCTCACTCGAGATATCTCTTTGATGGGTAACCTCCAGAGCCATGTTTCCATGATTGTCAAGGGATTATATTCCCTTGGCGTGCAACCAAGGTTCTCAATGAAGGAAACAGGATGGCTGGATAGAGGCTTCGGCCTTGTGCAACAGGGCACAACTGTATGTTATCGTGTGTAACTTATCCTCAACATCGCAACTGGTGCAACCTATGCGGCACAGCTGACTTGTACTAATGGACCGTCTGTGACTTACGTCGTGACTCAAGATAGAAAAACACATGGGCCGATATATACATATATCAACAATGCCTTCCCCAACATTCATCTATTGATTATAGTATAACATCAAACATTTAATCAATATTTCAACATTATCTAGACTGAAAGCAAAAAAAATCCATTCACATAAACATGCACAACATTAATCATCCATTCAAACACAACAAATAACATGAAAACCCATCTAGGAAAAACCATCAAGGTGCTCTTCATTTGGTATGAGAAAAATATATAGCACCTTATAGTCTATCAGACGCAGATTGATCTTATGATATGTCTTTAGACTCGGACTTATGGTTCTCATGCTCTCTGGTTTATTCTTCTACCCTACTCCTACTCCTAGTGGTCTGTGCACACAACAGCCAAATCCATGGCTCAATAGCCTCCTATCGCTACCAGAATGTTCCAAGGTCTTCTCCTCTTCTACTCTTCTAAAAGATTACAGTAAAAATGGCATCCTTCACCATTGACCACCCATGACAGCCAGCCAGCTTACTACTGAAAAACAAACCCAAAAAAAAATTATGACCAACAATGACCAACGTAAAACATAATTCAGACCAACCCTTTACCCATTGAGTCCCTCCTATTTTAACTATTTTACATGACCACATAGGGTCGACTGCATACAGGAAATATGTTAACTGTCACCATCTTCCACCCCTCTGGCTACAACTATGGTGATTATGACCTAACACGAGGCACTATTGGCCTGACTTACAAATATTCCCTTGTACGTGCGTAACCGCAAGCTTACACTACCTTAAGTGGCCACGATATGCACCTGTCATTCTCCAGCCATTATCACCTGCATGCCCACACACTTTCCTTTCTTTTGTCATGCCCCTCTCCATTCTTCCTGTGCTGGTCCTTTGCTTCCTTCATGACCTTCCTTTCTTTCTGTCGTGTGCATGATGCACCTTCTTTTGCTTGCACGCAAAATTATTCCTTGTGCTCCTTTTCTAGGCCAAATCAACACTAGACAAGGATTACATGGAAGTCCTTGTCAAAATTTTGAATAGAATGTGTGACATGCAGGAAATAGTCATGAAGGGATTGGCCAAGATCCTGGAAATACAAATATTCAAGAAGATCTTGGGAAAACAACCAGAAGAAACAAAAGTGGACAACCTGTTGTAAACTGTGGGAAACAATATCTATAAGAAGGAGGAGCTTCACCGAGGTGGAGAACTAGACATTTTGGATGAGAGTAGAAAAAAATTGCAATAGACACAAGGATAAGGTAGGTATAATCCATCCCTTAACCATTCTAAAGCTCTTTAACAATTAAAATAAGTTGGAAAAATAGTTTTCTTCCCTAACCATTTCGAGCAGCTCGGGTTTTGTATATATTTTGTTAATGAATCTCCAGCTAGACTTGAGATAATAATTTTTGGTTAATGACTCTGTATCGATGAGTGCATCATAGTAGAGGTTCTACAGCTGAGTTCACATACAAGTAGAGAAGGTTGAGTCGAGCCAGGTTTTGTGTGGATTGCTAGTAGGAGTAGAGTAGAAAGAGAAAGAGAGAAGATTAGAGAGCATGAGAGCGAGGAAAATTATGTAAAGCTAGAAGAGAAGATATTGAACAAAGTATGCAGTTGTATGTGCAGACAAAAGGTGCATCTATTTCCTCATGCCAGATGATGAGAACCTTGTGTTTTTTTCCCAGATGGGTTTCCAAGTTACATGTTGTGTATATGTGTGAATGTATAGTAGCTTAGTATATCTGTAAATACTGTGTTGACTGACTGGTTTATTATTATGTTGCAACTAGATAAATGTATGACTGCTACATTATAATAATCAGTATGCTTATCATGTCTATACGTTGTTAGTTCACTTAAGTCGCATAAAGAAGGGTTGGACCATATATTGGTATTGGAATATTGTACAGGTTCCACCATCCTGGTATTCATTAGAAACCTTGACGCAGAGCCAAGGTACTTAAACATCCTCCCAAACAAACTGCAAAAATGTGGTTCTGGAAGTTACCCATAAACTAAGATATCTCAGGTGAGACAACATCTATGTCGTAGGTGCTGCCGGCTAAGCTCCACTCCGTAAGGCCTATATCTTGGGATTTGTTGTGCTGAGTAGGAGGGACTAGACCTAGTTCTAGGGGTAGAGAGAGGGAAGAAATCCAACAAATGGTTTCATTGCTGGGATTGAGGTGTTACGGTGAAGGACATGTTCTGGCAAACCATGAAACTGGAGATCCAAGACTGGGTGGACGCCAAAGAGTTAGAGTTTACATGAAAATAAAGTGAATGATATTGGTCGATGTTGACAAAGTGGTTGGGTCAGTACATTCATTCAGACATTCATGATATTTTCTTTGTTGAGTTTCCCATTGTGTTGCATAAGTGGTTGTGTAAGTTGGCAACCCAACAAAGGAATTTTCAAGGAGGAAAAACAAAAGACTGGAGTCTTTTCTTGGTCGAGCGACTGAAAAGAGTAAACAACCCTATATCAAGGGATGTGGTTTTTGGGTAGAAAATGTCCTAGAAGGATATATCACTGAGTTTGTTGTTGATACAATAACCTCATATAGTGAGGCAGAGCGAATTTTTTTCGAGGACCACACAATAGATACTTGTCGGCTTTAAAGACGTGAATAAAAATGCTTTTATGTGAAAAATACATTCTATGAATGCAATACTGAATAGAAAAGGGTGGCTATGTCTCAACAAAACCATAGAGTGAGATGTTCCCAGGAGATAGCGAAAATGAACTAGAACCAGGATTTTTAAGAAGTGAAAGAAGGTTTAGGTCCAGTAAAAGAAGAAAAACTCTGTTAGAACGAGGGAGTTGCAACACAGATCGAGAATAAGAAGGCTATGAGTTTGCATCATACTTAGACGATGGATATTTTGAAGAAGAGGAGGAATATCAACCAGTATCAGAAGGAAATGAGGAGTCAGAAGATTCGACTGAAGCTCTAGAACAAGAAAGTGCATACAAACTCACATACACTACGAGAGGTAATATTGGGAGACCTGTCTCCAAGTGATTTTCTAAATACAAGTACTACTAACAATGTAAATAGTAGACAAGGAAGTATGATGAGTACTAATTTTGTTCCGACTATACCACCAACAAATATAATGGCTGGAAATGACATTAAGTTTCCAATATTCAATGGAAACGGGTTGGAAGACCCAGAACAACATTGGTTTCTATGTGACATTGTCTGGACTATATGACAAATCCAAGATGAGAATATCAAGAAAGCACAGGTGATCATTATGCTACGAGGTCATGTGCTGGACTAGTATATGAAATTTTCCTTAGTACTAGTAGGAGTTGTCCCGAAAAGACTTGACCCAGGTCATTCCCAGGTGCATGCTCTGACAACAATCAACTGAATGAGTCGAGTACTGTTATGGAAGAAGCATATAAGAAGAGCCAGCAAAGGAGGAAATACACTAGGTCGACAAGAAGTATGCGCACAAACAATATGCAAGAATTCAAACCAATTTATTACTTCTTCTCCATGAAAGATGGATGAATTAGAATTGATCTATATTACATTAGTGTACATGCTTATATATGATGTTGAGATGCTTGGGTGACTACCCATTACATTTAGTTACAAAAGAAGTTATAACGGTTCAGAAGTTCAATCGTCACAGACAAGGCATGTTGGTATCTTATATGTCAAGGCGGACCTGTCGAGGTGAACCTGTCGAAGCAGGCATGTCGAGGAGGACCTATCGAGGTGAACATGTCGAAGCAGTCAAAGTAGTGGAAGTAGTCGAAGTGATAGACTTTGTCAAATATTTACAACCTTCCAACTGCTGGTTGGATCATTCCTCCTTCTTTAAGAAACAATGGTCTACATTGTGTATTCGTTTCAATGAGGAATCATGTTGGCTACTTCAGTAGTAGAGTACCATTTTCCTTGCACATGGAGTTTTCCATCTTTAGCCAATTGAAACAAGGGAATGGAGTTCGTCCTTGTATGGCATATGCATCGTCCTACTACAGAGTCACAAAGAAGAGGTTCTTGAACATATGGATGGATGTCTTCAGGTTCTGTTGTCTGCAAGTCATTCTGTTCCAACAATGGTACATGGTATAGTTGAAGTAGATCTACATTGAAAAATGGATGTACGCTAAGGCATTCAGGAATGTCAAGCTGAAAATCTATTTATCCAATCTATCTAAGGATATTGTATGGACCATATTGCAAAGGTTTCATCTTTCTATATGGACAAGTGAAGTGCTCCTTCTTTAGATGTAACCAGACCTGATCCCCAATTTGGAATGAATGAGAAATATGATACTTGCTATGTCGGGCCTTAACTTTTGCATTAGCACATGGCGACATCTCTTGTGCTTGCTTCTGAATGTTGTAGATTTGATCTCTAAATTTCAATGCTTTCTCCACTTCTCATCCATCTAATTCGGTGTCATTCGACTGTGTTGAGGAACTGATTAAGTCGATAGGCGCAGAGGGTTGAAATCCATAATAGATCTCAAATGGACTCTTTCTTGTAGAGATGTGTTGAGCACAATTGTAGCTATGTTGTATGTATGGAAGGTTTTCATCACATGTTCGATTATGCTTCTGGTTGTACATGTGAAGCAGTTGTACTACTAAGAGACTTACAACTTCCATCTGTTTGTCTATATGCGGATGGAAGGTCGTCGACAAAGAAATCCTCATGTCGAGTTGTTGCTAGATATTTTTCCAAAAGGTGCTAACAAATATAGCATATCCATAGGAAATTATGGTCGTCGGGAGGCCATAACGTTTCCACACATGTTTGAAGAAGACTTGGGCAGTCTGTTGTGCTATCATAGTCTTCTTGTTATACCCAAATCATGTCACCACCATGTGATAAGACCTATTTTTCCCTTAATCCCAGCACTTGGAGTGGAAACCTATCCTATTTGTCAATCTTACATGAAAGAACTCAGCACCGTGCTTTCCTTATGTCCCATGAGCGGTACCTTTCTCGCACTGCCTGTACCCTATGTTCCATAAGCGGTGCCACCACTTGTGGCCTTTAGTCCATAAGAGTTTTTTATCTAAACTGCTCTGTCATAAGAGGAGAAAAGCGGTACCCTGGGTAAAATGGGAAAAAGAGAAGTTTCTCAGGGCTTCTAGATCATGAGCCTCATGTCCTCCCTTATCCCTATCATAGTGGGTCAGTTGAGCTCGAATTCCCTCATCATAGGATCTTAGAGGCCACCTCACCCACAAATATCTCAACTATCCCTATCCATTGAGACTTATAAATACAAGATCATGTCCATAGTTGAGGGGGGGCCTATAGAGGTATTGTTATGTTGTTGGATTGACCACTTGGCCTAAGCCATTGGAGAGCATATAGAGAAAAGTTGGAGCTTATGGGGATGAAGTGTTTGTTTCATGGAGATGCATGTTGACACTAAGGCTTAATTGGTTGTAAAATTCTCCATACATCTTAATGCAAAGCTGATTTCCATCCCACATTACTGTTGTTTTGATTTCGCATGTACATATTGTTAGATTCGTTAGTTACTAACATGGATAAGTAGATGATGTTCTGGTAGCTTTTATGTGTTTGCATGTTTGATCTGGTTGCAGGTACACAAGTTCACTATCGAAGCAGCATTCCAGGTGTCTACAACATCCAGGGAGGGTCTTCATCCTTTGTCATTCACTCATTTGTTCTGGATCTGAACCATTCAGACCAGAGGAACAACTTCTATCTGCAGAAGGTGAAATATTCCTGGTTACAAATCTGGTGACTCCATTGGGGAATAGATACATGTATCAGTTCATCTGATCTTCCTTAGTTCTTCAACTCTTGTCCAAATCCAGGCTCCATCTCCAACTCTCTTCAGTCAGATCTGCTATCTGACTCAGTGTATTTTGGTTTGAAACTTCTAGATCTGTCTAGATCTGAATTATTTTGACCTTTTATGCTCTTTTTTACTGTTAATCTATCAGTTTTTACCTTGATCTAATCTTTTTCTAACTTGATCTGTCATTCTCCTTTATGTTTTGGATATATACATGGAACCGCTCTTATGCTATTGGTGAGAAGCGGTGCAACCGCCTGAAACCTATTAGCAGTATGCGGTGCGACCGCCTAAGTTTTGTTGTCTACAAGCGGTGCTTGGCCAGAACTACTCTGCCAAGACCCCTCTAGCGCGGTTCCAGGTACGCCTTATTCCAAGACCACTTTTTTCTCATTTTTTGCAAAAAAATTGAGTTGATTTTGCTTTCAGCCCTACACTATCAGGCTTGTGTGTTAGAATCTGATGCTTATGGTGTGAAATTTTGTGGTTAAAGACTAGTTTTATTGGAGAATTCAAAAGCTAGATTAGGATTATTGATTGTTCATTCACTTCTGTGCTTGTTGGTTGTGATTGTGAAAGGACTTCTTGTTTTTTGAAAAGCTTAGGGTGTTAGTGAGATCTCTTTTCATTTCTAGTATATAGACTGAAAGAAAAACATTTGATTAGCATCTTGATTTCATTTTTTGTTTTCATAGAGAACTTCTTTTTGCTTCTTTCAAAAAGAAATTTTTTGACCAAGATTAGGTTTTTATCATCATTGAGCATTAGACATTGGATCTTTGATTGGCCCCACAAGCTTTCAGGCTCTTTATGTTCTTTTGTCTCTTATGAATTTAGTACTCTCTCATCAAAATAAAAAAATATGGTAGTTTTAAGTTCAATTTATCTATGTTTTAAGAAAAATTGAAAAATAGAGTGCATATGCATGTAGTGTGCTTCTTGTTTTTCTTTTAGGAAAAGAGATTCTTCCCCTTTTTATTGCTTTTAGAAAAGAGAAATGAGTTTGGAAAGTGCTGCTTGTCTTTGATTTTGTGTTCAAGATTGTTGTTTGGAAATATTTTTGGTTTTGAAGCAAAAGAAAATACTATCTTTCCCTCCCATAGGTAGGAATACCGAATGGTAAAGTGAAATATTTGCATATGCATATTGCATGGTTTTACTTTTTCTGTCAAAACTCCATGCATTCACCTAACCGTCCACTTTAAAATTAATGGTAGTTAGAGGTTCAAATTTACATAGCAATTTTAGTGATAGGTTAGAGACGTGTTCAGGCGTCGTTAAGCATATGAGCTATCATTACTTGTCCGCATTACATCCCGAGACTCGCACTATTCTTCCACGTACTGTTGGTATATTGAACGGCCTTTAACATACCCTTGAGGTATATTGAAAGGTATTTCATGTACTCAATTGTATATCGAAAGGATCCTTGTGTACGGTTGTGCATTAGACAGCACTACTACTGATTTGAGCTCCCACGTACCTTGAGTATATCAGGAGACCCCACTAAGATACCTTATCCATTTGAGAAAATCCCTTTGGTCATCTTGCTTGGATCCATACACCAAAAACAACATTCGGGGAGATTACTACGCATGTATCCTAGAGGTATATGGTGAGTGGCATCTTCTAGACTATCTTTTCTAGTTTTTTGAGACCCTAGGTTAGATAGGAACTGTACAAACTGGCTGAGCTAAGATAGTCTAGAAGAGTACGGGGCTTGCCACCTGATTTTATTGTTTTTTTAGGAGAAAATCCAATGGAAGCTATCGACCAAGGAGCTGCTACCACGTCCCAAGTGGGAAATAATGTGGGTGCAGAAAGTGGAGGTCCATATCCTTCACACTCACCTCCCTTGGTCCAACAACCTTCTCGGGGAAATAACTTGTTCCATTCTCCCATAGAAAGTCATGTTGATGATATTACCCATCCGGATTATGGTCCGAATGATGCATTTTGGGATACCTCTATAGGACAGGCCATTGCCTCATTTGGTACCCGTTTAAACTTTTCTGAAGAAATTTCTCCAGAGGAAGAAGAACGTAGACAATACAAGGAAACCATTCTCCGTGCACAGGAGATTGAGAAGAAAATAGATGATATATTGGGCACACCAACACCACGTTTCGCAGCTGTACCTGTGGGATATCATTCACTTGTCGATTCTATGAGACCCATTGAACCAATTATAGATCACACAATGACTCCACACAACCCAGGTCAAACTTCCAACCCCACCACCTCCTATAATATGTATGTTCCCAATCCTCCTAGGTCTTCTACACTTGGGGCTCAACCTTCAATTCCTGTTTCGTCATCACCTTCTAGTGCCGGGGGTAACCCCTGGCATGACCTATGTTATTTGGCACTATAATTATACCTAGTCAAGAACAAACCTCTAATATAGAACAATCTACAGTTTATGTCCTTCCCACCCACACTAATATGGTTAATCCCCCATCCAATTCAAGTCAGCCCTTGGGGGCACAACCTGTAACCACTCAATCCTCTAAAGGTTATGCTTATAATGCACCTATAGGAAATATTAATTATCCACCCAACCCTATAGGAATGTCGTACACAGGAATTCCATACCCTAGTAATACTTTTAGGCAATGGGGGTAGCCTAACTGGTCTTACATGCCAGCTATGGGGGGGATACCTATTGATACTGCAGGAGGTGCCGAAGGACCACCTTATGGAGGTCCTACCCCTAGCAGGCCTGGTGGCTTCCATCCTTATGATCCTAATGGTATTGGTGGTCCTGGGGGGCCTGGTGGCTCTCCTTCTAATGGCCCTGGAGGGTCTGGCGTCCCTCCCCCTAGTGGTTCCAGTGGATCTGGGGGTTTACCTCCTCAAGGTCGTGGAGGGTATGGTGGTCCACCTCCTAGTGGTCCTAATGGTCCTAGTGGTCCCAAAGGCCCTGGTGGCCCTAACAGTCCTAATCCCAGAAATCAACCCCCCATGGGTAGATTTCCCTGTAGTTCTTCCTTGCAACAACTTGTTTATCATTCTACTTACAGTCCTGCCGCTACATATATGCCATATCAATATTACCATTATGTACAAACTAACCATTAGTTACCTTTCCTAGAAACTTTGGACTTGCATGACTTGTCCAAGTTGATTAAATACCCCATTCGACACAATCCCTCGTGACCTCCCATTCTGGTAAAGTTACCATCGAACATTCCAAAGTTCGATGGGAAGCAAGGAGACAATCTGAAAAACCATGTCATGACATTACATATGTGGTGTTCTTCAAAATCCCTCATGGATGATTCAGTTTGGTTATGATTGTTTCATCAAACTTTGACCGATACAACTGCAAAATGGTACATTGAACTTCCACAACATTTGTTTGTGGATTTTGGCTCCTTGGCAACCGTGTTTCTTACACACTTTCAGGTCCCTATCCATTATGAAATGGGTACTGATCTCTTAATTTCTCTACGATAGAACACCTCCATGCATATATTCGATCATATCCATGAGTGGAGAAGGCTTATTAAGGCCCCTATTCCGAATCATCTATTAGCTTATTGGTTTACCAAATCTTTGTTGCCTCGAATTTCCTAAGATGTGGCTATGGGTGGTGCCATTACTGAAGAGAAAGCCATTATTCAAGCCCATTATCTAGACTTGGTCTATTCCCAGTCTGGAACTCTTTATGACTTCATTCCTCAAGCTCCTTGCCCAAGCACCGATCCTGCAAAGCCACCAACATAAGTACCTATTGATGGGATTTTTGGTTCAATCTAGTCCCCGTCAGCAGTGAAAACTGTCAAGAAACCCCAGACTACCACCCCAACTCCTTCAACTCCTAAGGTTTCCGTCGAGGTTAATTTTATTCAAAGTACTCAAACCTCGGGCCATAATAAAAAGAAGGGTAAAAATAAGAATAAAAAACATGGAAACCAACAAGATAATCCAAGACCAACCAACAATGATAACGATAAAGGGAAGAGAAAAGCAAAATATCCATGTCTTCTATGCGGAGGTGACCATTTCACAAAAGAGCGTCCCCATCGAGATGAAATCTCCCAATTTTTGAAATCAAATCCTTCACCCACAGTTCTCATGGATCCTTTTTCCCTCTCAACAACAACTGATAGACCACATGTCTAATCAGGGTAACTCTAGTTCGTTAGAAGAAATTTGTATGATGTCCTCAGATACCATTAGTCTACAAAATCATAGTCATAATTATGACAAACTTGTAGACAAGAAAGAATACCATTCTTCTTCAGGGAAATCTCCCTCTACTGGTTCTCCGGAATCCTCATCTACTGTCCCCTTAACCATCGAGAAGCCTACTCTCGACATTATTTTTCTTCCACCCAAGAGTACTCTTAGGAAGGTTGCTTTTAGCCCTAATGCCCAAGCTACTCAATTAAATAATGTCGTTAAAGATCTCGCTCAGGCACCTTGTGTAATGGCTACCTTAGAAGTACTCCAAAGTTGTCTTATACAACGCAAAAATATGTTAACGACGTTAGGAGCTTTAGACACAGATAATACTAATTCAATTCTTTTCAATATTGAGAACTATAAGTCTAGGCTACCTCATAAACTTTCTTTTCAAATCATTACGCAAGTAGTTGGAAAGAAGGTTTTTAGAATGGTACTAGATGAAGGAGCTTCGACCTCGATTTTATATCTATCTTGTAGGAAAGCTCTCGTCTCTCCCTAGCTTGTAACATCACCTACGACTGAAATCCTTTGATGGATGAGGTTTCTAGCCCCATGGTCTCATATCAACCCTCACAATTGATCTTGGGGGAAAAACTGTTTCTATTCAAGTAGAAGTAGTAGATGCCCCGTTAGATTACAACCTCCTTCTAGGAAGAAATTGGTTTTATGCCATGACTGCCATCGCTTCGACAGTATTCTAAACAGTCCAATTTCCACATCCAGAGAGAATTGTTACCATTGAACAGCTTGATTTCTGTATTCTGAATGTTACTACCTCTATGGCTAGTAATATCCCTATGTTAGACCATTCCCCTCCTCCTTACCAATTGATTGGGGTACGCATGTTGAAGGATTCATCCCTTATAGGGATTTTTCCATCCACTCCTCCTAACACAGGCACCGTGACAAGTCCATATGATTGCATCATTTGACCATGATCCTAAGGGAAAACAAGTTGTTGAGTCCACATGAAGCAATATATGACACCATTCAAACCCTTTCCGATGATCACACTAATGACCTTCATCTAGTGGCTTCGGATCCTTACCACTTACCTTACTGGTTATAACCATCTCTTCTTGTTCTAGATTATCTCTCTAAGACTTTTCCTTTCAACAAGTCCATTATGGAGACCTTGAGTACAGATGAGTCCATTTGGGAGGATCACCATCATAGATCCATGTTCCTCCCCAACACCAGTTTGGTTAACCATGATTATGCATCCCTGTTTCCTGCTGATATTGTCAATGTACCCCAAAGTCCCATATTGTTGTAAGACATAGATTCTGAAGGAAACCTTTGCAACATTACTCAGACGAATCCGATTGACATATCAGCCAAGCCTGGTACCATCGAGCATGTTCATGTTGGGTAGAACTGCTCGACAGATGAATCTAAAGCATATAAGGCACTTTTCAAATAATTATGTGATATTTTTGTGTGGTCCTATAAAGAAATGTCAGGGATTGACCCATCCATTGTGGTCCATGAGATTAAAACCTATCCCATGGCTAAACCTGTCATGAAAAAACTAAGACAAGTCCATCCATGGAAGGCCGTAGCTATTAAAGCTTAAATAGAGAAACTTCTCAAAGCCGGGTTTATTTATCTCATACCCCTGATACAATGGGTATCGAACATTTTCCATTTCAATAAAAAGCAGGGCACCATTAGAGTTTGTATCGACTTTAGGGATTTGAATAAAGCTTGTCCCAAGGATAAATTTCCTACTCTGCACATCGATTAGATTATCGACAACTGTGCCAGAAGTGTCATCTTTTCATTCATGGATTGCTTCTCTGGTTATAATCAGATTGAGATATTACCCACCGATCAGCACAAGGAGACATTCATTTACCCATGGGGAACCTTTGCATATAAGAAGTTACCTTTTGGCTTGAAAAATGTTGGAGCCACATTCCAGCATGCGATGTCCTATGCATTTCACGATATTAAACATATTTTTGAACCTCACCTTGACGACCTCCCTGCTCATTCACAGCGATGGGAGGACCACCCTGGTCATCTTAGAGATATTTTCCTAAGATGGCGTCATTATAATATATGACTCAATCCACATAAATGTGTTTTCTATGTTGAGACAGGATGTCTGTTAGGATTTGTGGTCTCTAAGGATGGTATCCAGATAGACCCCTTGAAAATTGCCACCATTTTAGCTCTACTAGCCCCAATGAATCTCCTTGAACTCCAAATTTTGCAAGGGAAGGAAAACTTCCTCCGTCATTTCGTGTGCAATTTCACAGAGAAAACGCACAGTTATATGTGTCTCCTTAAAAAGGACACCCCATTCTTTTGGGATGACCAAGCTCAATGCGCCTTTGATAATCTCAAATACGCTCTAACTCATTCACCCATGATACACCCCTTGGATTATTCAAAGGAATTTTTCTTGTATATTGCTGTCTCCGCTACTACCATTGCTATGGTTTTAGTGCAGGAAAATCCCAACGGTCAGGAGCACGTGATTTATTATGCGAGTAAGAATCTAATGGATTCTGAATCCTGATATTCACACGTGAAGAATTTAGCATTGGCCACAGTCATTGCTGTACAAAAATTTTGTCACTACATTTTGCTTCGCACAACCACTGTATTGGTAGACCATAACCCTATGTATTACATCCTAACTCCTTAGGTGCTCGAAGGCAAGTACTCCCAATGGATAGTCATACTACAAGAGTTTGATCTAGAATTTGTTAAATCCACATCAAAGAAATCCTTGGTATTTTCCGAGCTCATGTGTGATCTTCCCTGTGCTTCGATGGAATCTGAGCCCAGTGATTCATTTCTAGATGAATTCATGTTCCTAATAGGCACTACCGATCCATGGTATGGAGATTTGTTGATTTATCTCCAAACACAAATATTTCAGCCACATCTATCCTATGATGATCACTGCCGTATCCGTCACCATGTGAAATACTACCTCGTCCTGAATTATACCTTGTATAGACATGGGATTGATTCTATTCTCTGGTGATGCCTCACTCATAAGGAGGATGAACATGTGTTGAATGATTTCCACTCTAGAGCATGTGGTGGTCATTTGTTTGTGATGACTACAACCTGGAAAATCCTTCACGTTGGCTATTTCTAGCCTTCACTCTTCAAAGACTGTCACAAGGCTGTTAAGAAATGCCCACCTTGTCAACATTTTTATCCCAAAAAGTGCACTCATCCTGCTTTGCTACACCACGTCATTGCCATTAGCCCATTTTCCAAATGGGGGATTGATTTTATGCATTGTAAGCATACCTCAGCCGGGGGGCATGGTTACATCATCATAGTCGTTGACTATTTTACAAAGTGGGCTGAGGCCATGCCTACATATGCGGAAGATGGTAAGACTGCCGCTCTCTTCTTGTTCAATCATGTCATAGCTAGATTTGGAGTCCTGTAGTCCATTGTTACTAATCACAGATCACNAAGCTAGGTTTTCACCATGAAAACTCTATGCCATATTATCCACAAGCTAATGGTCAGGTAGAGGCCATTAACAAAGTTTTGAAAACTATGCTTCGTCAGATGGTTGAATATCATAAATCCAACTATCACCACATTCTTTTCTCTGCTCTTTGGGCTTATAGGACTTCAGTGAAAACATCTACTGGTTTCATGCCTTTCCAACTTGTCTATGGACTCAAAGCTGTCTTATAGATTGAATGTCAGATTCCATACTTACAACTTGCCATCGAACTTCTCCCAGACACTTCCGTAGAGGAAGAGATATTTTTGTACTTGAACAACCTTGACGAGACTCGGAGAGATGCTGCCTTGGCTAATGATGCACATAAGAAATGTGTCAAGGCGTAGTATGATAAATCCATCCAACCTCATGCCTTTAATGAGGGTGACCTAGTTTTGACTTACAACCAGAGATATGACAAACTAGGGAAAGAAAATTTCGAGTCCATGTGGTACGGTCATTTCGTCATTTCTAAAGTTTTAGAGAAAGGGGCCTACGAGATCATTGACTACGATGGAATCCCTTTAGGGAAACCTTGCAATGGGTTGTACCTGAAGAGGTACTATGCCTAGGTCTTTCTTGGATAGTATCTTGTATATATGTATATTTCTTAACTTTTAGTGTGCTTTTAGTATTTTCAATATGGTTTTGAGTTTAGTGTCTGCATCTGTTTATACCATGTTTTGGTCATGCACAGCAGATGGCTTTCTATGGATTCACTAATGGTGCTTGTCACCACACCTTGAATCTCGCCTCAGCTGCTTGGGTCCTCTATTCCCCAGCTGAATATTTGGTCAGTTCAGGAGTGGTCTGTATTGGTCCCGCTACCAACAACATCACTGAGTATCGAGCAGTCATAGGTCTTTTGACTAAAGCTGCCTCCTAGGATGTTTGCAATTTGGTAGTCTTGATGGACTCACAACTTGTGGTTTTTCATCTAAACCATGTTTATACCATTATAAATCCTGTGCTTCTCCACCTCTTTCGGAGGGTATGCTTGTTAGAAAGGTCATTTGAAACCATCACTTATAGGAATATCCCTGGGGAACATAATGTAGTTGCTGACTCGTTAGCTAATTATATCCTAGATTGGCATATTTCCCATACATGACATTGAAATAAAACATGGTTCATTGTAAATAAACAACTAGAGACACATAAAACTCATATAAAATACATTCACCATTTGAGACATATAAACACCAGGTAAAAATCTGTATATATATATATGAACATGTTTGCAAAAAATAGGTCATGAGACCTCATCTAAAGCACGTAGGATTTCAGGAAAAAATCACCATACGAAATCCTGAAGCTATTAGCTTTCAATAGATATCTCATGCATACAACATCTAGTGATGCTCGTGGTAACTCATCACTGCCCAAGTTACTCTACGTAGCAATCTACTAAACCAACCCGGTACTCCTACTATAGGTCTCTGATACCTTAGAGGGAGGTCATCTATGGAAGCGCCAGGGATGTCTAAAGTCAACCTCTCCAGGTTTTCCTCTAACTCCCTGGTCACATCATCACCCTGCAGTACAAAGCGGGATCCAGCTCGTCTATCCAATGGGGAAGCCCCCCTAGGTCATGCTACTCCAACATCTGCATGAAAATATTTAGGTCTCGTTACTTGACATAAAACAAAAATATAAAACATTGAAAAACATAAAAACACTATGTCCATTTTAGGGTTTCTTGCTTCTTACCAAGGTCACCCCACTGTTCACCAAGTAGGAGCAGTAAGTCAGGGTCTCTGCTGAATTTCATACCTGCATAAGCATAATATTCCACCATGAGGATCTAATCTCTGAGCCATCGAAAGAATGAGTCACTAAACTTCACCTTCCCCCTGCCCGCTCTAGTACGGACCATAATTCGGACCCACCTCTACATGTGAGGGTCCTGTACTCTCAGCGCTATAAAGAACACCTGGGGTCTCATATGTGGTACCCGCTCAAAGAAGAAGCAGGCTAGAATGGAACCAGAACCGAACTGCTTCAATTCCCCCTGCCAACACTTAGTCAACTGATCCTTGAATATCAGAAGCATGGCTTCCACCGAGTTGAATACTGTAGGTACCATGGCCTCTATGGCATAGAGCATGTGTGCCCTAGAATCTTGGTGCACTCCCTGGCTTCCCACTACTCTCTGCATCGTAAACAAGACAGTCTGTAGAGGTCCGTCCATCACTACCTTTATGAGGATTTTCTTCCCCGATGTCCTCGTCTCTGGGATATAGTGATGGTCTATCAACTCTTGTGTGGTAATATCCCCTCCTCGGGAAGAAGTAGACATCATCTACCTCTACTGTCAGAATATGAGCCCCAACCTCAAAGTGTTTCTGCTCTGGATTCCACATCCGGACTATGTGCTCTAGCAACCGCTCGTGTGATACCATACTGGGAGTTCAGAAGAATTTTAGGAGTCCATAGTCTCGTAATTCGGCTATGCAACCCGCATTCCTTTCGATGAAAGCGTCATCATTATCATGTTCTCTTTCCTTCCATATCACCATTTTTTATCAGCAAGATCCTGCCAAAAACAATCACAACACCTATTAGAATCATTCTTAATCATTTAGATCCAAAGAAATGATCTAGTTGTGCTTGTGTTAACAATTTTACATCTTCACGGCAGGAAGCTCCTGTGCGCCATTGAAGACAAGCGGTGGCACCACCTGTGCGCTT
This sequence comes from Pseudotsuga menziesii, assembly GCA_001517045.1. Taxonomy (NCBI): domain Eukaryota; kingdom Viridiplantae; phylum Streptophyta; class Pinopsida; order Pinales; family Pinaceae; genus Pseudotsuga; species Pseudotsuga menziesii. Next base: position 277,083 of record LPNX010369264.1, on the reverse strand, counting down.
TTTTTTTGGCACGGTTCTTGTGAGGTACCGCGTATCCCGCAAGGGATAAGCACAGTGCCCGTTCCCATAGTTTTAGGGCTTGCCATATAAGCCCAAAACACCATCCAAAATCAAAATTGAAGCTATGAAAAGGAAGATTAGGGTTTGAACTATTACTTGGAGCTGACGGCACTTGAATCTAATGGTGGAAACTCTCGACATCAACAGTTGAAGATCTGGCTAAGAAAGTGCCCCAAATGCTCTCCACTATGGGTAGCTAGTAAAATGTTTTGATTTTTCACTATTTACATGACTTTTATACACATTTTTTGGTTTGACATGCTATAGTTTTGATTTGAAATCACTTATTACTCAAAATCTATCAGTCGTAATCCCTTAATGTCAGTTATGAGCACATTTAACACCTATTTTTGAGTTGATTGCAGGATAGAAGAACCATAGCAGTAAAAGTTTTGGGAGTTCATTTCTGACTTTTTCGTACTACTATAAAATAGAAAAAGTTGATGAGTGTTTGTTACGACAATTTGGTCACACTCTTGAAACCTAATATCAAAGGCCCAAGTCCGTTTTCAATTCTTTACAGTCTCGTAAAAACTAACATTGTGTAAAGAAACCTCATGGAGTCTTCTTTTAATTCTTTCCAGGATCCTTAAATACAAAAAGATCATTGAGTCCGTTTCTGATTCTTTCCAGGGTCATAATAATTAACATTGTTTAAAGAAACCTCATGGAGTCCTCTTTAAACTCTTTTTAGGCTCCCTAAATACAAAAATATTATTGAGTGATCTTGTCTTCTTCACGCTTGTTAAAATATTTGAAGATTCATCTCTTCGATGGTAGGTTATCTCTTTTTCGGTTCAGATGGACTATTTACAAAAAAGGAACACTCCATCCAATCATGACTGGAAGAGTTCTCTAAGGTATGATTTTACACTTTTTTCGAGCCTTGGGGACTACATCATATGAAAAAGGACCCTTTGGATCTTCTTTCGTAATCATTCAGACTCTCTAAACATGAACGATACCGAGTTTTATTTCATTGGACTCATTAAATTAAACATTGAGAGACCCTTTTTTGGGAATGAACTCCTCCTCTCTCAGGTTCATAAAACATATGAGTTTGGACTTGTCTTCAGACAAGATATACCAAGTGTTTGTTACCCTCTTTGAACTTGTAAAACCAAAAAGAGGCACTCATTGATCATGATGGGGGAAATGGGAAGGGAATCATTTTGAAAATAAATGGTAGTATTTTGTCATTACCTTTGAACATGGCACTTGTCTGCATATCATATCAGTCAATTGGGTATTCAGCTGATCTCTGTGACGATCCACTTTCATGAGTCATTCAACTCCTTTGAGTCTTTAAAAAGAATGCATTGTCCACTGTCGCATTGTGTGTTTGTCCCATTTAGTCATGCTACCAAGTCTTGTGTCGTGCTGCCCGATGTTCAAAAGAAAGTTGAAGAAGTTTACCTCTACATTCAAAACAGTCTCTACGTCAGTGGTTTTGAGTCAGTCTTGTGGTTACTACATTCACATCATTCCATAACTATGTTCCAAGTTTCATGTCGTTGATGTGGGACTCATCATGGCCCTCCTTCGACGAGACTATTCTCGTCGACATCAACTCATTATACGGGAAATAGTCTTAGAAACAAAAAACTTAGTACCTTGAGGTCTGTATGCCTTAATGACAGATTCTCTCACTCTCAACATAGGTTCACATCATCGACCTTTGATCGATAGAATCAACTGGGGGTTCGACATCAGGACATCTATTCACACTCAGTAGATTGTACTAGGATACCTTGCGAATCATTGACATTAATGGTGATCTCCCTCGCACTTGTTAATGGTTCACATCATTCACTAGTAATCAAGTGGTTTCTACCATGTTTGACTTCAGATCATTGTAATCACATGGATAGAATCATACTTTTTATAAGACGAGACGAAAACCCTGGGTATTTGTTTAGCACTCATTGCTTTCCCCAGGTTGCGATGGACTTTTGTATATCTAGCATGGATCCACATTTGTATGGCCGTGGCTATGCTCAAATTTGTGTCTATATAACATAGATCTACATTGTATGTCTGGTAGCTATGTCCAAGTTTGAGTCCTCTATCACATGGATTTACGTTGTATTCTAGTAGCCATGCTAGTTTATCCCTCCCATGGATCTACCTTGTATTGGTCTACAGCCATGAGTTGGTTACTTGTGTCTATGAGTCAAAAATATTGATGTACTAGAGATGCCTACTAGATGACATTCTCCGATCGAGCTGACATTTTCATCTCTAGGTGACAACTTGTTCTCTCAAAGATTTCATTTATCATATCCCTCTAAGTATCATGCTTTAAGGGGCATTCTATTATACCCAAATCCTGTCACCACCATGTGATAAGACCTGGTTTTCCCTTAATCCCAACACTTGGAGTGGAAACCTATCCTATTTTTCAATCTTACATGAAATAACTTAGCACCGTGCTTGCCATGTGTCCCATGAGTGGTACCTTGCTCGCACCACCTGTACCTTGTGTTCCATAAGTGCTGCCACCGCTTATGGCCTTTAGTCCATAAGCATTTCTTATCTAAACTGCTATGTCATAAGAGGAGAAAAGCGATACCCTGGGTAAAATGGGAAAAAGAGAAGTTTCTCGAGGCTTCTAGATCATGAGCCTCATGTCCTCCCTTATCCCTATCATAGTGGGTCAGTTGAGCTCAAGATCCCTCATCATAGGATCTTAGAGGCCACCTCACGAACAAATATCTCAACTATCCCTATCCATTGAGCCTTATAAATACAAGCTAATGTCCATAGTTGAGGGTGGAACTATAGGGGTATTGTTATGCTATTGGATTGACCACTTGGCCTAAGCCATTGGAGAGCATAGAGAGCAAAGTTGGAGCTTATGGGGATGAAGTGTTTGTCTCATGGAGATGCATGTCAACACTAAGACTTAATTGGTTGTAAACTTCTCCATACATCTTAATGCAAAGCTGATTTTCGTCCCACATTACTGTTGTTTGATTTTGCATGTACATGTTGTTAGATTCCTTAGTACTAACATGGATAAGTAGATGATGTTCTGGTAGATTTGATGTGTTTTAATGTTTGATTTGGTTGCAGGTACACAAGTTCACTATCGAAGCATCATTCTAGGCATCTACGACATCCAGGGAGGGTCTTCATCCTTTGTCGTTTACTCATTTGTTCAAGATCTGAACCATTCAGACCAGAGGAACAACTTCTCTCCACAGAAGGTGAAATATTCCTGTCTACAAATCTGGTGACTCCATTGGGAATAGATACATGTATCAGTTCATCTGATCTTCCTCAGGTCTTCAACTCTTGTCCAAATCCAGGCTCCATATCCAACTCTCTTCAGTCAGATCTGCTATTTGACTCAGTGTATTTTGGTTTGAAACTTCTAGATCTGTCTAGATCTGAATTATTTCGACCTTTTATTCTCTTTTTTACTGTCAATCTATTAGTTTTTACTTTGATCTGATATTTTTCTAACTTGATCTGTCGTTCTCCTTTGTGTTTTGGATCTATACAGGGAACCACTCTTATGCTATTGGGGAGAACCGATGCGACCACCTGAAACCTGTTAGCAGTACGCGGTGCCACCACCCAAGTCCTGTTGTCCAGAAGCGGTGCTCGGCAAGAGACGCTCTATCAAGACCCATCCAGTGTGGTGCCAGGTAAGCATTATTCCAAGACCACTTTTTTCTCATTTTTTGCAAGAAAAAATGAGTTGATTTTTCTTTCAGCCCTGCACTGTCAGGCTTGTGTGTTAGAATCTGATGCTTGTGGTATGCAATTTTGTGGTTAAAGACTGGTTTGATTGGAGAATTCAAAAGCTAGATTAGGCTTATTGATTGTTCATTCACTTCTGTGCTTTTTGGTTGTGATTGTGAAAGGACTTCTTGTTTTTTGAAAAGCTTAGGGTGTCAGTGAGATCTATTTTCATTTCTGGCATATAGACTGAAAGAAAAACATTTTATTAGAATCTTGATTTCATTTTTTGTTTTCATAGAGAACTTCTTTTTGCTTCTTTAAAAAAGAATTTTTTTGACTGAGATTAGTTTTTTATCATCATTGAGCATTAGACATTGGCTCTCTGATTGGCCTCACAAGCTTTCAGTCTCTTTATGTTCTTTTGTCTCTTATGCATTTAGTACTATCTCATCAAAATAAAAAATATGGTAGTTTTAAGTTAGATTTATCTATGTTTTAATAAAAATTGAAAAATAGAGTGCATATGCATGTAGTGTGCTTCTTGTTTTTCTTTTAGGAAAAGAGACTCTTCCCCTTTTTATTGCTTTCAGAAAAGACAAATGAGTTTGGAAAGTGCTGCTTGTCTTTGATTTTTTGTTCAAGTGTTGTATGGAAATATTTTTGGTTTTGAAGAAAAAAAAAATACTCTCTTTCCCTCCCGTAGGTAGGCATACCGAACGGTAAAGTGAAATATTTGCATATGCATATTGCATGGTTTTACTTTTTCTGTCAACACTCCATGCATTCACCTAACCATCCACTTTAAAATTAATGGTAGTTATAGGTTCAAATTTACATATCAATTTGAGTGATAGGTTAGAGACGTGTTTGGGCATCGTTAAGCATATGAGCTGTCATTACTTGTCTGCATTACATCCCAGGACTTGCGCGGTTCTTCCACGTACTGTCAGTATATCGAACGGCCTTTCACATACCCTTGAGGTATATCAAAATGTACTTCATGTACTCAATTGTATATCAGAAGACCCCTTGTGTACGGTTATGCATTAGACAACACCACTATCGATTTGAGCTCCCACATACCTTGAGTATATCGGGAGACCCCACTAGGATACCTTATCCATTTGAGAAAATCCCTTTGGCCATCTTGCTTGGAGCCATACACCGAAAATAGCATTCAGGTAGATTACTACGCATGTATCCTAGAGGTATATCGTGAGTGGCTCCTTCTTTGACAATCCTGGTGATAGACTTGAATATCTGAACTCCTCCTGTCATTTAAGTTTGCTTGTTTGAACTATAGCTTGAGCAGGGAAATTTTTGGTGTGTTTTCTAGTTTTTTGAGACCCTAGGTTAGATATGAACTGTACAAACTGGTTGAGCTAAAACATTCCAAAAGATTACGAGGCTTGCCACCCAATTTTATTCATGTTTTAGGAGAAAATCCAATCGAATCTATCGACCAAGGAGCTGCTACCACATCCCAAGTGGGAGATAATGTGGGTGCAGAAAGTGGAGGTCCATATCCTTCACACTCTCCTCCCTTGGTCCAACAACCTTATCGAGGAAATACCTCATTCCATTCTCCCATAGAAAGTCATGTTGATGATACTACCCATCCGGATTATGGTCCCAATGCTTCATTTTGGTATACCTCTATAGGAAAGGCCATTTCCTCATTTGGTACCCGTTAAAAATTTTCTGAAGTAGTTTCTCCAGATGAAGAAAAATGTAGACAATACCAGGAAGCCATGCTTCGTGCATAGGAGATTGAGAAGAAAATAGATGATATATTGGGCACACCACCACCATGTTATGCAGCTGTACCTGTGGGATATCGTTCACTTACCGATTCTATGAGACCCATTGAACCGATTATAGATCTCCCAATGACTCCACACAACCCAGGTCAAACATCCAACCACACCACCTCCTATATTATTTTTGTTCCCAATCCTCCCAGGTCTTCTACACCTAGGGTTCAACCTTCAATTCCTGTTTCGTCATCACCTCCTAGTGCCGGGGGTAACCCCCAGGACGACCTACGTTATTTGGCACCGAAATTGTACCTATTCAAGAACAGACTTCTAATATAGAACAATCTATAGTTTATGTCCTTCCCACCCACACTAATATGGTTAATCCCCCATCTAGTTCAAGTCATCCCTTGCTAGCACAACCTGTAACCACTCAATCCTATAGAGGTTATGGTTATAATTTGCTCATAGGAAATATTAATTATCCACCCAACCCTATAGGAATGTCGTACGCAAGAATTCCATACCCTAGTAATACTTTTACGCCATGGGGGTAGCCTAACTGGTCTTACATTCTAGCTATGGGGGAGATACCTATTGATATTGCGGGAGGTGCCAGAGGACTACCTTATGAAGGTCCTCCCCCTAGTGGGCCTAATGGTCCTAGGGGGCTTGGTGGCTTCCCTCCTTATAGTCCTAATGGTTTTGGTGGTCCTGGGGGGCCTGGTGGCTCTCCTTCTAATGGCCCTAGAGGGTCTGGTGGCCCTCCCCCTAGTGGTTCCGATGGCTCCAAGGGTTTACCTCCTATAGGTCCCGAAGGGTCTGATGGTCCACCTCCTAGTGGTATTGGTGGTCCTAATGGTCCTAGTGGTCTCGAAGGCCCTAGTGGCCCTAATAGTCCTGATCCCGGAAATCAAACCCCCATGGGTGGATTTCTTGGTAGTTCTTTCTCGCAACAACTTGTCTATCAGTCTACTTACGGTCCTACTAGTACATATATGCCATATCAATATTACCAGTATGTACAACCTAACCATTAGTTACCTTTCCTAGGGACTTTGGACTTTCCTGACTTGTCTAAGTTGATTAACGACCCCATTAGACACAATCCCTCGTAGCCTCACATTTTGATAAAGTTACCATCGGACATTCCAAAGTTCAATGGGAAGCAAGGAGACGATCCAAAAAACCATGTCATGACATTCCATCTATGGTGTTTTTCAAACTCCCTCATGGATGATTCAGTTCGGTTACAACTCTTTCAGCGAACTTTGACCACTACAGCCATGAAATGGTACATTGAACTTCCACAACATTCGTTTGTGGATTTTGGCTCCTTGGAAACCATGTTTCTTACACACTTTCAGCTCCCTATCTGTTATGAAATGGTTACTAATCCCTTGTCGTGTCGGGCCTTAGCTTTTGCATTAGCGCGTTGCGGCATCTCTTGTGCTTGCTTCTGAATGTTGTAGATTTGATCTCTACATTTCAAAGCTTTATCCACTTCTCATCCATCTAATTCGATGTCATTCAATTGTGTTGAGGAACTGATTAAGTCGATAGGCACAGAGGGTTGAAATCCATAACAAATCTCAAATGGACTCTTTCCCATATAGATGTGTTGAGCACGATTGTAGAAATGGTGTATGTATGGAAGGTTTTCATCACATGTTCAACGATGCTTCTGGTTGTACATGCAAAGCAATTGTACTACTGAGCAATTTATAGCTTCCATTTGTTTGTATATATGCGAATGGAAGGTCGTCGACAAAGAAATCCTCATGTCAAGTTGCTGCTAGATATTTTCCCAAAAGGTGCTAACAAATATAGCATATCCATAGGAAATTATGGTTGTCGGGAGGCCATAACGTTTCCACACATGTTCGAAGAAGACTTGGGCAGTCTATTGTACTATTGTAGTCTTCTTGTTATACCCAAATCCTATCACCACCATGTGATAAGACCTGGTTTGCCCTTAATCCCAACACTTGGAGTGGAAACCGATCCTATTTGTCAATATTACATGAAAGAACTCAGCACCGCACTTGCCTTATGTCCCATGAGCGGTACCTTGCTCGCACCGCCTATACCCTATGTTCCGTAAGTGGTGCCACCGCTTGTGGCCTTTAGTCCATAAGTGTTTCTTATCTAAATTGCTCTGTCATAAGAGGAGAAAAGCGGTACCCTGGGTAAAATGGGAAAAAGAGAAGTTTCTCGAGGCTTCTAGATTATGAGCCTCATGTCCTCCCTTATCCCTATCATAGTGGGTCAGTTGAGCTTGAGATCCCTCATCATAGGATCTTAGAGGTTGCCTCACCCACAAATCTCTCAACTATCCCTATCCATTGAGCCTTATAAATACAAGCTCATGTCCATAGTTGAGGGGGGAACTATAGAGGTATTGTTATGCTGTTGGATTGACCAATTAGCTTAAGCCATTGGAGAGAATAGAGATCAAAGTTGGATCTTATGGGGATTAAGTGTTTGTCTCATGGAGATGCATGTCAACACTAAGGATTAATTGGTTGTAAAATTATCCATACATATTAATGCAAATATGATTTGTGTCCCACATTACTGTTGTTTTTATTTCACATGTAAATGTTGTTAGATTCCTTAGTCACTAACATGGATAAGTAGACGATGTTCTGGTAGCTTTTATGTGTTTTCATGTTTGAACGGGTTGCAGGTACACAGGTTCACTATCAAAGTAGCATTCCAGGTGTCTATGACATCCAGGGAGGGTCTTCATCCTTTTTCATTCACTCATTTTTTCTGGATCTGAACCATTCAGATCAGAGGAACAACTTTTGTCCGCAGAAGGTGAAATATTCCTGGTTACACTTCTTGCATGGTATGAGTATATCCCTCTTGGAAAATATATCAACTACTACTAATATCCTGTCATGCTGATGTTTGGTAGTAGGATATCGCGTTAAGTAGTCCATAGAAATAGATTCCCATGGAGACTAGGAACTCGAAGGGGTGTCTACAGTCCCATTCATCGATTCGGCGGATTAGCAATGGCACAAACCATGCATAATCGAATGTACTTGTTGATGTTGGATTTAAGTGAAGGCCAGTAGAAATAATTTTGGAGGATAACAAGTGTTTTTTCAACTCCAAAATTTTTGACAGTATTGCTATAGTGCGCGTCCCATATGAGCTTCTATCATTGCTCATCGGTTGGTACACAAAGTTGTCCAAGCTTGTATAGCAAGATGTCCTTCAGGAAGCGGTCGGTAGCAGAAAACGTGCTGGTCTAAAGCTATCGATAAATTGTCAAGAAATTGTAGTCTACTAAATACAATTGTGGCCAAGTAGTGGTTTAGTAACCCTGCATACTCATCACTATAGAGAGTAGAGTAATGGGTGATTTGTTGAAACAATCGGCTGCATCATTAGCTTTTCCTTTTCGATACTTAATCACCAAATGAAATTGTTTCAGGTAATTAATCCACTTGATTTGTCTAGTTGTCTATAGTTTCAACTGGGACGGATCGAACTGCCAAGGTTTATGGTCAGTGAGGATGATCGTTTCCTTGCCAAGAATGTAGTTTCTTCGTTTCTTAAGATCTTAGACAATGGCATACAGTTCTTTTTCATACATCGAGTACATTCTAAAGTGTCACTGAAATTCTCAGAATGAAACGCGACTGGGTGACCTGACTGATTGATCACGGTGTCAAGGGCATAGTTCGATGCATCCATATCAATCTCAAAGGGTTGATGAAAATCAGGTAACACAAGTACTGGTGCAGTACAAATATTGTTTTTGAGTTTTTCAAAAGCTTGTTGTTGTGTTGGTATCCACTTCAAGACATTTTTCCCATTTCCTTTCGTCAACTAATTCAAAGGCCATGCAATGTGACTAAAGCCAAGCATGAATCGTCGATAGAAATTCACCAAACCAAGAAAAATTCTTAGTTCATGAATGTTTTGAGGAATGGACCAATTTTTGAGGATCTATACTTTTTTGGGTCGACATGAATGCATGCAAAGTCAATTACACACCTCAAATATTTGATGTTGGTCATTGCAAATGAGCATTTGTCCATATTCAGATATAATCGATGTTGTTGGAGAGTGTCGGAGAATTTTCAAAGCTAGTTGACATGTTCTTCCCATGATCGACCGCAAATCAAGATATCGTCGAGATAGAAAATGACACACTTATCGATGAAAGGTCGTAGAAGATCATCCATATATCTCATTGTTATAGCTGATTTGACCACACATGGTTGAGCACATATTTATGGCCTTTTCTCTGCAGACTCTTTAGACCCCATGGGATGATATTACACCTTTGATGTTTCGAATTTCATCCCTAAAAACACCTGTTTATTGTTGTACGTGACTTTTAATCCCATACTTGTGTGTATACATGGATATTGACCTCAAACACGTGTACATCGGGTTGTGTGCATAAATTCAAATATTTTTAGAGTTTTCCTTCATGTGTGTCCAAACCACTTGAATATTGGCCTTCCATATGCCTTGATATCGCTCAGATTTGACCCTCCATTACCCCTTTGGAGTTCTAAATAAGGAAACCCTTGGATACATTGAAGGAGAGGAATTGAAGAGTAAGGAAACTATAGTCCATTATTGCCATAGCTTGCATATACTTGAGTCTGCATCCCTTTGTCCCTTTGGAGCACTTTGTGTTCTTCCCAAGCTTTTCTTTGCTTGTGATATTACTTTCGAGAGATGGAGGATTGAGGTGGTGGAGGCCCAGGTGGAGAAATCAGTTTCTCCAGTTCGTATACGTGCCGACAGAGGTTGTCACTTGTGTAATCTCTAATTTGATTAATAGAAACATCTTTTCCTGTCCAATAATGTGCATTTGAAAGAATATTAAATCCATGGATATGTTTAATTTATTATACATCGTTGATTATATATTCTAGAGTATATCTAACACCATATTATATAGCATGCTTGTCTTGGTTACTGTTGTTGAGAGCAAATTGCTAGCGCAAATGGGATTGGAAAAAGCTCAACGGGGATCTACTTCAACCGTCTAAAATAAGGTATGATTCGAGATCCTTTAGTGTTAGATGTTTCATTTCTCTTGCATATTGGGAAGGGATTGATTTCTGCGGTCTATTTGTCTGTTGTGGTACGCCCCAAGCCATAGGAAGTTTCTCTCCATAATAGAATTGGCGACCATACTAGGGAGGTTCCTAGTTGTCTTTTTTTCTTTAGGGTTGGAGAAACAATGTGTTTTATACTTGCTCCTTGTTTCTCCCTATTTCAGTGTCACATTTTATAGTATGTTCATACATTGTTACTGCCCTTGATTGGTTTGACCTTTAGCCTGTTTTTTACCACTTTCTTCTCTATATACACAGGTTTCAGGTGAACAGTCACGTACATATGCGGGTTTCAGCTGAAAAGGCACGTACATACATGGTTTTTCTTTAAACAGTCGTGTACATCTTTATTTATGGTTGAGTTTTTGATGTGAGAAGGTTTTGGGTGGGTTGTGAGTATGGCCGGGTCCCCCTGGGTATTTAGGTTGTCTGTTTGACTGCTCCCCATAGAGTGGTTTGATCATTGGCTTGCTTTTTACCACTATATTTTTTGTATACGCAAGTTTTAGCTAATAAGTCGCGTACATACGCGGGTTTTCCTTACCTAGTCACATGCATACACAATTGTTTCTTGTACAGTCGCGTACATCCTCCATTTTGGTTGAGTCTCTGATGTGAGAAGTTGTTGGGTGGGTTGTGGGTGTGGTTGGGTCCCCCTGAGTTCTGATGTTGTCTGTTGACTGCTTCTATTGTGACCAGAGACCTCTTTTTCATTGATTTTTCTTTGAAAGTATATTTAATCATCTATCCTTTTTGTTTTTCTATTAGTGCATTACTCTTTTGTCTTGGTACCTTGTTGGGCTTGTGTTTTATGCTATTCGCAGAGACTAAGAGTTTTAGATGACTTTTATTTTCATTTTTCATTCTTTTATATTGAAAAATACAAAATAGTTACACTCTTAGTTGCATCTTAGATATGGATTTGAGGAGGTACTTCCATTAGATTGCTTGGATGAGATTTGTATTTAGGATTTCATATAGGAAGGATTGCATTGACATTGAAGGAATAATTTTTTATGCATCTCATGTAGTGGCATACCCTGTTTTTCATTTAACAAATATTGCACTTAGCATTGTTTGTTATGGTGTGCATATTTATTTCATTACTGAGTCATAATGTCATTGGTTGCACGACCATTTCCCTTGAAGTAATTACAACCATTTAAAATCAACGCATAATTTAAAATGAACTACATGTTTTTCCTTTATAGGGTTCACAAACAAGATTAGGATTTAGAGTCTTGGAATAGATCATTGTGAGTCAATTATCCAAGACTACTAAATGCAAAAAATTAGGTGTATGTCTAGGTGAGATAGAGAAATCCTTTATATAATTAGTGTTTCTGAGGACGCTCCTCTTACACGGGAGTTAAGCACGAGGAAGCATAAGCAATTGTGATTGGGATAGCCCTTGGTCATTTTTGTGAGTGCTGGAGATATTTCCAGGATCATATTCCTATCTAGGGGATATTTAGAGAGTTTTGGGATTTTCTACCCTGCCCATATGGTCAATCTCGCCTGCGACTGCCCAACTGAGCATTGGTTATATTGGGGTGACCTTAGTTTCCTTACCTAGGTATCACAGGGGGTACTTGCAGAGGTTATTCTATGAGTGTCTTGGACAGGTAGGAAACATAGTCACTATATGCATTGAATTTGAGGGTCACTATAATTGGTTACGTACCTCCACTTGTAGTGTATGGGAGTTTTGAGCCTCTCCTAGGTGATACATACCTGCTGCATTCGGGAGCTCACATATCCTCCCCTTGGTTTGCTTGTTTTTTGGCTATAGAGTTTCTTAGGAGTGTGCTCTTTGTGCACTAGTTGGCCTTTGGGATCGTAGTTACTTGAGTATATTTATGCTCTCTTGATTTCAGATCCTTTTATTTTCAGCATGCCTGGTATCCTGTCACCTGTCCTTAGTCTTAGTATGGACCCTAGTGTTCGAATTGGGGGTATTACAACCCCTTACCATGCACATGGATTTAAGAATGGTCATATTCCATCCTCTACTCCATTTGTGGAGGATTTTTATTCCCTTCACTCGGTATTTACACCAGTGGTCACCCTCATGGGCATGGTAGTGGATACATGAACATTGGGTCTACACCTTACATTACTTATTATGTCCCATCATCCGCCGCATTGTTTCCCTTGGATGTAGTTGTCATGATCAATCCTCCCTATATCCTATAGTTTGGACTCTTTACTGACAGTTTCCAGCTGTTTTGGACTAATATTATTATCATGTAGGGTCCATTTTTAATACACTCTCTCCAAGGGAATTGACCTGTTCATACCCATCATAGGTATTATGTCTAAATTGACATATAGGTTAGGATTTCACATCCGCCTACATTTTGCATGACCTTATGACCATTTCATCTTAACCTTAGGTACAAACCCATTCCATGATGTCACGGAATCTTCATGCTATTGTTAGAGGTGGCGTTATGTGAATGGTAGAGCTTTCCTATACATGGGTGCCCTAGTTAGATCCTATTTTTCATTTGGTTCCCATGCTGACATTTCTCCTTTAGGTTGTGGGAGTCATTTTTAGTCCTGCCATGTCTTTGAGCAAGAGCTTCATTCTCCTCTTGAACTTTATGCTAGCCATTTCCCCGGGACTCCCTTGTATATGTCAAGTTGTAATTGCATTATCATGAGTTTTGCTTGCCTTATTGAGCCTTATGACGATGTTGGGATTAGGGAAGACCTAGGTTCTTATGCTTCTTCTATCTTCGCACCAACAAACTGACCCACAGTGTTGGCCCTTTTGGCAACCACCTGCGAACAGGTTGCAGTCTCACCCGAAACAGTTATGGGGTGCTGTAGAATCAGGTTTCTGCAGGAAAAGAGGGATATTACTATACCTTTAGTCTTAACAATGAATATTTATGCAATACATAGCTTCGACATTTACATAAATAGCTTCGCAGTTTATATAAAAAGGCAGTTTCTTGCTTAACCCTTAACTAGGAATTCACAGCGAAGTTAATACTTAACAGTTTATTTTACTTTATCATTCATCTACTTATCAAATGCATAAAAACATAACAGAAACAACATAAAAGAGCCACCACAACACAAGATATAGGTGGTTCACCCCCAGTGTAGGGGCTACGTCCACAGAACTACATTTATATTCAACAATTTACAAACACACAGTTCTGATCTGCGCACTTAGCTGCATAACCTTTCTTCCAAAACCCTCTATGCACTCAGTTGTAGAGGTCATCCACGCACTCAGCTGGGACTTAACCTTAACCCAAAAATAGACCTTAGCTTCTTCGCATCACATCATATCATCATAACACAGAAAATCTTCTTGACTCCTTTACCTAAGTGCCTATTTATACAAGTACACTATTACAATACCATGGGTTTAAACCATGGACTTAAACCATGGGTTATTTACAAAAAGAGGGGCTTCGACCCAACCTTGAAACCCCTAAGACTATTTTGGACCGTAACTCCACTTACAAGCTTCGCACCAAAACCGCAGAGTTGCCAAAATTAAGGACCTTCAAGGTCCGAGCCCCAACAGGCCCCTAAGACTCACCAGTGTCCCATCCCGGGACACTCTGCTGCTTTTTAGGTGGAAGAATCTTATTGGTGAATATAGTAAATTGCTTGTTAAGGCTGCGCATGATATCTTTGGCTGCTTGCTCCTTCTCCACTATCTCCTTTTGCATTCTGTCGAGCTCTGTATCCATCTGCATCTCTGTAAGCATCATCTTTAATCCTCCTGCCATCTTTATCCCTTATATGCCTGTCATCATCGTCATCCCTTCTGCTACTTATACCACTGCCATGGCTTGCTCTATCCTTCATCCTTTCATCCTTAGTAAAATGCCTGTGTTCCCTATGACCATCTCTCATTCTGCTATCTTCCTTCTCGAAATATCTTTCGGTGTCATCTTTCTCTTCGTAATATTTATGATGGTCATGGGAATCATTGGGCCTTCTAAATCTATCAGCGACCCCATCCCTCGAACTACCTCCATTCTGACCAACTGCACACCCTGTGGCAGCGAAGGGGTGCGTAATGTGAACTTGGTTGTCCGCTGAGGTGGCTGAAATCCTGGTCGAACAGGTAGAAGATATGGTGGAAGCTGTGATGCAACGTTCTCATCCTCACCAAGGTCTTCAAAACCTTTAGGTGGGAGCTCTGCGGAAGCATCAGGATTCATCTCGGGATCCTCCGGTGTCTTTCCTGATGGCTTGTGCCTTTCTTCGTTTCACTTAGAGCGAACTTCTGCCTTAAATTTCTTTCTAGTTGATCATGTCTGCATTGGCTAATTCGGCGCTGGGGGAGTTTATTTGCGAGGTGCAGATGAAGGTGGATTTCTCATAAGGTTTTGTAGACCCCTCTGTCTGAATTCTCTCAACAATTCCTGGACTTCACGATCAGCTGACATGGACTCAACTTAAGAAAATGCGTAATGCGAAATTCGTAGGTCTGGATGTCTTCTTATAGAATCCAACAACCAAATCTTCCATAATTGTGCATTAAAGACACCAAATCTAACCGAACGGTGGTATATCTTTTCTAAACGGCACTAGATTTCCCCAAAATCTCATCATTACAGGCAGTTAATGCAGTTAACGTATTGGCACTTCCAAATCTGATTTTTTCCAACGGTCGCATTTTAAGCTTCGACACACCTTTCATGTTTGGCATAACCATTAAATTTATCTTTGCCACAATAAGGACCTTCGACACAGTACATACCTTCGACACATCCTGACACCAGTTTCGATAGATCTTCGAGCTTCGACCTACGACAGAATTTCTTCCACAACCTTCGACACTTCCAACAATCTACCAAATCTCTCTAAGAATAGCTTCATTATAGTCTAGTACCCAATTTCATCTGTTCTTGGTACTTAGACTCTTTTTCTTGCCATTACTTTTGATCAGGGGGTACAGGCTTGTCCCTGTACTTCTTTAATCTACTTCCATTCACCATGGAGTGCAAAATTCCTCCATTCAATTTAGCTAACTAAACTGCACCACCATCGGTAACTTTCTGAACTATGTATGGTCCTTTCCAATGTTTCTTGAACTTACCTGGGAACTTCATGAATTTGTTGTCGTATAAGAGCACAAGATCACCATTCTGGAAATGCTTCTTTTTAATGTGTCTATCATGCCATGCTTTTTCTCTAGATTTTTGTACTTGCTTCTAGAAACCTGCAATGAATTTGTCTTCTTCTAGTTCCAGTATCTTTGCTAGCCTTTCATTCAATATTGCTGGGTCATCCATCTTTGTGAAGGCAGATATTCTGAGACTAGGAACAATGTAATCCATGGGCATAACTGCTTCTTGTCTATATACCAACCTAAAAGGTGTGTGGCCTGTCAAATTCTTGCAAGTGGTTCTATAAGCCCATAATACTGCTGGAATTGTAAGATCCCAATCATTTTTGTTAACATTGCAAACCCTCGTCAGAGCGTGCTCAAGAATCTTGTTAAAGGCTTCGATAGTTCCATTTGCTTGAGGATGGTAGACAGTACTCTTTTCACGATATACTTGAAATTCTTCAGTCAATGCTTCAATAGTCTTATTCAAAAAATGTGATCCTTGATCACTCATAAGAATTCTAGGACACCCAAACCTTGACAAGATATTATCAAATATGAACTTCGCAGCTGTAGGAGTGCTATAGTCCTTGACTGGTTGAGCTTCGGCCAAATGAGTAAGGTAATCAGTTGCTGTAATAATGTATCTTGCTCCAGATTTCTTTGCAGGGGGGTTGATTGGTCCAACAAAATCAATAGCCCATTTGTCAAATGCTTGTAAAGTTACCTGTGGAACCAGAGGAATCTCATCCCTTCTGGATGGTTTTCCTATCCTCTGACAGATATCGCAGCTGTGGCAATACTCTCTTGCATCCTTATGAATCATAGGCCACCACAATCCAACTGTCAGAATATTCTGTGCCATAGCTTTTCCTGCATAATGACCTCCTGCTGCTCCAGAATGTCCCTCAGCCAAAATCAATGGCTTTTCATGCTCCAGGACACATCTACGCAGTATTTTATTTGGTCCCATCTTATTTTATCCATCATGATATCAAGGTAAAGTCAGCTGCTCTAACCACCAGCTGCTTCTTCTGCTGTGTTTTCATCTCAGAGGGTGCAAAACCCGTAGACAAGTACTGAACAATATCCTGAAAATAGTCATCAACCATCTTGATGGAAAACAACTAGGCATAAGGAAGACCTTCGTCCAAACTAGTGGGCTCTTCTCCTGACTCGAGCCTTGACAAGTGGTCAGGCCCCAGGTAAAGTCTTCCTGGCTTAACTATGATCTCAAAGTCATACTCCCAAAACAAAATCAGCCATCTGCATATCCTTCCACCTAACACAGGATTTTTAACCAAATAATTCAAAGTAGAATGGTCAATGAACATCTTGAAATGAGATCCTAACAAATAATGTCGAAATTTTTGCAAGGCATAAACCATAGCTAGACCTTCTCGTTCTGTTGTAGTATAATTCTTTTCTACTGTGGACAATTTTCTACTTGCAAAAGCAATAGGGTGATCAATATTACCTTCACCTGACTGAGCCAATACTACACCTAAAACAATGGAAGATGCACGAACATGAAACTCCTTACTCCAGTCAAGGAATACTAAGATAGGGGCAATTGCCATCTTTTCTTTCAAAATATCCAAGCTTTCCTAACATTCAGGTGTCCATTCAAACTTAATATCTTTCTTCAGTTTCTTTTCCATAGGGGCTATAATCTGAGCATATCCTTTAATGAATTTCCTGTAATATCCAGTATGACCAAGCATAGTGAAAAGTTTCTTAACAGACTTTGAAGGTGGCAAGTTCACAATAATGGCTATCTTCATAGGATCCACCATCAATCCTTGCTTGCATACAATGTGACCTAGCAGAATTCCAAAAGGTGCACAAAAGATACACTTGTTCAGGTTCAATGAAATATGATGATGTCTACACTTGTCCAACATAAGTCTTAAACTGGCTATATGATCTTTTAATAAACCAAAGATGGTCCAATCATCAAAGTAAACTTCTAAGAACTTATGTATAAATTCCTTAAATGCAGATATGACTACTCTGGAAAACATAGCAGGTGCATTCTTCAATCCAAAGGGCATAACAGTATACTGAAAAGATCCCATTTTTGTAGCGAAGGTTGTTTTATGTCGATCCTCTGGAGCTATTATGATCTGATGCTAACCTGAAAATCCATCAGTGAAAGAATACACTTCTTGACCTCCGACATTGTCTAAAACTTCATCTGTAAAGGGAGTAGGGAAAGGATCATGTAAACAGGCATCATTCAGCTTCCTCAGGTCAACATAGATTCTTATTTCTCCCTTGGTCTTCTTTTCTTGTACCACCATAGGGCTGACCCATTTAGACTCTTCAACATGCTCAATGATTCCTGCAGCAACCA
This sequence comes from Pseudotsuga menziesii, assembly GCA_001517045.1. Taxonomy (NCBI): domain Eukaryota; kingdom Viridiplantae; phylum Streptophyta; class Pinopsida; order Pinales; family Pinaceae; genus Pseudotsuga; species Pseudotsuga menziesii. The sequence continues at coordinate 259,038 of LPNX010369264.1, read as the reverse complement.
TCTTATCTAGCTCCATCCTGACTTTTTATTTATACTTAGGATTCAGTCTATAAGGGTGCTGCTTCACAGGCTTCGCATCAGCTTTCAAAGGGATTTTTATCACTCCTATATCACCAAGGATTCCTTTAATTTCTGAGAACTTTGTCGAAAATAAGTCCTGATACTCGTGGAGAAGTTCAGTCACTTTGCTTACCATTTCTTCGTCCCAATAATCTCTAATGGTAGCGTACTTAGGCATTTTTTCTGATCCAATGTTTACTTTCCTTGTTTTCAAGGGCTGAGTTACTTCAGGTGATTCGACTGCTAGTCTATGTACTTTGCAGTGTCCTTCTGACTCAGGAATATTAATGTTGCGAGGGTAATTGTCTTCATCAATGGAGAGGTTATAACATTCTACTGCATTAGCTTCTTGTTCCTTCCAATCAGGTTGGTGCTCGGCTATTTCTCTATCATCAAACACCTTAGTATGGATCAACCTAATAGTTGTGTCCAAAGCAGGGAAAACCTCATTAATAGAAAATGTGAGCACAAAACTATCAACAAGACTAACCCAACTTACAGTACCATGGTGAAGCTCAACCTCCACATACCAGTTCTTTGCTACAGGTTCCAGAGTGTGTACAAACCTATGTACCCATTCTTCACAAGGTATATGCTTCCAGGCTTCATAACACTTCTCCAAATGTCCCTGAGGGCTAGTCTTACCATTAAATCTGCTTCACACGTCCTGAGGTTGATCTATGAATCTCAGGCAAAGAAAATTTTGACAAGCTCCCCAACTATGAATATACTTTTTATAACCATTCCACCATCTGGTAGCTATGGCTCTAAATACTGAATCTAGAGTCTCCATTTTCTGTGAATCTGGTACTTGCTCTGAGAATTGTACAATAAAATCTTCTGGGTCTGTCAAGCCATCAAAATTAGGTAAGACTCTTTTCTGTGAGCCAACCCATCGGAGAGACTTGGCAATTCTTGCACATCGATGTCCATGTAGCTCATAAAGTCTATTCTGCCAATTCTCTAGACCTTCGTCTGAATCAGTCATGCAAGAACTGTCACACTGCCAATCCATTATACCTTCAGCAGTAGGGTTAACATAGTCTTCTTGTTTAGCTCTAATGTTGTAAATATGATCCAAAACATCCTAATATTCATCTCTAACTGGCTCTGTGTACCTTTCTCCTTGAAAAGGGTCCAACGGACTATGACTCTCAAGCCTTTTCCTTCAAAAGTCATATGTCTATTCTTAAGGTTGATTACTGCATAATTGTCTATTGCCCATTCAATTCCTAGCAAGGATGGATAGGGGTTGCTATCATCAATTATTTCAATGACTTCAAAATATGCTAAGGTACTGACTCCATCAATATCCACTGGTACACTAGGGAATCTTCCCAAGGGCACAATCTTCTGCTGATTGGCTAATCTCAACTGTATAGCAGACCATTCAAGCGTAGGTTTTCCCATTTGTTCCCATGTCTACTTAGTTAGGACATTCACTTATGATCCCAGGTCTAAAATGATATCAGTCATGTCATAATCTCCTATCTGAGCATGCAATCTCATTTCTCTTCCAGTCCTTCTAACTCTATTAACAGTTTTTCCTCTATCAGAGCTTCACTGAGGTTTGCAAGACACAATAACTTTTTCTAACTCATTCAAAGCATTCTGATTTCTTAATAGCTTCATACAACTCTATAAAATGATGTTAGTGTACTTACTTGATCTGGCAAAGCTTCTTGTAACTGTAACTGCTGTTTATGCTATTGCATAGTTGCTACTGATGTTCTTAGATCAGCAAAGTCTTTTCTAGCTTCCATAAATGTTCCTTTTTCTCTTCCAACATCGAAGGCTGGAATTTTCTCTAGGATCTTGTAGACCCAAGCCTCGTCAGGATGTTTCCCTTTATTCTGCACTTGTGTCGTAGTTCCACTCCTTGTAACAACGTTAATGGCTGGGACAAGTATTTTCTCTACAGTAATCATTTGAACATTCTGGGTAGGAGCGTCATTTCTTTCTTGTATCTTGGCTATCAACTGTGGGCATTTCTCAATCACATGATCGACTGCTCTGCAATATCGACATGTCATAGTTGGGTTCTAAAAGTCTCTAGCTACATGTCCTGGCTGATTACAGTTATAGAAAATAACCTGGACTCGACCTCTTCCAGGCATACCACCATGACCACGACCTCTCAAATTACCTCGACCTGATGTACTACCATGGTAAACATATCCACCGTTGCTTTGTGCATCGGGTTGTACCCTATAAGCATCATAGGTTCACTCTCTCATGAGGTCAAAGCTACGACATTCATCTTCGTTGTGTCCAACTGACTTACAGAACTTGCAGTAGGGATTCTTAGGTACTTGAACATATCTCTGCAGTAGGTAGCAATCTTCAAGTCGATGCTAGCCAGTTGTTCTACAGATCTCACAATATAGGACATTAGGGTTAAACGGGTTCGGTACATCAGTATTCAAATAATTTCTTAAATCATGACACTGTTCTTTGTCATGACCTTCTGTCTTACATCGTGTACACCAAACCTCTTCTCGAATAGCTTTTCCTGTCTTCATGTCGCGAAGCTCCAAAGCCATTTCTACTAACTGTTCTTGTATCTGAGCTATTCTAGAATTATCTCCAACAGGAGTTGTTTCAAGTTTCATAGCAATTTCCAACGCCTCTTGCTGATCAGCAACCTTCTGTTGCATAAGTGGAGTCCTGATATGCGGAAATAGTGCTCAATGAACCATTATTTATGTTGTTTTGGTCCAAGAGTGAAGCTAACTTGATCCAGCAGAACCTTGAACCTCTGATCAAAGTCCCAAACTGATTCACCTCGCTTCTGCTGAATTTCTTTCAGTTTAGTTATACATTGTGACTCTAATTTAGGCTTCTTGAATTCTTTGATCATTGTTTTTTTAATATTAGCCAAGGCATAGTTCTGAGTACTAGAAAATTTCATAAACCAGGTCAAAGCTTGGTCTCTAAAAGAGGTGACCAGTTGCGCTCTTCTTGTATTTTGATCCATAATATTCTTAGGGCTTAGGGTAGACCTGGGTTGTTATGCTTCTATCTTCGCACCGACAAACCGGCCCACAGTGTTGGACCTTTCGACAACAACCTGCGAACAGGTTGCAATCTCACCCAAAATAGCTATGGGGTGCTGCAGAATCAGGTTTCTGTAGGAAAAGAAGGAGATTACTGTACCTTTAGTCTTAACAATGAATATTTATGCAATACAGAGCTTCAACATTTACGTAAATATCTTCGTATAAGAACCAAAACTGCTCTGGATCCTCTGATCCAGTTCTTCTAAAGATTGGGAGCTTGATATCATCATTTAAATGGGCCATATTGGATCGAGGGGGGGAGGAGGGGGAGTAGGAGGGGGGGCATACTGGTAACAAGAGGAAGGAAACTTTCTGAGGTAGACTGACCTGTGACAGGACTACTCGAGCTAGGGTTACTTTCAGACTGCTACGGGTTCTCAAGGATAACAGATCTTCGCTACGGAGTTATACGAGGGTTTCTAACAAAAGGGGTTTCCTCAGATTCAGATTCTTCTAGACTTAATGGGGTATAGTCGGTATTCTGGCCTAGGGTATAGGATCCAAGAGTTCTCTTGTATCTTTTACCATTTTGAAGCAAACCACTTTGTTCGTCAAAGTCACTTTCGCTTCCAAACATAGGTTAGTAGCAATAAATCTAGCAATCTTATTCGATAAGAAATATGCCTTTCTCAGCCAAGAGCATTTTAATTTTCAGATTTAATGAATTTAGGTACTTACCCCTAGGTCCTTTGAAAAATTGTCGTTCTGCTTCACTGAAAGAAGTATATGTGTCGATGGTGAACTCCGTCACAAATGCTTCAAGGGTTTGCGTTGTCTAGAAGTCAACAGCTCTTGATACCACGTTGTTCACACTTTTCAACAGCTTAATTATTTTTGGGGTCCAGGCAGGAGACTATCTTCTTTGAATTTTTTCTTTCTTTCTGTCAACCTGGATAACCACTGGTGCAATTCTATGTGGATACTAGCAATTAAAATTTCATAAATATCAGAAAAAATGTACCTTTGCAAGAAGTTGTCTGAGCTCTGACGAGGGTCCTTATTCTCTTGTTCAACAAATTTCAGATAAGTATCTTCAACCCAGTCACTGATTTCTTTTACTCAAGGCCTCCAAAACATATCCCTTGAGGTATGACGTAGATCCCTCTTGAAGCAGATATTGGTTCAACCGGCAACAGAACCAATTTGTTGGGCTTAGGGTAGACCCGGGTTCTTATGCTTCTTCTATCTTTGCACCAACAAACCGACCCATAGTGTTGGCCCTTTCAACAACAACCTGTGAACAGGTTGCAGTATCACCCGAAACAGCTATGGGGTGCCGCAGAATCAGGTTTTTGTAGGAAAAGAGGGATATTACTGTACCTTTAGTCTTAAAAATGAATATTTATGCAATACAGAGCTTTGACATTTACGTAAATAGCTTCGCAGTTTATATAAAAAGAAAGTTTCTTGATTAACCCTTAACTGGGAATTCACAGCAAAGTTAATACTTAATATATGAATGAGCATAGGTATGTTTCACTACTTGGGACTAGTTTTCTTGTCCCTTAAAACTCGTCTCCTCCTAGATATGTAACTATTAACTTCGCAGTGAAGTTTTCTTGGTAGGTTCTCTTGCCATCGATAGTTTTGGGAGTACATCAATGTCCCCTGATCGATGGGTTATTCCAAGTGTTCGACCTCAACACATCTATTCACACTTGTTAGATTGCACTCTAGTATCTTGATTCCCATTTTCATTATCGATGGGTGATCTCGCACCTGTTAATGGTATACATCAATGACCAGTAATCAGACGATGGACTACTATGTTCGACCTCGACACCTTTATTCGCATAGTAGGACATGTACTCATAGTCTTTTGTGTAGAAGACTTTCCAGCTTGGTGGTATTCCACATATGCTACCTCCTTGATCGTGCCAGTGTTCATGATATTTTAGCTCTCGTGATTTGATTCCAGTGTATGTCAGATATATTTAGCCATTATGGAGATCTTGATCCATTTGATATATTCATCATGGAGCTTCTGATCTACTATATATTGTACATGGTAATGACCACACATGTCACATTTTGTATACCATGCCTAATCATGGCTATTTTACTCTTATGCATCCAGGACTACTATATGTATTTGCAGTCATATGCAGAGATTGATTATGTACTATACTAATGGATGGTGTTGCTGCCGCAACTGTTCCCGCCAAATTTATTTAAATTCTGGGCCCCTCCTCATCATTTTTTCTTGGTGGGATCGTTAAATGCTTGAGCCTCTCGGGCATATCTTCTTTTGTTTTACTTTGAAGTTGGATGCCCGCGGATTTATGTCCCCCATGGGCAATTTCGGTTAAGTCGTAGATTTCTGGCCGTGAAGAAGTAAAATTTTGTTCTTCAGGGCAGCCTTTGCGAAGAAAGCGACTTTGGTTGTTAACGATGTTCAAATCCTTGAGTTTTCCTGTAGTCGGGCCTCTTTTTGCTGCTGAATCAGAAGCTGCAAAGTCTCAGCCTCTCCGCCGTTGCGGCTCCAAGACCTTTTCTCCGTCTGAAGTCTGAACCCATCCGACACCCGTTTCATTTTAGCCTTCGATCACCTGTCCATAACCTCTACTCATCCACCATTGCGGCTGAGAGATATTTTTTGCTCCCGATTTGAGTGTCTTCCGACATTCGACTAAGTTTCTTGTCCGCTCCGCATATCCTCTAACCCTCCTCCTTCGCCGTTGCGGCTCCTAGAGTCTTCTGGTTTTCGAAACTAAAAACCGTCCGACGTCCGATTTATGGCATATCCCACCCGCGTTTCGCTTGGCTGCGACTTAAGCCTCGCCTGACGTTGCGGCTGGAAGATCCTTCTGGCCCCCAAGCTCCCTCCCTTCTAACTGCCGACTTGAATTTTTCTCGCCAGTGACCATAGGATATTTTTCTAGGCCCGTATGTGGTGCACCCGGCCTTTTCCTTGTAAGATGGTGGTTAATTGATAATATTTGTTGTTGAACCATGCTCGTGAATTGACTGCAGGCAGTTTCAAGGAGACCGTCAATCCACCACGATAAGAAGAAAGACTAACTCGTTTGGCGAAGGTATGACTGAAACGAGGCAAATGGAGAACGAATTCCGGAGCTGTAAAGGCATGATCCCAAAAATGGATCAGTTACCAAGTGTTTCATGATCACATACTGACAAAAGATCGGAATATGAAGCGTTGAAGAAACTGAAAGACCACGCGTCTGGGGAAGGAAAACGAAGCACTCAATAGTTGTAGTTTAAATATTTGAAAGTGGGAAGAAGAAAGGGATTTTTCCCCCTGGAAAATTTTGTAAATGTTTTCTTGTAAGAGGAACTACTTCGTTTTGCAGAGGAAACTGCAATTTTTGCCTGTTGGAGAGAGTGAAAAGTGGAATGTATCAATGCAATGCAATGAATAATGTTGAAGAGGAACTATTTCGTTTTTATCTTTGTTTCATTTACTATAAGAGTATTTGATGTTATGAACCTATGTTCTTGTTGAATGTTCTTCAGTAGTTTCTGGGATATTGATTTCACTGTGAGCAATTATTGTTGTTATAAAATGATCGGCTATCTAGTTATTTAAATATCTGTAAGTGTTCATGTGTCTTGAAATAAATATCAGCTATCTGTGATTCTTCATAATGCATGTGTGAGATGTATTGCTCACCTAGAATGATAACCTTGCTCCATAGGGATAGATTAGATAGTCAGTTTATTGCTTATTGTATCTGATTTGGTTGCTTGCGAGCATAAGACGAGAGGTAAGAACCTACGCATCACATTGTGACTGCTCCCTGCATCTTGATCGGCCTACATTTAGTTAGGCACTTGCATTTCATCCCTTTAAGTCATAAATACAAAAACTCGGTGGGCCGGGCTACAACCGGTAAACCCTTGTTGTTTCTTGACCTACGGTAGCTGGACCGCAAACCGAACAGATTCCCTATTCCAAATAGTCAACGGGCTAGTTGGGAACGTTGATTGGGGAGAATCCCTTACTGTTACCGCCTGCGAATTTCCAGGCCTCAACAGTTTTGGCGCTAGAAGGAGGGCCGCCAGTGCATGGCTGGCCGGGGAAACCCATTTTCCCGAGATTATTCCACTGGTTAAAGTTCTGAAAGTAGTGGACCGCGTAATCCAATTCCGGAAGAAGAAAACAGAGAACATCTATATCCTGTTCACAATGAGATTGTTAATGATCTGAGAAGACACACCCATGCTTATGTAAAGAATACTGGAGGGTTGCCAATTATTCACGAATTTCCTAGAAGAGAATACAAGAAGAAAGACCGTCCTATAGCAGAAGATTCAGTGTTGGATGGAGACTGGGAATAACTTGTAGAGTCTGCCTTACAAGAAGTTGAGCTACCATTGAATCAAGAAGGCCCGGAGACCCCTTACATTTCTCCTGTTCACACCCCTGTTGGTTCACCTCCTCACACTCCAGTTGGTTCCCCTCCACACTCTCCGCCTCAACTTATGGCCGACGTTAACGCAAATCAACCTCCACCTAATCCTCCAAACCCACCACCTGCATGGAGAGCCAGATCACCTCTAAATCTGACCCCGCCTTTGCATGACCTACCTCAAGCCTTTGAGAAGTTACTGCCTAAATTTGACCCCAATGAAAAGATCCTAGTGGATGATCATCTACAAAGTTTCTACTTGGCAATAGAAGGTCTGAGGGATGGGGAACATGAAGATGTGGTGTGTAGACTATTTCCGCATACCCTCAAAGGAGCTATGGCCTCATGGTATTTTGGATTTCCCGCTAACTCTATCCCAGACTGGGATACCTTCGAGAGAATGTTCAGAAGTAAGTATGCAGTACAAAAGACTCACGCTGCCCTCATGAAAGGACTGTGCGCATTGAAGAAAGAGAAAAGGGAAAAAGTGCACAGTTTCACGCAAAGGTTTGCAGCATATCTAAAAAAATTTCCAAAATAGACAAGCCTTCAGACAAAGTACTAATTGAGTACTATACTTCAGCTTTGGGTCCCGATCTAGCCATGTTTGCGAAAGGTAGGTCCAAGCCTACGCTGACAGAAACCTATGAAGAAGCAGAAGTGGTGGAGGCTGAGAGAGAGAGTATTGAAGATTACCCTGAACAATCAGGAGAGAGAAGGAAAACTTTGTTGTTCACTAAGCCTAAAGAGGAGAAAGCACCAAATTATGAAGGTATAGCCAAAATGATGCAAAATTTGTCTAATAAGATCATAGACTTGGAAAAAGAGAAGGAAGCACAGAAGTCCTACAGGCCTTATTATAAGAAAAGGGAGGAAAACAATCAGTTCCAACCTCCTCCTCACAATACTGCGTCTATGAATCTGACAGAGATAGGGATGGAAAATTTCTGCACCTTTCACCAGTAGCCTCACTCCGAAAGGAACTGTCCACAATGGATAAATTCAATGACGTTAGTTATGAATCAGATGTTGGATTCAAGACTAATGGAGGAAGATGATGATGAAAAGAAAGAAAATGCTTCTTCTACTTCTACAAAGGAACAGGAAGAAGAGACTATGGCATTGTGGATTTCTATCTCCTTACTCGATGCAAAAGAAGATATAACTAAAAAACACAAAGATATCAGGGAGGCTAACATGACAACTAGAAGTCAAGGGACGGTTAGTAATGACAGTCTTTTACTCCCAAAGATCAGAAGGCTGCAAAGAAATATCAAGAAGAAATTTCAAGATAAATCCGTGGCGGATAAGACTCTGGAATTCACTATTACCAGCCAAGATCCTAAGCAGAACAGAACGCTGCCTAAACTAAACAAAGAAAAGGTGAATGCTGATAAATATCAAACCATTAAACAACAAATAGAATATGACGTTGTTGAAGATTTAAAAAAGATAAAGGCAAACGTCCCGCTGTTTGAGATGTGCAAAGTACCTCAACAAAAGCAAAAGTTGTTGAAAGCACTGGAAACATCAGAAGAGGAGCGTCCTACTGATAATCAACCTCTGGACAAAGAAGAAATCAGAGAAGCTAGCACTGGAGGTAAGTCTAAAACTAAACAGCCACCCTTCCTCCTGACATTTGAAATTTTTAATCATAACGTTCACAATTGTCTAGTAGACTCAAGGGCGTCAATTAATGTCATTCTTGTATTAGTATGTAAGAAAATCAATGGGCAGTTTAAGCCAACCACGTGGAGGGTGGTGCAATTGGATAGGACAGACGTTCAGGTAATTGGTGAAATGGAGGACGTTCTAATTCGTCTGTCATCAAATGACAAAGTATGCCAAGTTATCAACATCGTGGTGGATAATATACCAGACGCTTATGGCCTGGTCCTGAGTAGAGATTGGTCAATTAAATTGAATGGATACTTCGCCTCAGATTGGTCACACCTGTGGTTTCCGTACAAAGGAATCCCCAATCAGATTAAGGTTTTGAGAGAGCCTCACATGAAGTACAATGTTACCCAACTGGATGAGAAGAATATACCAGTCGAACCTGTGTTGGGAAACTACTTTCTTGAACTGGAACCAGGGAACTATCAAGCGGAGAAGGCCAGTGACACATCTGACACCCAGCCTGAACTCCTTCGATTCTCGCAGGCTGATGAGTTTGATTGTAAAATAGTAGATTTAGCAGTAGAAGTAGATTCTTTTTCAGTAGATAATGTTTTTTGGACTTTATTTTTTGACGGATCTAAAACTTTAGAAGGGTCAGGGGCCGGCTGCATCCTCATTGATCCACAAAAAAATAAACACTTCCTGTCCTATAGATTAGATTTTGAGTGTACTAACAATACGGCTAAGTATGGAGCACTACTGCAGGGACTCAAGAAAGCGATTGAGCTAAAGGTTAGTAATTTAAAAGTTTTTGGGGACTCAGAAATAGTTGTAAAGCAGATAAGAAATCAAATACATTGTGTTTCCCCCCACTTGAAATCTTACCAAAGCGAGGTATGGGATTTGCTTAAATGTTTTCGTGCATTCAATATTGTTTCAATCCCAAGAATGAAAAACACGGCCGCTGATCTTTTGGCCACATCAGCTGCCAGGATGGTACCCACTAATAATAGATGTTCTATTGAATTACTTTTCAGGCCCTCCGTACCAGATATGATCACCAATATGAGGGTGTTCGATGATAACCAGCAAATCATAGAATGTTTGACCAATGAGGATGTATTCAAAGGAGCGATCATCGATGATGAAAAACACCAAGCTGAGATGAAATTTGACAATTTCATCCCTAAAGGAGTCAGAACATTAGAGAAGATGTTTGACTTGAATGAAAAATTCCAAATACCCGCTAATGTAAATACACACAGCTCAACCTTGCAGTTCGAACTGATAAACTTGGGGACTGAGACAGATCCTAAGTTTGTGAACCTCGGCAAATGCTGTTCACCTACCGAAAAGGATAGGTTTGTCAGTTTGTTCAAGCAGTACAAAGATGTCTTTGCCTGGACTTACGCAGATTTGAAGACCTATGACACCAGCATTATTAATCATATCATCCCTATTAAAGCAGGTGGCAAGCCATATCAGCAGCCGTTAAGGAAGATGCACCCAATTTGGAGCCATTGATTCAAAGCGAGGTGAAAAAATTGCTGGACGCTAGGATTATTTTTAAAGTCCGGCATTCAGAATGGGTGTCAAATTTGGTGCCGGTCAGGAAAAAGTTGGGAGAAATCAGATTATGCGTGGACTTCATAAACTTAAACCGTGCCTCAGACAAAGACAACTATCTGGTGCCTCCCATGGAGCAATTGCTACAGATGATTGCTGGTTCTGAATTGTTCTCATTGTTAGATGGACTCTCTGGCTACAACCAAGTGTTAGTGGCCGAGGAAGATAGAATGAAGACAACGTTCAGAAATAAATGGGGAACTTTCGCATATAGAAGAATGCCTTTTGGACTGATTAATGCTGGCGTGAAATTTTAGAGAGCTATGGACATAGCTTTCCGTGGACTGATTGGACGAAGTGTGGTGGTCTAACTTGATGATATCACAATATTTTCAAAGAAAAGAGGGGAGCACGCATTCCACCTAAAGCAAATTTTCGAGCGCTGTCGGAAGTATGGCATTTCCCTCAATCCTAAGAAGTGCATATTCACGGTCACAGAAGGCAAATTACTGGGGCATATAGTTTCAAAGAGAGGTATATCTATAGACCCAGAAATAATCAAGGCCATTGAACAAATCCCGATGCCCCATAATAAAAAAGGAATGAAATCCTTCATGGGGACAATAAACTTCATGCGTAGGTTTGTGCCTGATTTTGCTCAAACTGTCAAGCCACTGCAGCAGATGGTCAAGCAGAATGCACAGTTTAAGTGGACTGAAACTGAAAAGACTGCTTTTAACAAAATCAAGACTGATGTTACCCATGCGCCCTCCCTGAAAAGTCCAGACTTTGATAAAGACTTCATTTTGTACACATTTGCATCCGATGATTCATTGGTAGCCGTGCTTACACAAAAGGAGGACGGGGGTGATGAATTCCCAATCTCTTTCATGAGCACTGGGCTTCAAGGGGCTGAATTAAACTACCCAACCATTGATAAGCAGGCTTACGTAGTATTTAAGGCAGTGAAGCTTTTCAGGCCTTATATATTAAAAAATCAGACCAAGGTAATAGTCCCTTACCCAGCAGTAAGATCTCTTCTCATTCAGAAAGAGTTGGGAGAAAGAAGGGGCAATTGGGTAACAGCCCTTCAAGAATACGACCTTGAATTCAAACCGGCTACTATAGTGAAAGGTCAAGGGCTATGTAAATTGATGACTGGAAGTAGAAACAACAAAAAACAAGCATTGGAAGAGGAAGACGAATTGCATATAATGGATGTATGCCCTCTGTTTACAGCTCCTGAGTCCTGGTATAGGGACCTTGTGCATTACTTACAGCCAGGGATATTACCAGAACATTGGAATTCCAAACAAAGAAGAGCTCTGCGTCTCAAATCAGCCTCCTATCATCTTGTTGAAGGATTGTTATTCAGAAATAATTATGACGGGGTTCTCCTTAGGTGTTTAGAAAAGGAAGATGCAAAGAAAGTAATGGCAGAATTACATGACGGTCCGGCTGGGGGACATTATTTCGGTGACACTACAGCCCAAAAAATCCTTAGAGCCGGTTACTATTGGCCTACACTCTTCAAGGATGCACATGCACATGTCAAGAAATGTGATATTTGTCAAAGGTGTGGTGGAAGACAGTCCAAGGCAGCCGCACCCCTAAAGCCTGTTATGATCACAGAACCATTTGAACAATGGGGGTTGGACATTATCGGGGAAATAAAACCAAATTCTTCCCTGCTGCACAAGTACATTCTCACTGCGACTGATTATTTCGCCCGCTGGGTCGAAGCTATCCCATTGCACAAGATCAACGAGGACGAAGTCATCAGCTTCCTACAAGATCATATCATGACCAGGTTTGGAGTTCCAATTTCAGTAGTTTTTGATAATGCCAAATACTTTTCATCAATTAAATTGACTGCCTTTGCTCATGATAAAGGGATAAAATTACATTATTTTGCTAACTACTATCCGCAAGGGAATGGCCTGGCTGAATCCTCCAATAAAAACCTCATTAGAATCCTGAAGAAGACTGTCATAGAAAACCAGCGAAGTTGGCACTCAGCCTTACCCAACGCCCTATGGGCTGACAGAGTCACTCCCAAGTATGCAATAGGAGTGTCACCCTATACCCTTGTGTACGGTAAGGAAGCTATCCTGCCTCCCAATATCATGCTGCCATCTTCCATACTTGCTCAAGAGTCTAGGGGGTTAGATGATGAGGTTCTCCAAATAAGAATATATAATCTCATAAAAGTAGAAGAGGCCAGATCCAAGGCTAAAGAACATTTTAAACAACAGCAAGAGTCAGTTAAGAGATGGTTTGACAAACATAAAGCTGGGACAAAATACTTTGAAGTGGGAGACTTAGTCCTCAAATGGGATCACCCCCATGATGAGAAAGGAAAGCATACCAAGTTCCAGCAGTTATGGGTAGGCCCTTTTCAGATTGTAGCCAAACTTGGCCCTGCTACATATAAGCTACAAGATTTACAGGGATGGGAGGAGAACTTGCCAGTTAATGGTTTGGTTCTCAAACCTTACTTTTCTTGAGTTTCTTTGATTTTTCTGCCTTGTATATAAATAAGCTATAGGTTTGTTTTTTAGTCATGCTTTCATTCGATTTAATTTCAAGTTTTTGATTTTCAATAAGGGGAATGAACTTGCGGTTGTCTGGAGGATATTATGGTCTTTTGGGAATAGCAAATACATTGAGTGTCAGCCTGTGTGTTGCTAAATATTTCTTCCAGCCTAACGGTTTTCTCGAATAAAATGTTGTGTGCATTGAAGTCCTGCTTAACCCCTATGAATTCGACTGGATTCGAAGAGTCTAGAGTACTATGCCAGGGCTCCATGCACGTCACATTTAAAATGTTCTAAGGAGAGATAGTAAAGGACCCATGGGCAGAAGCAAGGTGAACAGTGTATTAAATATAAATGATCCCATGCCAAGAAACGAATGCCAAAAGGCAAGTAAAGAGTCAAAACTTCTATAAAAGCATCATAAATCGAAGCAAGTGCTGAATCATAAATACTAAATTGCCAAAAGATCCTCTCCGTCCGTGAGCTGAAACTTAAAGTACACCACTCACACAAAAGGGCACTATGGGATAGAGGATCCTGAATTAAAATTTAGTAAGAAAGGCATACGGAAGGACTCAGATGAAAGGGACAAAATTCCAAAAGCACAAAAGTGTTAAAATGGCATGGGAACGAGGAACAAATGAATATTGTTTTTTACTGTCTACTATAACCCCATGGTGTCCACACTGTTAGCTACCTGAAAACAGAGGTAATAATGAAACTCATACTTTGGCTTCAGCATAGTTATTTGGACTTGAGGGTCTCGGTTTTCCTTTTCCCCAATGGGCCATCATCAATGATTAAGATCCACACTTCTGTCGATTGGGAAATCCATCTGGATAGCTGGAAGAATTCATTTGATGCATTTTTGTTGTGAAACAGTCTGTTGCTCAAAGTATAATCACCCAGAGATCTAGGTTCACCAGGTAATCACCAGTTGTTGCTGCCGCAACTGTTCCCCCCAAATTTATTTAAATTCTGGGCCCCTCCTCATCATTTTTGCTTGGTGGGATCGTTAAATGCTTGAGCCTCTTGGGCATATCTTCTTTTGTTTTACTTTGAAGTTGGATGCCCACGGATTTATGTCCCCCATGGTTAGTTTCAGTTAAGTAGTAGATTTCTGGCCGTGAAGAAGTAAAATTTTGTTCTTCAGGGCAGCCTTTGCGAAGAAAGCAACTTTGGTTGTTAACGTTGTTCAAATCCTTGAGTTTTCCTATAGTCGGGCCTCTTTTTTCTGCTGAATCAAAAGCTACAAAGTCTCAGCCTCTCCGCCGTTGCGGCTCCAAGACCTTTTCTCCGTCCGAAGTCTGAACCCATCCGACACTCATTTCATTTTAGCCTTCGATCACTTGTCCGTAACCTCTACTCATCCGCCATTGTGGCTGGGAGATATTTTTTGCTCCCGATCTGAGTGTCTTCCGACATTTGACTAAGTTTCCCATCCGCTCCGCGTATCCTCTAACCCTCCTCCTCCGCCGTTGCGGCTCCTAGAGTCTTCTGGTTTCCGAAACTAAAAACCGTCCGACGTCCGATTTATGGCATATCCTGCCCGCGTTTCGCTTGGCTGTGACTTAAGCCTCGCCCGACGTTGCGGCTGGCAGATCCTCCTGGCCCCCGAGCTCCCTCCCTTCTGACTGCCGACTTAAATTTTTCCCACCAGTGACCATAGGATATTTTTCCAGGCCCGTATGTGGTGCACCCGACCTTTTCCTTGTAAGATGGGTGTTAATTGATAATATTTGTTGTTGAACCATGCTCATGAATTGACTGCAGGCAGTTTCAAGGAGACCGGTCAATCCACCACGATAAGAAGAAAGACTAACCCGTTTGGCGGAGGTATGACTGAAACGAGGAAAATGGAGAACGAAGTCTAGAGCTGTAAAGGCATGATCCCAGAAACAGATCAGTTACCAAGTGTTTCATGATCACATACTGACAAAAGATTGGAATATGAAGCGTTGAAGAAACTGAAAGACCACGCGTCTGGGGAAGGAAAACGAAGCACTCAATAGTTGTAGTTTAAATATTTGAAAGTGGGAAGAAGAAAGGGATTTTTCCCCCTGGAAAATTTTGTAAATGTTTTCTTGTAAGAGGAACTACTTCGTTTTGCAGAGGAAACTGCAATTTTTGCCTGTTGGAGAGAGTGAAAAGTGGAATGTATCAATGCAACGCAATGAATAATGTTGAAGAGGAACTATTTTGTTTTCAGCTTTGTTTCATTTACTATAAGAGTATTTGATGTTATGAACCTATGTTCTTGTTGAATGTTCTTCAGTAGTTTCTGGGATATTGATTTCACTATGAGCAATTATTGTTGTTATAAAATGATCGGCTATCTAGTTATTTAAATATCTGTAAGTGTTCATGTGTCTTGAAAGAAATATCAGCTATCTATGATTCTTCATAATGCATGTGCGAGATGTATTGCTCACCCAGAATGATAACCTTGCTCCCTAGGGATAGATTAGATAGTCAGTTTATTTCTTATTGTATCTGATTTGGTTGCTTGCGAGCATAAGATGAGAGGTAAGAACCTGTGCATCACATTGTGACCACTCCCTGCATCTTGATCGCCCTGCATTTAGTTAGGCACTTGCATTTCATCCCTTTAAGTCATAAATACAAAAACTCGGTGGGTCGGGCCGCAACCGGTAAACCTTTGTTGTTTCTTGACCTATGGTAGCCGGACCGCAAACCGGACGGATTCCTTATTCCAAACAATCAACAGGCTAGTTGGCAACATTGATTGGGGAGAATCCCTTACTGTTGCCACCTACGAATTTCCAGGCCTCAACAGATGGCTAGTTCTTCCACCTGATTCTTCATTACTCCACTTCTGGGATGGATTTTATAATGTATTTCGGCCATCATGTTACCCCTCTGACCTCACACATTAGGGGGCATCTATTATAGCTGATTTTACCACACATGGTTGAACACATATTTATGTCCTTCCCTTTCCCTCTGCAGACTCTTTGGACCCAATGGACTGATATTATACCTTTGATGTTTCCAAGTCCATCCCTAAAAACTCTTGTTTATTGATGTACGTGAATTTTAATCCCATACTCATGTGTATACATGGATATTGACCTCAAACCCACATACATCAGGATGTGTGCATAAATACAAATATTTTTGGATTTGTCCTTCATGTGTGTCCAAACCACTTGACTCTTAGCCTTCCATGTGCCTTGAGATCACTCAAATTTGACCCTCCATTACCCCTTTGGAGTGCTACATAAGGAACCCCTTGGATAAATTGAAGGAGAGGAATTGAAGAGCAAGGAAACTATAGTCCATTGTTGTAGTAGCTTGCATATACTTGAGTCTGCATCACTTTGTCCCTTTGGATCACTTTGTGATATTCCCAAGATTTCCTTTGCTTATGAGCTTGCTATCAAGAGATGGAGGATTGAGGTGGTGGAGTCCCAGGTGGAGGACTTAGTTTCTCCGGTTCGCAAACGTGCCGACAGAGGTTGTCACTTGTGTAATCTTTGATTTGATTAATAGAAATATATTTTCCTGTCCAATAATGTGCATTTGAATGAATATTGAATCCATGGATATGTTTAATTTCTTATACATTGTTGATTATATATGATAGAGTAGATCTAACACCATATTATATTGCATGATTGTCTTGTTTGTTGTTGTTGAGAGCAAATTGCTAGCACAAGCAGGATTGGAAAAAGCTCAACGGGGATCTACTTCAACCGTCTGGAATAAGGTATCATTCGAGATCCTTTAGTGTTAGATTTTTGGTTTCTCTTGCATATTGGGAAGGGATTGATTTATGCGGTCTATCTATCTATTGTGGTACACCCCAAGCCATAGGAATTTTCTCTCTGTAACACTCATGAAGGTTGCAGGTGCATTGGTTAAGCTGAAAGGCATGACTAACGATTCAAACAATCCTTCCTTGGTCTTGAAATATGTTTTCCATACATCGGTGGACTCGATTGGAATCTGGTGGTATCCTAATTTGAGGCCAAGTTTCATAAATAAATTAGCACTTTTCAGACTTTCGATGAGTGCATCAATCCATGGAAGAGGGTATCTATTCTTTACTGAAATTTTATTGACAGCCCGATAGTCGATGCACATGCACCAAGTCCTGTATTTATTTGGAACTAAGATGACTAGACTTGCATAAGGAGAGGAGCTGGGGCAGATATGGCCCTTGTCAATCAAATCCTTGATTTGTTTGCGTATCTCTTCACTTTTGAGAATGGATCTTCTGTAAACAGATGCATTACATAATGAAGAACCACGAACAAGTTCAATGGAGTGTTTTACCTTAAAATGAAGAGGTACTATGTTTGGTGCTTGAAATACGTTTTGGTATTCTTTAAGAATGAGGTTGATCTGTTCTTCTTGTCGGGATTTGCGCTGGTCGGTGATTCAACTTATCACTGCAGTCTTCCTAGAATGTTGAGGATTTATCATTATTAATGCAAACTTTTGAGCATGATTGATAAGATTCTTTGTTTGTTTGTTAGAATTCATAGCAACCATTGATGTGGGTTGTTTCCCTGGTATGCCATACCATTGATTCCATATTTTGACAATTACCTTCTGAGGTCGTGACTGATATGTACCGTTTCGATCCCATAGGTAAGGTTTCTCGAATAGGGCGTCGGCTACGGAGAGCGGTGCCACGTCATAGAGTACTTCATCCTCAAAAGGATTAATGAAGTAGGTGAGTAGGCATTGGCATGATCCTTAGCTCCCACCCATCCTTCATCCAATCGATACTGTAAGGTTGAGGATGTGGGGTGGTGACAAGACCTAATGTCTTCACAAGATATTCAGAAATGAATTTCGTCTGGCTACCATAATCCACAATTAGATGTAATGGATTTTTCTAAACCCATATCTGTGTATGGAATATGCACTCTCGTTCCTCCTCATCGACGATAGTCGACGCTGTTAGAGTGGTCAAGTTCGAAGCCAAGAGGGTTGATGCATCTGGATCAAATTCTACCAGGGTTATGTCAAAAAAGTCCGATGTCGACAATTTTTCCAAAAATGTCTTTCAAGCTTTGAATACTGACGTATCATGCCATGCTGAACTATGATAATCACACCATTTCCCAGTAGGAGCTTGTTAGTTGTGATATCTCTTGTCTTTCTAAAATTTCTTCTTTTGATGATCGGGCTTTGGCGGAGTCAGCTGAGAAGGGTTCTTGAACTTGTCAAAGTCGGCTGGTGAATTCTTGTTGGATGTTCGACCTGTTGGATTGTTCATGAAATGTGATTTTCCTTTCTGTTTAGCTTCACGCTTGCTAGCATAATGAAATGCATCCGTAAGCATACTGACAGTCAAAAACTCCATTTCTTGCTGAATGTATGGGGATAAACCACTGATGTAATTCAGGACAAGAAATTTCTCTTCTTCTTGGATGCCAAGTCTATCCATGTGTCGATAGAACTCGTCGATGTAACTCTATACATATTGGTATTTCCATTTCCTTAGCTGCTGCCACTTCTTATACTGCTCAAGGTACTTGGGCAGGTAGAATTCTTTTCAGACATATTCGACAAATTTTACCCATGTGTCTATGGGGTCATCTTCTTTTTCCATATTTGTTGATAGATTCTCCCACCAGCAATGTACAAAGGTTGACATTTTTAAGGATACAATGGTGATCTTTTCCACTTCAGAGAGTTGATTCATTGCATAATAAGATTTCAGTTTTTGTACCCAATTGTCGATAGATTCTATGTCAATATTTCCTTCAAGGTTTGGTATGTCTAGATTCATTTGCACTTTGTAGGGGCCGATTTTATCGAAGTGAGGCTGCGTCAAGGATTCCCCATATTTCGATGTGGCTCGCATGAGAATCTCGCTGAATTGGGTGAACAATTCGGTTCGTTGGCGAGCCAGTTCTTTTTGTATGATTTGTTATGTCTCAGCAATTGCATGTCTATTGTCTGCTTCTTTGACCATCCTTTTGGAAGTCAAAGGAAGTGTCTACTTGTGTTTATGAGTTTACGAGAATTTTTGAACATGCATAAGTTAAATAACTTTGATTGAAGTGCTTATGTATCTTAAGCTCTGAACAAAATCTTTCTCTGATACAAAATATCCAGGTCGTGCTATGGTGGAAACATATAAGAAGAACCAACAAATCAGAAAATACACTAGTTCGACAAGAAGTATGCACATAGAAAATATGCAAGAATTTGAACCATTTTATTACTTATTCTCCATGAAAGATGGAGGAACCAGAATTGGTCTATAATACATTAGTGTACATGCTTATATAGGATGCTGAGATGATTGGGTGACTACTCGTTATGTTTAGTTACAAAATAAGTTATAACAGTTCAAAAGTTCATCCATCACAGACAAGGCATGTTGGTATGTTTTATGTCGAGGAAAACCTGTTGAGGCAAACCTGTTGAAGCAAACATGTCGAGGCGGACATGTCGAGACAAACATGTCAAAGCAGTCAGAGTAGTTGAAGTAGTCGAAGTGCTAGAATTTTTCGAAGCTTGATAACTTGCCAACTGATGGTTGGATCAACACTCAATGAGATTCGACTAGGGTTGATAGATGAATTCAAAATTCCAAAGTCTAAATCATAATGCATCACTGATATCAAAGAGATTAAGAAGCTACCAAGAGAATCTGTTTGGGAATTTGACCAAATATTTAAGACATTAATAGCTAAAATGAGTTTCCAAATGTCATATGTGCAACACAAGGAATGGTTTATTGCCTCCTTGCTATCATATATCTAGACCTCATTGATGCAACAAAAACATTTGTCATGGATAGAGGCTCTTGAAATAGAAATGAAGTTAGAATCCTCTCCAGTTGGATACACTGGCTCAGGAATGATACAAATTCAGTCGCAACTGGCCAATCTTACAGTGCAACTCCAGGACATTAAAAGAGGAAAGAAATTTCAAGAGGAACTATGGTGTAAAAGATGTTGAAAAGATGGACACCATAAAGATAATTTCTCGATGCTCATGAACTATGTCGTAGCAGGTGCACCAAACCCATTAAACACCCAAAGAATGCCTTGGTGTAGAATATTCTAGACTATAGGTCACAAGTCCAAGGAATTTATGTACTTACATAATATTGTAAGTGCACCCGTTGGTCGATATTGTAAATTTTGTAAGTCAGTAGGTCATGATGAGAAGGAATACAAAGCCCTTCAGCTGCTGCAAGAAAAAAAATGGATACCTACTTAATGAAAAATGATGAGATAATGCAAGCTGAATGAGCACAACCTCAGTATCGTCCATTAGAGGAAATTTTAGGTCTAAAATGGGCCTCCTAAGGAAAATAATAAAATAATAATTATTAATTTTGGAGGAAGAAAGAAAAAAACTACTTTTTTGTTCGTATTTTCAACATATCTCCATGTGTTTTTGTCATGTTCCAAATTTTGCATTGGGTCACAATGTCCTAATCACATTTTCCATATTTATTATAGTTTGTCAAATTGATGCTAAGGGTCAAATAATTGCCAAGGAGGAAAATTACTAGTTTCCTAGGTTGGGGTGGCAGCTTTGGGATTTGGAATAAGGGGGACAATGAATGATTTTTGGACATTAGAATGGAATAAATATTTAATACATAAGATAAATAAATAATTACAAGAGAAAATTGAAGTGGCAATGGAGCATGGAGACACATGGAGACTATGGGGCCTACATAAAGTAGAATTTATGTGCCACATGGCATCCTCCTCTTGCAATTTCGAATCCATGGGAAGCCTCAAGGTTCTTGGATAAGTTATAAGGCTAATACACTTTACCATAAGCATCATAGGTCTAATTTGGGAAGAAATTTAACTTACATGGGAGAGGAAGAGTCATTTTGGAGCTAGTGAGATACTTGGACTAGATTCCCTATCTCTATGACAACAATGATGAAGATGCTATGACACCTATGACAAAAATCAGATATGAAGGCTGAAATATGACATATATGACATGTCAGGTCAAAATATCCCATCCAATAAATCTCTCATGTGAGTTGGGAAAGCTCAATGGGTTCCTACTCAAATTGGGGGAAGATGGAAGGCTAGGAAAGGGAGGACACGTGGAAAATCATGAGCACACACCCAAATTCGAATTGGATTGAGTTTTTGGATGGATTGGGAAACTTAGAAGGCTAATTATGTTTATAAAATACAGGAATAAACTAAGATAATAGATTTTATCATTTCAGAAATTGTCATTTGTGAATTGTGAGAGCTAGTGGATGACTAGTTTTCTTGCCTTAGCCTATTTAGAGGGTGAAAGATTCCCATCCAAGTTGGTGTATAGAGAGACCACTTAGGTATTTCATGGATATTTAATGGATTATAATGGGTTCTTCTATTGCAGTACTCTCTCTCAACCATTTCTAGTTTTTATGGCATATTCTTGCTCATGGAGGGATTGCGCTTTGGGTGAGCTATTGATATCTTTGGGGAAGCTTATAATGATCAATTATTTTATGTTCTGATTTAAATAATCTGTATTTAAAGTTCAAAATACTCTCAGGTTTAAATTCCAAAATATTTCATGTAAAAATGTTAAACAATGAAGAAATAGTGTCATTTCCCCACTATCTTGTTGTGCACCATTGTAATGCTAATGATTTCGAATTGGGAGATATTTTCACTGTACATTACTGATTGTAATAATATAAATATTCTATTTTATTCATATTCAGAAAGTATCATGTCGAAATATCAAATTGTTGTAAGGAAAAGTGATTATTAATGAGCAAACAATGATCATTTCCCTGCTACATTGAAGTATGCTATGATAATGATGATTATTTCGAATGGAGGAATGTACATATGATAAATGTATGATCAATGGACCATAATTAATGTATATTTCAAGTCTCATGTTCAGTACTTAAGAATTGGAATCCATTTTACTCATTTTGATTGCATTGGGAGAAGATTTGGTGCCTTTTCCCCAAGGGTCGCAATTATGATTTGGGAGATGTTTTGGAAAGAGTCATAAAATCCTGTATAAAGTGAAAAATGATGCATACAAGAATTTTAAAATGTATATTACACATCCCATGCCTATTTTCATAAATTCTAGTGACTTTGGGACCATTTGAGAATCCATTTGCGACAATTACCTAGGGGGAATTGGAGCCCCAATTGGCTAGTAAAGACTCCTAATCTAAACAGAACATTAAACAAGTTTGTAGAATTAATTGGGGGGTCATAAAAAATCCTTGAACATCAAATTTAAGTTCTATTATCATTCATGTACCTTCTAAGAAAATTTGGAAGCATTTGGGTCTATTTGGAGGTCTAGACATCAAAATTGGGGAAAAAGTAAAAAATTGGTCATGTAATAAAAAATATTAAAAAAGGGACATTACATTTTTACTCAAATTTCAAGAAAGAGGGATCATTGGATGAAGAATTAAATTCCACATCCAACGAGTACCCACACTGCATACTTTTGACGGACCTTGCTACCCAAGAAACAAGAAATACCCAAAAAAAACGTGATGATGACATCATCATCACGTTTTCTGAGGTATTTATTGTTTTTTATTTTTGGGGGGTGGGGTGGGGTGGGGGTCAATATAAATCATGCATTTTTGGTACTCATTGGATGCAAAATTTAATTCCGCATCCAACGAGTTCTCTCACTCGAAATTTGAGTAAAAACATGTGGAGATGTGTTGAAAATACGAACACAAAAAATAGTTTTTTTTAATGACAAATATGTCAAGTCAATCATTATGGTTGACTCATTTTATTGAAATTCTATTGGTTCTTGAATTCCAACTCACAAGAATTTAATCTTGGCTAATTTTCTTATAAGGCACATTTTAGACTCCAAATTTCCTCTAATGTTGCGCAGTATCAACAACAACAATATCCTCAACCACAACACCAGCAGAATCAGCATCCTCAACAACAACAATACCCTCTACAAAGAGGGGTGGGAATTTTAGAGTTCAAGGAAAACAACCAAGATGAGGATTTGGTCGAGGAAGAGGCCAAATTAGATGTTATAATTGTGTGCATCCAAGACATTTTGCCCGAGATTGTCAAAGTCCTGTGAAAAATTGTACATATTGTAAAGCATCTGATCACACTGTTGAACAATGTCCGTGACTTATTGAAAAATGGTATGCTAGAACTGTCGTTAACCCCAACATGGTGCAGAATCTGAATCCAAACCCCAATCCAAATATTCAGATGATTTTTGTTGAACCAAGACAACCCCACATTGATGTAGTCACAAGAGGAGGTGTTGCGATGGGAGCAGACCAAAACATGCAGCAAGGAAAACCGTAGGTAAGAGGCACATCACAAAAGAAATCTCTGGTATATGTCCAATAAGAGAAAGAAGTCTTCTTGGAGGTGCAACTAGAATTCACTAATACCAAATCATTCGTCGACATCTGGACAAGTTAGAGCTATGCCCGAATGATTTGAACAACTAATTAGGAAGCCGCCAATGAAAAAGGTTAGTAAGCTTAAATAATTTTTCAAAAGTTGTTTAGCACTAATCCATGATAAATATGTTTTTGTAGAACTGACCACACTCATAGAAGAAACAACATAAGACCTACGACCTAAGAAAAGAGTTAATCATATCGAGAGAAAACTGAAGACACGCTAAGAACTGAGAATCACTGCGCAGATAGGAGATTATGATATGGAATATATCATATTAGAATTGGACTCAGATGTCAATATATTGACAAGAAAGACATGGGAGAGCATGATTAAGCCGTGACTAGACTGGTCTCCTATTCAGCTAAGGATTGCAAACTAGTTGAAGGTTCTACCAATCGGTAGACTAACCCAAGTACTCATGGAAGTCGAAGTTTTGAGAACATACGCTGACTTCGAAGTTATTGACATTGTCGATGACACAAACCCATATCATGCACTTCTAGGAATCAATTGGGCAATAGACAACCAAACTATTATAAACTTCAAGAAAAGGATCTTGTCTTTTGAAGATTATAAAATAAGAGTGGTTTCACCGATCAACCCACTTGAAGGACAACGATATGTGAATCCTGTGCATAGCAAAGGGAAACACAATTATCTATACCAGCTGTACAACATCATTTTTTCGAAGGAAGACTATATTAACCCAACAACTGATGGAAACCTGAGTTGGCGGAGTGTAAGCTTGTGCACGTCCGACTCAAGCGATGCTCTAGAAAATTGGTAGAACAAGCTGCATTAAGTCTCCATGCGCAGATGTGGAAGAGTCACAAGAGTTGTCCTAAGGGTATGAATCAAAGTAAGCATGCTTCCTACAAATGAAGGATTACCTAACCTTGCATATTTATTGGAATAATTTGAAGAGAAAGTCACAGAATCACAGTGATTGTTTGCTTTGGACTATGTGCTGAAAGCTACACCCACTAGATGGTGGGGTACAAACAAACAATCTCTCATCGAATGGACACAATTTAGGATATTAATGGGGATCATATTTGGAGAAGATATTAGTTATTCTGATCAAAAGTACACATGATTAACAGATCATGTGAAACATATTGAGCATTGTCGTGGGATTTGGAAAGAATACCTATGACAAGAATGGGTTCGTCGATTCATCCACACTTTGGAAATGGTCATGATAAGTTAGTAAACTTCAGAAGAGATGCGATGAGGAACCATTGAATGGGAAAGCTTAGCTCTAAGATTTACACAGAAATTTGAATTTGAAAGTGAACACCCAACCGTGTATGTAGCGTTACAAGTCATCAAGGAGAAGATCTTTAAAGAAATACCAGTTGTAGAGACAAAATCCCATCAATGCAACATGAATACACATAGTTCGATGCAGTGCTATAATATCTCAGAAAATCAGAGCGAGAATGACCCATTTTTCACAATCCCCAAGTGTCTGAAGGAATGTGCGAAGTGGAAAGAGTTCGCACGTATGAAAATACATGGTACCCTATTAGACATGAAATAAAAAAGAGGAGGAGATTGACAGTGAGCGTTTTGGTACCATCCCACTTGTTAACAATAAATACCATTTAAAGTGATAGGCCAGTGGTGGCATAACACAAAAATATTTGATCAAAGAGCCCACGATACGCCCATGTGATGGAAAGGACATATTCCTTTCTGATTAATTGATTGTGCATATGAAGAATGGCTAGCATCAGTTAAGG
Organism: Pseudotsuga menziesii; assembly: GCA_001517045.1. NCBI lineage: Eukaryota > Viridiplantae > Streptophyta > Pinopsida > Pinales > Pinaceae > Pseudotsuga > Pseudotsuga menziesii. The sequence goes on along the minus strand of LPNX010369264.1, from coordinate 233,684 downwards.
TATTTATCAATATTCACTACCACAACCCTGTTCCTTGCTTGCCAAAGAAGAACATTGCTATTGTGTCCACCCTTGAGCACTAGTATGGTCATCTCCGTCTCCAGCACAAGCATAGTTGAATCCAAGTCTGTATCACCTACCCCGATAATGGAAGATACTACAGGTTACATCCCACTGCATATGGGCCCTATTAATGTGCAAACTAATCCAGGAGTACAGCTGAAGGCTACTAAACTAGTTAGGAAGGAAAGACCAAGTCCACCAGTGACTCAACAAGGAAAACACACCAGCACCAGAAAAAGGAAGGGAAGAGCAGTAACACCCCCAAATCCAACCCCACCAACAACAGAGAATTTTGAGACAAGGAATTTGTTTCCACCCTATGTACCACCCCAATGCACAAATGCACCAGAAGCTGCAATCCCAAAGAACAGAAATACCCCGCTGATAGTGCCACTAATACCCAATGGAGTGAAGGTAGTAAAAGATATTTTACCCAAAGTGCAAAATTTGTATTATAGTGATCATGATACCAAGCCGAAACCAGACTTGGACTGAAAAAATTATATCGACATTTTGGAGGACACATCGAAGGCGCCTCAACGATATGTTGCAAAGGAATGGGATAAGCAACTGGAGCAGTCTGGCATATTATTGGTGTTGTATATGCCACATTTTGGGCATGGTACACAAATTAACACATGTGTCAAGTAGTTACTTCTACTTTTCCATGAAGGGATTCTCTGGTTAGGAAAACCTATACCTATGGATGTTAATCTCATCACCACCATCACAAGCCTTTCAGCTGCTAGAATGGACCCAACACCACTGTTAAAAAACGATCAAGAGGCCGCCATAGATAAACGGATGAAGAAAAATTATGGCGTACAAAGAAGTAAAAGAGTTTTTTTTATCTGTACCATTAACAACCCTACTGTTCACTTTGATTCCAAGGTATTAGCCTCCAAATTACTCTGCAAAATGTGCTTGGACCAATGTACTATGGGAGAAATTACGCTCACGAAGCTCTACGTGGTAGGAACTTAGATAAACTGGTGTCATATCTTGTTGAATGAGCTTGTACAAGACGTCGTTGATGCACATGAAAGGGGTTGGGCATTTCACTACTCATGGTAATTTCATTCGTAGCATGGTCTGACCCACAAGAATATCAAGGGGTCGACCTTCCAGTACCTTGTTAAGGAGAAAAATATCAGAACCTATGGTACGAGAAGGACCTAAAAGAACGACAGAAGGAGAGAAATATCGAATTCCTTATGCATGGGGAGGCTATACGACACCAAGTAAAGAACATGTCCAGGTTAGATGCTGCCACTGTCTAGTAGTTTCACTCCATTGTTAAGTTTGAATTTGTCCCACACCATATTTACATCCATCCACCACAACAGTCACAACTTCAAAAGATACAAACCAAGTTTATCATGACAAAGGAAGAAATACGGGAAATTATTAATCATTGGCTAAAGGAATGGCATGTTACAGTTTCTGAAGAAAAAATTCAAAAACAGGACAACGACTTACAAGAAGATAACTTAGATGAGGAAAATGAAGAATAATACCCCCTAGAGGATTTACACTCTAAATAAAGTCATACCCCCTCAATACCAATAGACCCAGAATCAGAAAATGATGGGGGGGGACCTCAGGAAGAACAAGGACAGACAAGCAGGAAGAAGAAGAAGATGAATGTCGAACGAACTACAAACACTATTAGCTTGGACAATGATGATGTGAAGCTCATGGTTGAGGCAATAACTGAAGCAACGCAGACTAGTTTCAAGTCCATAGAAGAATGAGAAGAAATTTCAGGTACAGTCACTAATCTCCTTAAAGTTCTGTGTAAAACAGTTGAAGAAGTTAAAATTGTTGTCGATTTTCCAAGCGCAATAGTTGAGTCACACACCCCATCAGAAACATCCAGAATGGAGCAAGTTGTGCCCTCTGTTCTAGTCTCACCAATAATGGTACAAGTATCTAAAACTATTATTAAGTTTGGCACCCTAGACCCTAATATTTTTTATCAGGATACTGACCATCTTATTCTAGAATTTTCATCTATGCACATGAATGAAGTATATGCGGTCCAAGGGGTTGTCAATGCCAAGATAAAATTGCATGAGCATCACCTGGTAATGAAGGTGAAGGATGCACAAAAAGACATCAAGAAACTGAACAGAAGAAAATGGACTCAAAATGAAACGGTCAGAAAATCAATAAAGCAATAGCCCTGGCCTGCAAGAACTTTGAATAAGAAGGCACAAAATAACAGATGGCACCAAATTCTGAAATAGCACAACTAGCTGAGATAGTAGCTAACCTTGGGAAAAAAATGACAAAGTTAGAAGAGCAAAGGAGACCTAGCACAGCCCTAGAAGTGCTGGTACTGTTACGGAGAGAAATTCCTATGGCTTGGGGTACCACAATAGACAGCTAGACTCCAGAAATCAATCTTTCCCAATATGCAATAGAAATTAAAAACATCTAACACTAAAGGATCGAATCTCGTACCTTATTCCGGATGGTTGAAGTAGATCCCCGTTGAGCTTTCCAATCTTCAGCTTGAATTGTTATAGCACGTCCTCAACAACAAGTAAACAATACAAGCATACTATATTTCATGGTGTTAGATCTATTCTAGCATATATAATCAATAATGTATAAGCATTTGACATATTCCAATGGATGCAACATTCATTCAAATACACATTACTGGACAGGAAAAGATATTTCTATTAATATGAATCAGAGATTACAAGTGACAACCTCTGACGGCACGTCTGTGAACCGGAGAAACTGAATCCCCCACTTGGGCCTCCACCACCTCAATCCTCTATCACTCCGATAGCAAGCTCACTAGCAAAGGCAAGCTTGGGAAGAACACAACAGTGCTCCAAAGGGACAAAGGGATGCAGACTCAAGTATAGTTCTGGAAACAATGGACTATAGTTTCGGTACTCTCAATTCTCTCTTCATGCTTTCAATGTCTCAATGGTTCCTTATATAGCTTTCCAAAGTGATACTGAAAGGTCGAATCCATGTGATCTCAAGGCATATGGAAGGCCAGGAGTCATATGAGTCAGATTCAAGGCAAGGAACGGTCCAACAGTTTTGGATTATGCACACATCCCTATGTACGCGACTATAGAGGGAATATCCGCGTATGTACGTGGTTATCGGGGAAAATGCCGCTTATATCATTTTTGTAATGTTTTTAGGGATGGTCAATGATACATCAAAAGACAATAAATGGTCCATAGGGAATAATGAGTCTGCAGCGGGATAGGGGAAGGCCATTCAATGTGTGATTCACCTAGTGTGGTGAAATCCGCTATAACAGGTACGCAGAAGAGATGCAGCCACTTAGGTCGTGAAAGGAATAAAAGAAGTTGAGAAAACATGTGCTAAGGTTGTGCACCAAGTCTCCCAGACTTGGGAAGCTCTAATGGACAACGATAAATCACAAAGGATTGCAAGTGATCTCACTGCGTTCAAAGCAAATATAACACAGATAAGAAATGAGATGAAACAGTTGCCCAGTGCCCTTGGAGAAGAAAAAGGTCAAGGTAGCCAAGATGCGAAGATCACAACAAGAAATGGTTGTGATGTGCACCCAACAACAACAACGTGAAGAAAATGTAGAGGAATTGCAAGCAGAAGAAAAAAGGATTATAGGTTTAATTAATATAGTACACCAGAAGGTGCACGAGGTAGCGACTTCTATAGAAAGAGTCATACCAGAACACGTCAATTCTGACCTATTGGAGCACATGCATAAAACAGAAGAAGAAGTGCATGCAGAAAAAGAGAAGTTGCTAAAATTGTGGAGGATTTTTAGACCAAAGTTGGTGCAAGTTAGACCATGGAAGAATAGTCCGTGTGGCTCGAGACGAGCCACAGGAGTATAAAACAGTAAGAGGAAGGAGCATCAAGCAAAAGGGAAGGATGTTGCGATAGAAGCAGGAAAGAGACAAAGAAGACAAAGAGAAGGTGCGGGATGACGAAGATGCACTAGATGAGTAAGCCACGACAGAAGGACAGAATGAGATATGAGATGACATGGAAGAATATCTGCAGAAGCAGGCATGTAAATATTGTAATGACGAGAAAGTGACAATAAGTCATAACATTGAGAAAGCGATAGACCTTAGCAATCATGGGTATGAGTTCGGTTGGATCTAGCAGAAACCACACGTGTGAATGCATATTTGTAATTCATACCGATAGTGCCTTTGTTTATGTAAACTAGAATAGGAAAGACAGTCTATTGGTTGAAGATAGTAAGTCGGCTGGGATAGCGACTGAAGAAGAGTCTGTAATGAGTCTGTTAGAATTTGTATCGAGTCGATATTGAGTCTATAACAAGAATCTATGGGATCTGTATTGAGTCTGTAATGGGGCTATAAAAGAAGGAACCCAAGCTATAGTAGGGTTAGACAGATAGCCAGTCGGTTTGAGATTATTAGTTGATACATTATTTTGAGTAACCTCGAGGCTCTTGAAAAAGACGCTCAAGCTAGACTTGAGATAAGCAATTTTGGTTAATGACTCTATATCATTGAGTGCATCAGAGTAGAGGTTCTACAACTGAGTGCGAGACAAGTAGAGAAGGTTGAGTTGATCTAGGTTGTGTGCGGATCGCTAGTAGGAGTAGAGTAGAAAGAGAAAGAGATAAGATCAAAGACCATGAGAGGGAAGAAAATTCTGTAAAGATAGAAGAGAATATCTTGAACATATTCTATAGCTTTATGTGCAGACAAAAGGTGCATCTATTTCCTCATTCCATATGAAGAGAACCTTGTGGTTTTTTCCTGGATGGGTTTCTATGTTATACGTTGTGTATATGTGTGAATTTTGAATAGCTTAGTATATGCATAAATGTTGTGTTGAATGACTAGTTGATTATTGTGTTGCAACTGGATAAATGTATGATTGTTGCATTATATTAATGAGTATGTCTATCATGTCTATTCGATGTTAGTTCACTTAAGTCGCATAAAGAAGGGTTGGACCATAGATTGGTATTGAAATACTATGTATGCAAGTAACCCATCATCTCGGTCTTCATTGGAAACCTTGGCGCAAATCCAAGGTGCTAAAACACCCTCCCACAGAAACTGCGGAAATGTGGTTCTGGAATTTACCCATAAAATGAGATTATCTCAGGTCAAACAACATCTGTGTCACAGGTGCTACCGGCTGAGCTCCTCTCCGTCGGGCCGATATCTTGGGATTTTTTGTGCTGAGCAGAGGGGACTTGCTAGAGCAGGGTCCCGTAGCTACAGAAGAAGCTGCTAGTTTTGGCGGAGAGATAAATTTTTGGCGGAAAAGAAGACAGGACAGAGCTACGACGACGTAGCACGTTTCCAGCTGGAGAGTAGAGCCGGAAACCAGGACTTTCGGGATAGAAAAGTCAAAAGAAAGGCAACGGTACCCGAGCTGCCGAGAGAAGAAATATCAACCATTGCATTGAAGGCAGCGGCGGAAGACAGGAGGGCTCAGCAACCCTCATAAAGAAGAAGGAGCAACGAGGCTCAAGCATTGAAGGCAAAGGACAGAACGAGAAGCGGTGCATAGTACCCATGGTCAGTACCGGGAAGCATGGAAGACTGCAGAAAGCTGTGGTGTGACGGGAAGCGGCTACCTCAAGGACAGAGAGGACCGACTGTCACTATTTAGGGTTTGGGTTTATTGTTGGGATAGGCCCACAGTGTTGTAATGGCGAGACCTTCAGGCCGCCTATAAAGGCTTGCATTTTTGTATTGTAAGGGGTTAGCTAATCAGTCAGTAGTTAGTAGGTCAGTTGATAATTTTGTAGACTCAGGAATCAGTCAGACAGACTGCATTGTAACGATCCAGACACCTAGCTTGTCTGTGAGTCATTTGAGTCTGTATGTAACCATCCGCAGAGAGAGCAGAGAGGGAAGGATATATTGAAAGATAAGAAACATAGAGATAGAGATAGGCCAGAGATCTAGAAGAGATCTCGCGATGCATATGCAGTGCAACAGACTATGCTAACTTCCCTCAAGAGATATAATCGAAGCACAGTTTGGTGGACGTAACTCCCATCCTGGGGGTGAACCACGTTAAACCTGCGTGTTATGCGTTGTATGAATGTGATTGTATTTGCTTGTTGTTACCGGTTATTATGCATGTACTGTTAGTTGCAGTAAGTGAATGTATGTATTGTTCATCTCATGATAATACAAGAAGATAGAGATAAGTTGAAGTACTTTAGCAGGCTGTTTAAAAGACTCCTTTATGTCTATCTCTAAATGACTGTTTAATCACAATATAACTTCTGAGAAGGAGAGTTTCGCGCATCGGCATAGTCAACGCTAAGAGCGCAAAGTTGGAGCGGTAGGATATCGCACTGGCAGACGAGCTGCGGTGCGCGATACTGCGAGCTGAGGGCTTAGCGTTGGGGAGAGGTTAGGTGTTCCGCGGTGCGCAGAGATGCGATAAGGTTGGAGGTATTGTGAGTAAGTGGAAGTAGTGCGACGCGGGAGGAAATCGTGCGACTTGCACAGGGTAAGCATCGCACTGGTAGAAGCGCTGCGAGTAGAAGGGGATGTGTGATGCGCAGAGCAGGTTGATCTAGTGGCGCGCAGGAGTAGAAGGAGAAGAAGTAGGATGCTCAGAACCTGATCCAAGACACTTGAGTCTTGGCCAACCCATTAGATTCACTTCGGGTGAGACTTCAGATCGCTTCGCGGTCTGTTGCCGAAAGGGCCAGTGAGTTGGGTTGTTGTTGATTAATTACAGTAAACCCGGGTCTGCCCATGCAATCAACAAATGGTTCCGTTGCCGGTTTGAATGATTGGGAGTAAATGTTCTGTTGGCATCCTACGAGAGAAGAGTTTCACTAGTGGCTGGATTCATACTTAAGGGAGTTCGCCAAGAAATATAACAGGAGTCCGAGACTAAGCATAGAGGCCTGGCTAGAGAAGCATATCGCTTCAGACATACACGCTATATTTTTTGTAACCTACGGAAACGAGTTTTTCGACTGGTTATCCAAGTTGACAGATAGGAACACATTCAAGGAGAAAAGAAACATCGTTTGGACACCGGAGCTGATTCAGACTGTTCAGAACCTTGACAATCCGATTACGAGAGCAGTGGACTTCTGGCTTACCAGTGTGCTAGAAGGCTACGTTACAGAGTTTGCAGTAGACCAGAGAAAGAGCTTAAGTGCAGCCAAATGATACTTCTTCAGAGGATATCGCGGTAAGTACCTAAGATCTCTAAACTTGTCCCTTAAGATGCTGCTATATGAAAAAGGAACAATGCATCTAGTCTCAGATGAATAAGTAAAGCTAGTAATGTCACAAGAATTTGAAATTGATTTTGATGACATTGGACGAACACGTAGTGGAAAGAAGTATAAAGTAGATTTTAGATCTCCCATATTTGAAGACAGTTCACACAGCACCAGACAACAGAGCCCTAGTACTACGGAAGAACCAGAGGGGGGTATCCCTTACCACCCCTATACTCCACAGAAGCAGACAGGGACTCAGAATAATCCCGTAGGTACTCCATCTAGTAGTTCACAGTCAGTACCTACTCCCGTTACAGCACCTTCACGTACACCGCTGAGTGGTAATACTCCAGTCAGTCAGAACCCACCACAGAGAAATAGAATGGGAGACGACATGAAGCTACCTATCTTTAAAGGTACAGGAGCAGAAGACCCGGAATAGCATTGGTTCCTATGTGAAGCTATGTGGACCATTAAAACAATCAACGATGATAACCTTAAACTTGTACAGTTGGTTACCACACTCAGAGACAGAGCCTTGACATGGTACATAAAGTATACTACATTACCCAAGACGCTCGCCCAGGTCGAGAACGCCATGATTAAAGAGTTTAAGAAACCTAAGTCTGAGTCTCAGTGCATCACAGAGCTTAAGGATATTAAACAGCTACCATCAGAGTCAGTATGGGACTTTGACCAGAAATTCAAAGCTCTTATAGACCAAGTTAGTTTTGAGTTTGCGCCAGAGCAGCATAAAGAATGGTTTATTGCAGCACTGCTCCCTCATATCAGAATGCCACTAATGCAGCAGAAACTTACTACTCAAGATGAAGCACTGGAGATGGCAATGAAACTAGAAGCTTCACCTTTAGCAGAAACCAGTACAGGAATGATAACTCTACAGACCCAGTTGGCCAACCTCACATTACAGATACGTGAACTTAAAAAAGGGAAAGAGGTTATGCAAGACATATGGTACATAAAGTGTAGAGCACAGGGCCATAGTAAAGATAACTGTCCAGTCTTCGCAGAATACTTAGCATCAAGGGCTCCTAACCCCTTACCATGAACATAAGGGCCATGGTGTGAAATATGTAGAACACAAGGACATCCACCTCAGCAATGCCCTTTGCTTCAAAAGTATGTACAGACACCTAAAAATCTCTATTGTATCTTCTGTAAATCCGTCAGGCATGACCCACAAGATTGTCGAGCTTATGACCTCCTGTCAGAAAGAACACAGGACGTGTACAGAGTCCAAGCAGACACACAGGGTCCAGTAACAGGACCACAGCCGGCTCAGACGTATGGAGGCCATGGAGGAGGATTCAGAGGAAGAGGCCGTGGAAGAGGCTTCGCACGAGGAGGAGGTTTTGGTCAAGGTCGTGGATCAGTCACTTGTTATAATTGTGGAACTGCCGGACACTATGCTAGGGACTGCCAGAACGCCACTACTACTTGTAATTACTGCAAATCTTATGATCATACCATAGAAGAGTGTCCCATCTTGATAGCTAAGATCAGAGATCCTAAACCAGCTGCACACCAGAACATCCAACTTTTTTCCGCTGAACCTAAGGAACCAGAACCAGCAGTTAACATTGTGACTCGGAGCGGTGCTTCCAAGTGGCACATTGAAGGAGACCGGACAGAACACGAGTCAGGGGTGGGTGCGCAGAGCTCCTACTAAAGCAACTGCACTCAACCTACAGAAGAATAAGGAGGCCTTTCATGAAGCTAAATCTTCCTTTGATGAACCTACACTAACAGGACCACAGGTACCGCCGTCTAGGGGCATACCGCAGGAAGTACCTTGTAGCGATAGCCCTGAGCAGGCACATCAGGCTACCACATCCAGAAGATGTGACGAGGACGAATCGACAGGAAGTATACAAGCCTTCCTGCACAGCTGTTTGAAACTCCTGAGAAATGATAAAGCTGTTGGTGAGCTACAGCGTATGATAGATCAGTGTCAGCAACCCTCTCTCTCGGACAGTGCACACCGTGCTGTCCATAATATTACAAGACATGCACGGACAGGAAGAGAGATGAAATTCATAGCCCAGATCGGTGAGTTTGAAATGGATGAGGTTGTCTTAGACCTGGGATAAGAGGTGAACTTTCTAACCAAGCAGACATGGGAGCAGATGGGTAGTCCTCAGTTAGCCCTATCACCTATCCACCTGAGATTAGCTAATCAGCAGTGAGTATCACCATTGGGTCGACTATCGCAGGTGCCAGTTGACATTGACGGAGTCTGTACTTTTGTGGACTTCGAGGTTATAGAAATCATTGGTGACAGTTGACCATACCTAGCACTACTGAGTATTGATTGGGCAATTGGCAGCAAAGCTGTCATTGACCTAAAGAAAAGACAAATGACCTTTGAGGATGTGCAGATCCGGGTCATCGCACCGCTGGACCCTTACCAAGGACCTAGATATATCGAACCTATCCGAGCAGAAGAAGAGGCACGTAATATGGAGAGTCTCTACCAGATGACAGCAAACCAGAATGACTATATCAATCCCACTACAGAAGGGCATATTAGCTGGCGATGCGACAGCTCATGCGCATCGGATTTGGATGTTGGTCTATAAAACTGGCAGAACAGACTTCACGAAGTATCATCGCGCAGATGTGCGTTTATAAGTAAATCACTGCGATGGATTGGCGCCGAGATCACTGAGACTCCATCATATCATGGTCTGACAGACATCCAAGATTTTCTTGAACAACTTGAGCAGCAGACTCCTCCTGAGCAGAGGATCGCAGTTATGGACCTTGCAGTTCGAGCCACACCTGCAATATGGTGGTGTGCGCATAAAGAAAATATCGCATCATGGGATAATATCAAAAGACTGATGGCGATCAGATTTTCTAACGACAGAAGGTATGCTCAACACAAGTACACAGGAGAAACTGACCCCAGGGTACACATTCAGATATGTGAACAGAACTGGTCGTACATTCCAGAGGATGAATGGGTTCATAGATTCATTCACACATTGGATACAATTCCAAGGAATTGGTATACAGAGACCGAGCTGCGCAAGGGAACAACCACATGGCTGCTTATGATAGACAGCTTCCTCCTCACCTTTGCATTTGAATCAGAACATCCAAGTGTTGCTTAGGCCCTAGATATCATCAAGACAAAAAAAATTTAGGATCACGCTATCTCAGTACCAGTCCAACCTGAGTGGACTATCCAGTTAGAAGAGGCGTTGGAATGCTACAATTTTACATCAGAATCAGAGGAAGCGGATGAGGATCCTCGCAATACCAACATTCCAGAATCAGAAGGCACTCGCGAAGTGGAGGGACCACAGCTAGAGATTCCAGCAATCACCGAGCCCATCACAATTAAAAAGATCAATATTGGCACAAACGAAGAACCTAAGTTTTCCTCTATTGGAGACTACTGGAATGATGAAACAGTTGGACAGATTGCAGATCTACTACATGATTATTAAGACCTATTTCCCACCAAGTTCACAGAGATGAAGGGAATAGTTGGAGACTTGGGAGTCATGAGGATACCATTAAAGGAGGATGCTAGACCAGTTAAGCAGCATCCATACAGATTGAACCCGCGATACAAAGAAAAAGTAAAGGACGAAATTGATAAAATGCTAACAGCAGGCATCATTGAACCAGTAGAGGAAAGCGAATGGGTTAGCCCTATGGTAGTACAAGAGAAGAAAACAAAAGGGGACATCAGGATCTGTGTTGATCTGCGAAAACTCAACAATGCATCACTTCATGATCCATTTCCAACACCGTTCACTGATGAAGTATTAGAAAACGTAGGAGGACAAGAGGTCTATTCCTTCACTGACGGGTTTTCAGGATACCACCAGATCAGAATACACCCAGAAGATCGATCCAAGACCACATTTGCCACAGAATGGGGCTCGTTCCAGTATACGGTAATGCCCTTTGGTATTAAGAATGCACCAACTATATTTTCTAGAGTAGTAGTTGCTGTATTTAAAGAATACATTCATAAATTCTTGGAAGTATATTTTGATGACTGGACTGTATTTGGGTTAATCAATAAGCACATAGGCGATCTAAGACTAATGTTAGAAAAATGTAGGTAGTACCAGATCTCTCTAAACTTGAAAAAATGTATATTCTGTGCACCATTTGGTATCTTGTTGGGTCACATTGTTTGCAGACAAGGCTTGATGGTAGACCCCGCCAAGATCACTATCATTGTAAACCTTCCAGCACCAAATTCAGTCAAGCAACTGAGGACGCTACTTGGTCATACCGGGTACTACAGAAAGTTCATCAAGGGCTATGCAAAGATCACAGCGCCAATGGAGAAATTGCTCAAGAAGGATGTAAAATTCCTATGGAACGAGGAATGCCAGCAAAGCCTAGACATACTTAAGGAGAAGATGGTTACAGCACCCATCCTAGTATTTTCGGACTGGAATAAGCCTTTCCATGTACATGTGGATACATCCGGCATCGCATTAGGAGTCGTCTTGACCCAGCCAGGAGAAGGGAATCTTGGCCATCCCATCGCATATTCCAGCAGAAAGTTATCAACAGCGGAAAAGAACTACACCACAACAGAGAGGGAGGGCTTAGCTATGGTATATGCGTTGCAGAAGTTTAGGCACTATCTATTGGGTGCCCCGTTTAAAATGTTTACTGATCATTCTGCACTAAAGTACCTAGTCAATAAACCAATGTTAGGGGGGAGAATCTGCAGATGGTTACTCCTCTTCCAAGAGTATGATTTTGAAATCATTGTGAAACCAGGCAGACTGAATGCAGGACCGGATCATCTGTCGTGGCTAGACTCAGGGGAAGAGCCCAGTAACCTAGAAGACAATCTGCCAGATGCGCCATTATTTTCCATATAGATTGCAGACGAGTACTATGCCGACATTATTCAATTCCTCACCACAGGAGTAGCACCTGATGACCAGACTAAGCAGCAAAAGAAGCGGTTGGTTTTTAAGGCAGCAGACTTCACCCTCATCGCAGGATACCTATACAAGTTAGGTCTGGATGAAGTTCTACGCAGATGTGTGATGCCACATGAGAAAGACACTATTATCAAAGAGGCTCATTCAGGAACCGCAGGAGGCGAAGGATAAGTTGCAGCAGGAGAAGCCTGTTGCAGGTGGCTCGAGGACGAGCCACAAGTAAGTGTTAGGGGACTGTTGGAGCAGGGTCCCGCAGCTATAGAAGAAGCTGCTAGTTTTGGCAGAGGGATAAAGTTTTGGCGGAAAAGAAGACAGGACAGAGCTACGATGACGTAGCACATTTCCAGCTGGAGAGCAGAGCCGGAAACCAGGACTTTTGGGATAGAAAAGTCAAAAGAAAGGCAACGGTACCCGAGCGGCCGAGAGAAGAAATCTCAACCACTGCATTGAAGGCAGCGGCGGAAGACAGGAGGGCTCAGCAACCCTCATAAAGAAGAAGGAGCAACGAGGCTCAAGCATTGGAGGCAAAGGACAGAACGAAAAGTGGTGCATAGTACCCATGGTCAGTACCGGGAAGCATGGAAGACTGCAGAAAGTTGTGGTGTGATGGGAAGCGGCTACCTCAAGGACAGAGAGGACCGACTGTCACTATTTAGGGTTTGGGTTTACTGTTGGGACAGGCCCACAGTGTTGTAATGGCGAGACCTTCGGGCCGCCTATAAAGGCTTGCATTTTTGTATTGTAAGGGGTTAGCTAATCAGTCAGTAGTTAGTAGGTCAGTTGATAATTTTGTAGACTCAGGAATCAGTCAGACAGACTACGTTGTAACGATCCAGACACCTAGCTTGTTTGTGAGTCATTTGAGTCTGTATGTAACCATCCACAGAGAGAGCAGAGAGGGAAGGATATATTGAAAGATAAGCAAAATAGAGATAGAGATAGGCCAGATATCTAGAAGAGATCTCGCGCTGCATATGTAGTGCAACAGACTATGCTAACTTCCCTCAAGAGATATAATAGAAGCACAGTTTGGTGGACGTAACTCCCATCCTGGGGGTGAACCACGTTAAACCTGCGTGTTATGTGTTGTATGAATGTGATTGTATTTGCTTGTTGTTACCGGTTATTATGCATGTACTGTTAGTTGCAGTAAGTGAATGTATGTATTGTTCAGCTCATGATAATACAAGAAGATAGAGATAAGTTGAACTACTTTAGCAGGCTGTTTAAAAGACTCCTTTACGTCTGTCTCTAAATGACCGCACAATATAACTTCTGAGAAGGAGAGTTTCGCGCATCGGCACAGTCAACACTAAGAGCACAAAGTTGGAGCGGTAGGATATCGCAGAGAGGTGATATCTCACTGGCAGACGAGCTGCGGTGCGCGATAGTGCGAGCTGAGGGCTTAGCATTGGGGAGAGGTTGGGTGTTCCGCGGTGCGCAGAGATGTGATAAGGTTGGAGGTATTGTGAGTAAGTGGAAGTAGTGCGACGCGGGAGGAAATCGTGCGACTTGCGCAGGGTAAGCATTGCACTGGTAGAAGCGCTGCGAGTAGAAGGGGATGTGCGATGCGCAGAGCAGGTTGATCTAGTGGCGCGCAGGAGAAGAAAGAAGAAGTAGGATGCTCAGAACCTGGTCCAAGACACTTGAGTCTTGGCCAACCCATTAGATTCACTTCGGGTGAGACTTCAGATCGCTTCGCGGTCTGTTGCCGAAAGGGCCAGTGAGTTGGGTTGTTGTTGATTAATTACAGTAAACCCAGGTCTTCCCATGCAATCAACAGGACTAAACCTGGGTCCAGGGACATAGAGAGGGAAGAAATCCAACACTCATATTTGGTCTCAAGGGGGAGATTTTCATGTGTGAGACAAAATATTATTAAAATAAAATAAGTAGTTGTCAATTTTCATTTTTATATTGTATTATTGGAATTAGCTAAAATTAGTTGTATAAGTTTTCAGACCATATTTTTGGGCCCATAGTTTTGGGCAAGTGGTTTTTGGCCCATGGTTTTTTATCATGGTATTTGTTTATTGAAACAATATAAATATGTATTGTTGCTATAACATTTGTGTGCTCCTGAGATACATGGTTGAAGTATTTGGGGAAAAGTATTATGATGTATGTATATGGTTTGTTAGTAATAAAATTTGTTGATCCTTCCCTCTACGTGGTTTTTCCTATATTGGGTTTTCCACGTAAAATTCTGGTGTTTAATTTTTATCTCTTCAATTTTACTTGATGCGATGAAGAAAATTAATTATTAGATATACATCTAAATTGGTTGTATTATTCAGAAAGGAAATTAGATCTATGATCTAGAATGGTTTTATTACCCAACGTATACTTTTAGATCTTTTATGTAGATCTATTATTATTTTGAAATGTTGAATTTGTTATTGGTTGTTGTTTTTCTAACAATGGTATCAGAGCCACCTCCTTTTGTGTTGGATATTTGGTGTGTTTAGGGCTCATATATAGGCAATTGTGATGGAATCAACCATAAGCATTGAAAATATTACAAGGGTGAATTTTACCATATGGGGATATAAAATGGAAGATATTCTCGCTTTGGAGATCTAGAGTTACCAATTCAAGGAAAGTAAAAGAAACCTTCATCCATGAGTGATGAATATTGGGAGAAGTTATATTGTTACACTGAAATATTGTCCTATTGAGCCATATGTTAACCCTTTTCCTAATGCCCAATTTTCTCTCTGCTAAACTGGATTAATGATGAGGTTTTTTCTGCCTTTTTTCCCTCTCTAGGAAGGCCGATGCTCTTGTCCTTCATGTTAGGTGCACCGAAGGTGAATTTCCCCTTCATGCTAGGTGCGTTGGTGCTAACGCTCTATCTCCCATTGCTAGGTGAGCCGACGGTGCTCTTTTCCTTCATGGAATGTGCGCCAGTGGAATTTTGAGGGCAAAAAATGGAGCTTCGAGACCATTCTCGAAGGTGGATGAGGTGGAGGTCTATCCCTATTATCTAGGTGAGGTGGAATTTAGATCCTAACCTATGGGGAATATCCCTTAGATCCCTCATCCTAATCCTCAACCTACTCTATCCCTTTAGCCTTATAAATTAAACCCTCTCTCCATTTGGAAGGGAGGAAGTACTATGGTACTCTTATGCTAGTGGAATTTCTAGGTGATCCCTATCATCCTTTGGAGGCTTGGATTGGATTGTTGGATGGAAGATTGTAGCATTAAGGCTAGCTTGTAATGTTCTTTCTCATGTAATTCTATGTATCTCCTTGATTACATTAATACAAATCTCTTTCCATAAGCATTGCTATTGTTAATAATGTTTATAGCTTTCTTCCTTAACTATTAGCTTAGATCAATTATATGTTTGGATACGCTTATGATGTTTTCTTGTTTCCACTTGCTTGTCAGGGTTTTGCAGTTGAAGATCTGAAGATTCTGGAGCTTGGATCAACAAAGAGAGAAGAGGATTTTCATATTGCAGGTAAGCAATCTATCTGTTAACTTGCATTTCTATTTGATCTAGGAAAGTATATTTTATTCTATATTTGATTTGTTCTAGATCCACTTGGACTAGGGAGATCTGGCTTGATTCCGATTGAGTATATTTATCCGATAACAAATTTGGTGACTCCGTTGGGGAACATACATAGATTTGATTTCATTTTGTTTTTATTTCATATCTATTTATCAATCATTTTGATAGCCTCTAGAGGCCCTCCCTCCTTTGGATTTTGTCTTTGAAGAGTGTCTTGCATCCTCTTGATGCTCTTTGGATCATTATCAGACCTTCTTCCCTTCTCCCACAGGAGATCTAGTCTTTATTTTATTTTGTTTCTCCACCGGTGCACCTGGGTTGTGTAGACAGAGCATCGTTGGTATCATTTTTTAATGTCATAAGTGTTGGCTGTATTGGCACTCTTTTCCTTAGGAGAAAGTGTGTCGTCAGTGCTCTTACATAGTGTTGTAGGTGCACCTTGCCCTCATAGGTGCTATTATACAGTGTTATAGGTGCACAGATCCCCTCATAGGTGCTCTTTGCAGTGGAGAAAGTGCGCCTACCCCTCATAGGCAATCTGGTGTAGTACAGGATGTGTGCAGACCCTTTGAAACTTGGATTTTAGCTTGATTTCCTTCTTTTTTGGGGTTGTGGTTTGATGGCTTGTGGTGTTTAAGCTGCATATGTTAGTCATACACCCCCTAGACCCATAATTATCTCTTCCTCCCCTCAGTCATTAAGTCTTGGTTGCATTTTGGTTGTTTTGGAGCAATTCTTGATTGTTTTGGAGTTGTTTGGGTGCTTGTCATATTCCTTTTGATTTATGAATGAATGGAGTGTTGTAGATATTCTCTATTTTTCTATTTGTAGATCTGAAAAGAATACAGATATCAAGTTTCATTTTGATACATGCATTTGAAAAATAAAAGTGATTCTTTACTTTGTTTTGTGCATTGTTAAGATGTGTAGTATCTTTGATTTCATTTGCACTTTTTAGAATATTATTGTAGAAATATAGAGCTAGTGCACTCTAGGAAAGAATTATCCTTTTCTTTATCATTCAGATTCATGTTTTTTTAATAGAAAAATCAATCAAAAGAGAAGTAAAAAAAAATAAGCCAAAATTTTTTTCTCGGGGGCATGACCAAAGAACCCTCAAGCTAGGGGAAGGAACCCCCCCCCTCACCCTGTATCCCCCTTGCACATGCATGAATCTATAGGTATTTTCAAGAATTGTGATTGATGTTAATCTATGAAGCTTCATAGTTGGATTTGACTAGAACTTAGTTTTCTTAGATCCCTGATTTCAATCTTCTTTAACATAAAACTATTTCCCTACCTTAGGTAGCTTTCATCGAAAGAGAAATGTGCATTGTCATGTAGCTAGGATTTTCATTCTGTTTACATTTCCTATATACACATCATGCATCCACTTAACCGCTCAATATAAATTAATGCTAGCTTAGGTTTAAAATCATTTAGTAACTGTGTGTAAGTTAGTGACATTTTCCAGCATCGTTAAACGTGGCAGCTGTCATTTATTTCCTGCATGGCATCTCAAGGACTGTGTGGTTCCTCCACGTACCATTAGTATATCAAAGGGCCTTTCATGTACCCTTGAGGTATATCTAAAGGTACTTCACGTACTTGATTTTATATCGGAAGGCCCCTTTTGTACTGTTGTGCATTAGACAACACCACTACGGATTTGAGCTCCCCTATACCTAGTCTATATTGGGAGACCCTTTCAGGATTCCTGTTACCAACTGAGTTAACCTTTTGGCTATCTTGGCATCGCATAGTTGTGAAGCCTTGATAATCCTATGAGAGTCCTGAATATTGATCCACTCCTATTCACACAGTTTGCATGTTGCTTTTAGATTTGACTAGTGTTTGTTTTTTGTGGTACTTCAGAGATTCTTAAATAGTTTGGATATGGGAGAATTTCCTGGGACAACCAGTCAAGAGACCCCTTTTCAAGGTATGTCTTTTGTTTCTCCCCCTTTTGGAACTGTTGGTCCTCCCTTCATGGCCACTTTGAACCTTCACGGATTGACTATAGGATTACATGTATGGTTATTCTCCAATCCTGTCATACCAAATGCATCCTTTGTGTCAGGTCCTGTTCCTTTACCGCATGAGCATTAACCTCATGTTAATCCTTCTCCTTCTTCGTCTAATGTTGAATCGACTTCCCTTTCTTCCTCTTCACCTTTTGAAAACTCTGATGTTAGTAAAATGGGCGGGTAACAAGAAGACGAAAAGGAAGGCTAAGAAGAAGAACAATAAGCAGAAGGTCATAACTCCAACCTTTGATCTTCATATTGGAATCCCACTAGCCACTGATCATCATGGTGGGAGTATTGATGTACTTATTTATTGTGCGCGTAAAGCTAAGTTCCTTTGTATAATTTGTAAGGATGATCACCTTCTCAAAGACTGTCCTAGTCTTTCCCTTGTGTCAGAATTGTGGTCTAAACAACTTGTGTCATCAGTTTCTGATCATCATGCTGGTGATGCCCCATCAACCAATGACCATGTGCTTAAAATACGGAAAGGAAATGTTAGGTATAATTACATTCTATGTAAGGATATGCACCGCACTTACCTTTGTCGTCGCATGGATGAAGCTTCAAAGTTGTTGGAAGATATTACTGTTCCTTAGCAACGGCTTCCAACTGGTTATCATAAGTTTTCCCTTGACATCACATTGGTTGATCAAGTGGTCAATCCAAGTCCATCCTTGGTCGATCCCACTCTTTCATTAAAGAGTGAAGTGAAAGAGGTCGATCCAAGTCCATCCTTGGTCGATCCCACTCTTCCGTTGAAGGGTGCAGTTCAAGCGGTTGATCCAAGTCCATCCTTGGTTGATCCCACTCTTCCTTTGGAGAGTAAAGTGGTCAAGTCGATGTCATCTCCACCTGATCCCACTCTTTCATTAGAGAGTGTTGAGACTGAAGTAGTCGCTTTGAAACAGTCTTCGTCTTGTCCCTCTCTTCTAATCGAGAGTGAAAACCATCCTGCTAAAGTTTTCATAGTTAGTTCTGATTGTTTTATGAAAGAAGAAGTTTTGTCTCTTTCAAAAGAACCCTCTCCAATTAGTGAGGTTATTTCCTTTGACTGGATTAACCTAATAGAATCTCATCTTCATTCGAGTGTTCCTTTCCAGATAGTTGTGCGAGTTACCGCTAAGAGTATACTCCGCACTATTGTTGACGAAGGGGCTTCTATTAGCATTCTATCCTCTACTACTTGGAAAACCATAGGTTCTCCTCCACTTGTGCCAACTACCGATCAGATACTGGATTTTAATCGAAGACCCACATTGCCTTTAGGGATCCTTCCTCAGTTTCCTATTACTTTGGAAGGAAAAATTGTCTGTATTGATGTTATGGTAGCCCAATGTCCCTTAGATTTCAATATGCTCCTTGGGTGTGATTATGTTTACACCATGAAAGTTGTAGTGTCCACACTCTTTTGAGTGATGTATTTTCCCCATGATGGGAAGATTGTCACCGTTGATCAACTTTCCTTTGTTATACCTAATCATTGCATGACTCTGTTGCAGCTGCAACTTTTTTCCCACAAAAATTTTAATTTTTAGGGTCCCCCTTATCTTTTTAGTATTTAGAAGGATTAAGGAATCTCATGACTTCACCAAATTTTTTCCCGTGACTTTAAAATTTGAAAAAAATTAAAGGTTTGTCTGCTTACATTGGATGCACAGTTGACTACTTTTCCAATACAATTGGGTGCGCAAGTGACTAGCACCCTGATATGCCCATCGGAGCACTCTAAGGTTTGTCTCTGATATATCATATGTCATTTCAGCTATCACATCGAAATTTGTTTGTCGACCCACCAGAATCTTAGTCTGGAGAAGTGTCGATGAACCGGGTCTCCATTCGTTTATCATCTTCTGATATCCGATTAATTTTGGTATTTGGTTTTATACAGTATCGGTTGTGTCATGTAGACTGAACCGAGAGCCTAGTTATTTTGTTGGCCGACGTTGCAGAGGCTCAGTGCTGAATCCATCCGATGCATTCCCATTGTCATCATCAATACTGAGGTGTGTTAGTGATTTTTTACTGCCAATAATGGTTATACATTTTGGCATTTTCCATCTAATATCCCAGTTACGATCTACTGAATCCACCCGATGTTTTGCGTCCACTCACAAGTTCCCCGCCGATACTCACTTAGCGTTTTTCTTTTCCCGCCCGATTAACCTATCCCTATCGCGGTCAAGCTTATAAAGGCATAAGGGTCATATCTTCAGTTATTTTCATCCACATTTTTTTCCCATTGGAGCTGCATAGTTGTCGTGGTTGGATCGAACCATCTTCCAGTGAAGGTCTTGGTCCATCCAGGTCATCAACAAGGTTTTATCCAGGTAGGATTCGCCTCATTTTTTTTATTATTGCTCATCATTTGTTTTTATTGTAGTTTTTTAGGTTTAGGTTATTTTCTTATCGTGCGGGGTTTTATTTGAAAGTGTGTTTGTCATTTTGTTTATATAGAGTTCACTCTGGTTGTTTAGCATAGAATCCATTTCCTCAGTCCTCGTTCTTAACTGTTTTTCATCTAGCCATGAGCTATTTGTTGACATTTGTTGGAAGAGAGAGGGCAAGGTGCAGACAAGCGTTTCGTTGTCTATACCACTCCCTTTTCCTTTCAACATTTTAGGGCAAGCTTGTAGTTGTCGATTGAGCCTCGTTAGGTTTTCATGGGATGCCGGAGGAGTTTTCAATTGTAAAGAGGGGGTTTTGGGGTCTTAGCGGTCTGCGGTTTTAAGGATTTTCCCATGGTCAAGATTTATACCGATAAACATAAGGGCATTGCGGAGATATTAGGTTTAACTGAGCAGAATTTTTTTTGCAGATTTGGGTCCGATAGGTTTTTACAAGTTTCCTGGTTTTTTAAAGTTTCACATACAAAAGGCCCATTTGTTTTGATAAAAGAAAAGCTATTCAGCATGCATCTTGATGAGATGGTAATTTTTTGGTTATTTGTGTGTTGCTTTCAATATGTATTTTTCTATGAGTAAGTGGACTAAAGCCCTTTTGCATGATCCATACAGGCTAATCATCAGCACAACAATATGCCACGAAAGAAGAAAAATAAGGCCCAAGCAGCCGAGGAGAACCAGAAGTAGAGATAATAACCAGAGTTGAGGTTATTTATGAAGATACTAAAGCCATTACAAGAATTGATCCAGAGTATAAATGGGGAGAGATATACAGGATGATCTCAAACAAGAGTGTTCCAGAGGCTGGATTCAAATATCTTCCTATCTATACCAACATTGAGAGATCAACCATTATGAATGTGGCTACCAGACCTGAACTTTTCCCCTGTTTATAGGTGATAGGATGGATTCTATGAAGGGCATATGTAACAATGATGATACTGGATAACACCAAGGGTAAGGGTTATGCCGCATATAACCCAGCCTATATAACCATGGCTTATAAGTTTCCAACACCACAAACCTATTTGACTGAGAGTTGGTTGAAAGATATCAACCTATATGTGGTGGAAATAGTTAAAAGAATGATGATCCCAGGTAAGAACTTCTGTACAAGGCCTTCAGGAGAGTATGAAACATCAAGCCTTTGCACTCCATACAGGTTAATTGCCTTGATGTTAAACCGGATTTTCGGGAGGGCTAATGGGAGAAACTTTAAAATAGGTTGGGTACCAGTGATATTTTTCGTAGCTACCCAAGGTACAACCTTTAATTAGGAAAATATAGTATCCAATAGCTTGTTTTGGTCAAATATGGATATAGCTTTCCGCGGTATAATTGGTCATAGTGTTGTGATCTATTTAGATGATGTTACAATATTTTTGAAGAAAAGAGAAGAACATGCATTTCATCTGAAGAAACTTTTTGAACGTTGTAGGAAATATGGCATTTCTTTAAATCCTAAGAGATGTGTATTCGATGTCACTCAAGGAAAGCTATTGGGTCATGTTATTTCTATAAAAGGGATCTAAATAGACCTAGATAGAATTAAAGCCATATAACAGATCCCTTTACCCCATAATAAAAAAGGTATGCAATCTTTTATGGGGACAATAAATTTTGTGCAAAGGTTTGTACTGGACTTTGCTCAAATCGTCAAGCCTTTGCAACAAATGGTCAAGAAAAGTGTGAAATTCAAGTGGAATGATTCAGAGAAGGATGCATTTAACAAGATCAAGACATCCATAGCCCATGCACCATCACTCAAAAGTACCAATTTCGAAAAATATTTTATCTTATACACTTTCGCTTCCGATGATTCATTAGCAGCAGTGCTTACACAAAAGGAAGAAGGGGGAGATGGGTACCCCATATCGTTTATGAGCACTGGTCTACAAGGGGCTGAATTGAACTATCTCACAGTTGATAAATAATCCTATGCGGTTTTTAAAGCGGTGAAGCAATTCACACCATATATACTTAATAATTGCACCAAAGTAATAGTCCCGCACCCAGCAGTACGATCCCTTTTTATACAAAAGAAATTGGGATAAAGAAGAGGTAATTGGGTGACTTCCTTGCAAGAGTATGATCTAGAATTTAAACCAGCAACCATAATTAAAGGACAAGGACTCTGTAAATTCATGGCTAAAAGTCAAAACAATGAAGATAACAGTTGGGATAATGAAGCTGAATTACACATGGTGGATGTATGTCCTCTATTCACAGCTCCAGACTCTTGGTATAGAGATTTAATTCATTATCTTCAAGAAGGATATTTGCCGAAACATTGGAATCCCAAGCAAAGAAGAGCATTTCATCTGAAATCAGCCTTATATCAGATTATTGATGGACTGTTGTTTAGAAAGAACTATGATGGATTTTTTCTTAGATTCTTGGAACGTGAAGATGCAAATAAGGTTGTAACAGAATTACATGATGGACCTGTTGGAGGTCATTTCTCAGGAGATACAAAAACACACAAGATTCTAAGAGCTGGATATTATTGGCCGACATTGTTTAAAGATGATCATGCTCATGTCAGGAAGTGTGATACTTTCCAAAGGAGCAGTGGGAGACAAGCTAAGGCAGCAGGACCATTGAAACCAATTATTATCTCAGAACCTTTCAAGCAATGGGGGATTGACATTATTAGAGAGATCAATCCGAATCCTTCATTACAACATAAGTACATCCTAATGGAAACCGATTATTTTACCAGATGGGTAGAAGCCATTTTGTTACGTAAAGTAAATGATTATGCAGTTATGGACTTTCTGCAAGATCATATTATGACCAGGTTTGGGGTTCCAATTTCCCTGGTTTTTTATAATGCTTCATATTTTTCATTGATTAAATTGACTGCATTTACAAATGAAAAAGGAATTAAGCTGTACTATTCTGCTAATTACTATCCGCAAGGAAATGGTTTGGTAGAATCTACAAATAAAAACCTTATTAGAATTTTAAAGAAAACGGTTATAGAAAATCAAAGGAGTTGGCATCTAGCTTTGCCTAATGCTCTCTAGGCTGACAGAGTCACACCCAAGAACTCCTTAGGTGTGTCACCTTACACACTTGTCTATGGGAAAGAAGCTATCCTTCCTCCTAACATTCTATTGCCATCCTCTAACC
Organism: Pseudotsuga menziesii; assembly: GCA_001517045.1. Lineage (NCBI taxonomy): Eukaryota > Viridiplantae > Streptophyta > Pinopsida > Pinales > Pinaceae > Pseudotsuga > Pseudotsuga menziesii. The sequence continues at coordinate 210,360 of LPNX010369264.1, read as the reverse complement.
TAGCCCAAGACTCCAGGGGTACTGATAATGAAATTCTGCAAATCCAAATTCACAATCTGCTAAAGTTAGAGGATTCTAGGTCCAAAGTCAGAGAAATATTTAAACACCAACAAGAGATGGTGAAGAGGTGGTTTGACAAGCACAAGGTTGGGAAAAGGGAATTCGAAGTAGGTGATTTGGTTCTTAAGTGGGATCACCCGCATAATGAGAAGGGGAAGCACACTAAATTTCAGCAACTATGGATAGGCCATTTTTCAGATTGCAAAGAAGATAGTCCCCTCAACTTACAAATTGCAAGATTTATAGGGATGGGAGGATAACTTACCAGTAAATGGTTTAGTTCTCAAGCCATATTTTTCTTAAGGTATTTATTTTTCTTTTGTACATAAATAAATGGTTTGATTTTTTTTGGTTTTACTTTGTCTAGATTAGTTTTAGTTGATTTACATTTCACTTGCTCAAGTTTGATTGCTTGTAAATTTTGGTTTGCCTTAGGTTTCAATAAATCGGCACAACTCTTGGTTTTGGAGTTCATCAGAGTTCTAGGTAAACTAAAAAATCCTTGATCAAAGACTACTTACAATTTACACATACATAATGTTTAAAGATTCTTTAAGATTAGCAGATTGTCTGGGTAGATTCTGAACACATTGAAGTCCTGTTTAAATCCATGTAAAATTACTAAGGATGGAAAAGTCTAGAATACTATTTTGGGGCTCCATTCACTTCACACTAAAGATTGTCCTAGGAGGTTAACAAAAAAAGACCCATGGAAAGGAAATAGGGTAAATAGTTGTATCATATTTAAATGATCCCATGCCACAAACGAAAGCCAAAAGGATAACAAGAGACAAAATCTCCAAAGGAGCAAATATGTATCAAAACACATATTGAACAAAATTAGTTTGAATAAGATTGCTAAAAAGTTCTTCTCCATCTATGAGTTGAAATCAAAATATATCTCACACAAAAGGACACTATGGATAGTGGGACCTAAACTAAAATTCAGAAAGAAAGCAATCAGGGAGGACTCAAACGGGCAAAAGTCTAGAAACATCAAAAGAATGCAAAATGGCATGGGGATGAGGAACAAATGAATATATATGTTCACCATCCACTACAATCCTGTGGAGTCTAAGTTGGAAGCTATCCAAAGGCAGAGGTAAAATAAACTTCATATCTTAGGCCTCAGAAGAGTTATCGAGACCATGAAATCCTGGTTCCCCTTTCCTCAATATGGACCATCATCAATGTTTAAAATTCATAAATCTTGTATTCTAGAAATCTAGATATCCTAAAGAAATCTAATAAAGTGATACCGTCAAAGCACTCTGCTATCTCAAAGGATAAGTTGTTCAGAGATCTGTGTCTGCCAGATAGTCACCAATTGTTGCAGCTGCAACTTTTTTCCCCAAAAAATTTTAATTTTTAGGTTCCCCCCTTATCTTTTTAGTATTTAGAAGGCTTAACGAATATCATGACTTCACCAGATTTTTTCCCATGACTTGAAAATTTGAAAAAAATTGAAGGTTTTTCTGCTTATATCGGATGCACAGTTGATTACCTTTTCGATACAATCTGGTGCACAAGTGACTAGCTCCCCCATATGCCCATCGGAGCACTCCAAGGTTTGTCTCCGATATATCGGATGTCGTTTTCTGACCCACCGGAAGCTTAATCTAGAGCAGTGCTGATGAACCAGGTCTCCATTCGTTTATCGTCTTTCGATATCCGATTAGGTTTGGTATTTGGTTTTCTGCTGTCTCGATTGTGTCCTGTAGAGTGAACCGAGAGCCTAGTTATTCCATTGGCCAACATTGCAGAGGCTCAGTGTCGAATCCATCCAACGCATTCCCATTGTCATCACCGATACTGAGGTGTGTTAGTGATTTTTTACTGCCGATAATGGTTATACATTTCAGCGTTTTCCATCTGATATCCCGGTTACGATCTATTGAATCCACCCAGTGTTTCGCGTCCACTCGCAATTTCCCAATCGATACTCACTTAGCATTTTTCTTTTCCCACCCGATTAACCTATCCCTCTCACGGTCAAGTTTATAAAGGCATAAGGGTCATATCTCCGGTTATTTTCATCCGTGTTTTTTTCCCATTGGAGCTACATAGCTGTGGTGGTTAGATCCAATCGTCTTCCAGTGAAGGTCTTGTCCATCCAAGTCATCCACAAGGTTTTATCCAGGTAGGATTCGCCTCATTTCTTTTATTATTACTCAGTATTTGTTTTTACTGTAGTTTGTTAGGTTTAGGTTATTTGCTTATCCTGCAAGGGTTTATTGCAAAGTGTGGTGGTTGTTTTCTTTATATAAAGTTCACTCTGGTTGTTTAGCATAGAATTCGTTTCCTCAGTCCTCGTTCTTGATGGTTTTTCGTCTATCCATGAGATATTTGTTGACATTTGTTGGAAGAGAGAGGGTAGGGTGCAGAAAAGTGTTTCACCGTCTGCACCACTCCCTCTTTCCTTTCACCATTTTAGGGAAAGCTCGCAGTCGTCCGTTGAGCCTCATTAGGTTTTCATGGGATGCCGGAGGAGTTTTTAGTTGTAAAGAGGGGGTTTTGGGGTTTTAGTGGTCTGCGGTTTTAAGGATTTTCCCACGGTCAATATTTCTACCCATATACATAAGGGCGTTGCAAAGATATAGGGTTTACATGAGCAAAAAAAAAATTGCATATTTGGGTCCGATAGGTTTTTACAAGTTTCCTGGTTTTTTAAAGTTTCACATACAAAAGGCCCAAATATGTTTATTTTGTTTTGATAAAAGAAAAGCTATTCAGCATGCATCTTGATGAGATGGTAATTTTATGGTTATTTGTGTGTTGCTTTCAATATGTATTTTTCTATGAGTAAGTGGACTAAATCCCTTTTGCATGATCCATACAGGATAATCATCAGCAAAGGAATATGCCACAAAAGCATAAAAAGAAGGCCCAAGTAGCCGAGCAGGAACCAGAAGTAGAGATAATAACCAAAGTTGAGGTTATTTATGAAGATACTAAATCCATTACTAGAATTGATCTAGAGTATAAATGGGAAGAGATATACAAAATGATCTCAAACCAGAGTGTTCCAGAGGCTGGGTTCAAATATTTGCCTATCTATACCAACATTGAGAGATCAGCCATTATGAACGTGGCTACCAGACCTGAAATTTTCCCCTGTTCATAGGTGATAGGATGGATTCTGCCAAGGGCAGATGTAACAATGATGATACTGGAGAACACCGAGGGGCAGCGTTATGCTGCATATATCCCAGCCTATATATCCATGGCTTATAAGTTTCCAACACCACAAACCTATTTGACTGAGAGTTGGTTGAAAGATATCAACCTAGATATGGTGGAAACTGTTAAAATAATGATGATCCTAGGTAAGAACTCTCGTACGAGGCCTTCAGGAGAGTACGAAACATCAAGCCTCCGCACTCCATACAGGTTAATTTCTTTGATGTTAAACCGGATTTTCGGGAGGGATAATGGGAGAAAATTTAAAATAGGTTGGGTACCAGTGATATTTTTTGTAGCTACCCAAGGTACAATCTTTAATTGGGAAAATATAGTATCCAATAGCTTGTCCGCTTGCATAAGTGAATCATTGGGAGGAGTGTCTCAGAAGAAGATTGATTTTTATATGAGTTCAATATTGATTGATTTCATTTTATGTACTCAACCATTCCCAGCATTGAAGTACCAATGGGATAAAGACCGATCCCCTGTGTATGCTACCTATCAATTATTCTGGGCTCACAAGTATTATAGTCACTACAAGAATATTTGTGAAAAATTTATTATGCCATTATACACATTGTTTTTCTTGGTTGAATGTAATTGTATGGAAGAAGAAGCTATGAAAGTGGTGCAAGATAACGGGCACTATTATTTGACAGAGGAAGTTTTGTATTTAAGGATGTTTGGAGGATCAAGGGCTCCTTCTGTTAGCACTATTTATTTTTGCTGAAAGTTAGTGATATCATTAAATTGCTTTTAAGATATATTGGTGATCAGGTGGTTTTCAAATTCTTCCCGCTAAGCAATTTATAAAAAATTCACAAAGCTGCAAGAAGAAAAGGTTAAAGGTTTTGAGCAAAAGGAAAAGAATTTTATGAATTAAAGAATTTGGGGTTTTAATGTAAAGTTGGTGGGGATTTTTACAAAAAAGTTTTAGCACAAGACCGCTCAACATACACACCAAGCAAATCTTTCCACTAAAGTCCAAGCGTCGAGCTCTCCAAGACTAATACACACATTGTTCCTTGGTATAATTTGAAATGATTGATGTTTATAAACAGTTTACAGGTAAATGTTCCCTTGCATGTGGGATAATTCCCTCATCAAAAGGAAGCAAAATATAAAAGCGTGAGAATTATTTGCATCAACTCATATTGGTGGAGAGAATATAATTAGTTATATGTGGAGATTAATTAAAGTAAAATTTATGCAATAAATAAATTGAAGAAATTAACAATAAATAATATTTTCATTTCCAGAGACGGATCAATTGGTAATGTCATTAGTTGAAGATGCAAAGTCTGGTATTCCTTTGAACACACCAAATACTTCATGCACTTCCAGTTTGAATGGTTTGTACAAATCTAATGCTTGGCATACCGAGAAACGAGATCTTGAGCGTTTCTGGGCTAAACCTGACAGTGAATCTGAATCTTACGATACCGTCAAATAAATTTTCATTGTTTCAAATCATCAATCAAAATTCAATCACGTTTTCATTGTGCTAATGCTAAAAACTAATAATCCAGATATAACAAAGAAGGTAACATATGTAGCACCAGATACAAAGAAATGGATTCCAGTTGAAAGGGAAATAAGTGGTAGCGATAATTCCAGTGCTGTGTACTCTTTGCCGAAGGAATTGTGTATAATTAAAGCTCCTGCAAACTAAACATTGATCAACGATCCAGATTAGAGCGCATTTCATCCGACAGCTCAAATAAATTTCGCATTATGAAGTTGCACAGAGCAATCAAATTTTTCAATCAACGAAATGATGTTAAATGGTAGCTAGGTTTTGATGGTCAGATTAGTAGGTGAGGAAAATCCATGGATAAAACAAATTCCGCGTTGTCAACTAGCAAGGAGAAATTAGGTTTTGAGATTAGCAAAATTTTTATGCCGCATGCAAGTTCACACACGTGGTAAGCATCCATTATCCGATAAAACTGATCAATCGCTTAAAATAATTTTGCTGGGTGAATGTGAAGGCAGGTTGGAAAAACAATGCTCATGAACATTGTACTAATTGTGGATCAAATCAGCTCAATTCAGAATTAAAATTGCAAAGCATGGTTGTTTTTTAGGAAAATGGTTGTTTTGGTCATTATTTTATTTCAATTTTTCCCGCCGAACCAAGATGATTTTTCAGAAACTGAGAGAGTTTTTTCTTCATAACACAACTATATACAATAACCTCTCTCATTTTTTACCCAGGTGCTGTGGATTGAGAGAATCGAAGTCATCTTCAGAAAGCAAATTTCCAGATTTTTAAATGATTGTTTTAGTCAGTTATTTCAATCAATTGTTTTCAGAAAACCAAAAATAATTTTCCAAAATTGAATGAGGTTTCTCTTAAGAACAGGATCATGTTCAATAAAATCCTTCCATTTTTACACAGGTCATATGGTTTAGGACAAACAAAGTGATTTTTACAGGCTATGTTTTAGGTTTTCCAAAGGACTATTTCATACATCGCATTCAAATAATTGTTTCTGCCATATGGAGTTAAATTTCAGGAAATTGAGAGAGGTGTTTCTTCATCCCAGGCATACCTTCAAAAACCTCCTTCAGGTTTTACATACGTATCACAGGTGGGGAGAATTTAAAATATCTTTACAAGATATTTTTTCAGAAATTTACAGGTTTACTATCTAAGTCATCAATTTCAAAATCAAATATTAAGGAGCTGGAGATGAATCAAAGGAAAAGAAGACATGATTTTTTTTGGGCACATGGCCAATTACAAAAACCTCTTTTGTTTTTCATACAGCTGTCACCATCTGGGATATGCAGGAGGGGATTTTTAGCCTGTTTTTCTAGTAGTCCGCATTTTATTTTTGTCTTATGTGAATCGTGGTGTGTAGGCCACGTCCGGAGTTTGTTAGAAGATGTTCTTCAGTTTGTAACAAATTTTGATTCCCGAACGTCGGATTGGGAAGTACAAAATTCTATAAATGTACCTCCTGAAGAAGGAGAAAGGGTTGAAACCGATGTAATTTTGTAGTGTATGCTTTCAAGAGTATTTTAATAAAGTTGCAGATCCGAGGTCGGCGTTTTACACAGGGATCCATGAGTTTTTTATATTATAGTTTGTTGCTTCCTTTCTCATGTGAATGTTTTTCCATTTTATCTCTTCCATTATGTTTTCTTTCATGTCTGAAATAAGTGTATAACAGTTTGGAATTCATACATGCTATGCTCCATCTGTTGTTTCATATATTCACCAAAGCTTTCTTCTAAAGTTAATACAGAGTTCATTTTTCAATTCTTTGTGTTGATGGTCTGTTCATGTTCTTCTTTTCCACTAGACAATTATAATTTGACTGTGATTGAATGGCTATCTTACCTCTGTTTTGAAATCGTCTCCATAAGTTCTGTTCATTTCTATTACACTTCTTGACTCCATCGCCCAATGGTTATATGTCTTGTTTCAACCAATTTCACAAAAAATTTATAGTTTCACTTGTACATATCTGGAATTGTTAATATTTGGTTATAGATCCCTCTCGGAAGAGTAGAAGGCCAGTTCTCTCTTCGAAAGTGGTTCTGTTGTTACCTGGGAGTGGGCCTTCTGCAACCTTTGGCTCAATTCCAGTGCTAACACCTTCCATTCTACCTAGATATGCTACAGACTATGTGATTCATAAACAATATGTGAGACAGCTGTACATTGATGGAGTGGGTAATTTCCTATTTAAGCAGAAGAAGGCAGTATATCCTGTTGTTCCCTTTTATGTAGGAAGTTATAATTTTTCAAAAGTAAGGTCGGAAGCATAATTCATGGAGTTAGAGTATTTTCACTTTGGTGAAATAATTTATCATAGAAATGACTCTGATAAGAAGGTAGCTGATTATTGTGCATCACTAGGGGTGCATTTGGAATATGCTGATTACTGGGATAAGGATGAGAAGGTTTTCTAGAATGCTCAGAACATGACAGCTTTGAGGAGAAGGTTCAAACAAAAGAAAACTATTGTTGGTGGGAAAGGAAAAGCTACTGAGCAACTTAAAAATCAAGAAGAAGAGGTCGCAAAGAAAAGGCAAGAAGAATCCCACATATTAGCATAGGAAGCAGAAGACTGGTTGCAAGCCAAAGAAGAAGAAAAGAGAAAGACAACTAAAGAGGCTAAGAAGAAAATATAAGAAGAAAAGGAAAGAAAAGAAGAAGAATAAATACAGAGAAGGAAAAAATAAAGCGAGGGATTGAGATTAGAAACTGTTGATATAGAAAAAGAGGAAGAAGAAAAAGCAGCTGGAGAATTGAGACAAAAGGAATTAGAGGAACAAGACCCTGTTGATCAAGGACAGACTCAGTCTTATGTTGAGCCATTAGAACCTGTTGTTCCATATAGTAGTATAGCATAAGAGAATCCTTTGTTAGTATCTGGAATTGAATTAATTCCTTTTACTCCCACAAAAGGAGAAGAAGTGCTTGATTTAAACATTATTTTTTATGACAAGGTCAAAAAGAGGATTGTTAAAAGAACAGAGAAAAAGGTGAATACTGGAGGTAATACAGGAGTGATGGTGACCAAGAAAGCAGTGGTTCATGGTACCGACAAAGATCCATGATTAATGGCAAGGGATAGTGTGGCTACCGCCCTAGCTACTAAAGATAATGTGGATAGAATAATGACGGATTTAGAGCAATCCCAGAAGAAGGTGACAGTTGAAAGAGACCTTGAAAAAGGAAAGAAATGAGAGTTGGAATTTGAAGAGAAAGTATGAAGATATGATCAGTGAAATTGAGGTATCCAAAGCAGAGTGCCAGACTCTACAATCAGACAAAGATGATTTGGTGTTATCCACAAGTAATGTAGAAAAAGAGTCCAAGGCCATCTTGGCAGATTTTGGGAGACTCCAGCAGAGACATCATGTTTTGGAAGCAGAAAGAGATAATATGAAATTGTCAATTGAAGAGTTGAATAAAGAGAAGGGAAAGTTAGAGGATAAAGTGGCAGAATTGGAAATGCAGAAGACTACTGCGGAGGGGAGAGCTAGGCTTTATGAGACTCAGGTAGTAGCATTGGAAAATCAGAAAACTTCACTGGAAGTCTCATTGAATACATCTATGGAGAAGAAAGAAGATATTGAACCTTTGAAGAAGCATGCTCTTACACTAAGGAATAAGATTCATCCAATGCAGCTTCATATGGTGGAAGAGATGTTAAAGGTTCAGCAGGTAGAAATAAGGATGGAGGAAATTATAAATATAGGTTCCTATTTCATAGACAGGACACAAGATATCCTGGAGGCTCTACAAGGATGAATGACATGGTTAGAAACAAATAAGGAACCTCCTGCAGATGTACCCATTAAAGACCTAGATACAATAAAGCTAGAATATGAGTTGATCAAATTTGCAAGTAAAGCAGCAGAAGAATTAGTAAAGACCAAAAGGAGGACGAAGAGTGCTTGTGCAGAATTTTGTAGGAAAGTTATCCTAACTTACAATCGGTGTCATACCTCTGTTAGAAGGAGGTTAGAATAGCTACCCGATCATGAAATGTTTCTGAAGCAATTGAAAGAATGATGGCAATTGGATGAACAGGCTATTTAGCTAGTCAAGGGATTGGATGAAAAGGTGCTTAAAATTGCAATAGCACAGGTAGTAGTTCAAAATCAATTGTTGGAATATCAACTTCACCTAATTCCGACTAGAGTGGTGAATATAAAGTCTCAAGCTGCTAAGCATGAAATCACCATTATATTTTTAGAGCCTTCTGGTTTTGAAAATATAGCATCATATGCAAATGTGTTGAAGAAATTTATGAATGACTAAGCTAGGCCATCCTATTTGTACTATTTCAAATGATTGATTAATTATGTAATATGTTGTATTTATATTTTTCTAAGTATATACACTGGAGAACACAATTTTGTTAAGGAAAGGTTATGGGAAGGCCAAAGGGAAAAGAGGGCAACTCAAGAGTTTTGTTTTTTGTATAACTATAGGTGAATTAGATGTAAGAAGGACCATTTTCCAGGCTAGCTTTGTGCAATGTTATTGTAAGAAGAACTATTTCATCTTATAATAAAGAGTTTATATTTTCGGTTGGAGAAAGCACTGTGGAGTTTCAAATGCTTTCCATAGACTGGTTGAATGTGAACTACTTATGTTTCATCTTATTTCTATGAACTATGAGATCGTTCTAACTCGCGAATTATTTCATGTTATGAATGTTTTCCTGTTTATTTCTGTGAAATTTCCACATCATATCTGAGTAATGAATGTTTTAATTAATAATGAGCTATCTCTTTGTTTCTCTGTCTACTTATATTCATGTATTCTGAAATATGAACACCTATCTGTAGTATTCTAAATGCATGTTATACAATACATTACTCATTATTAATTACAGTATTGCTCTCTAGGGATAGGCTAGATAGATTTAGTTAGAATTAGTATAGTTTGTTTTCTGTTTATGATTTAGAAGAGAAAGAGGTAAGACGAGAGGTAAGAACCTGTGCATCACACTATGACACTCTTTGTTATCTCTATCAACTGCACTTAGTTAGGCGCTTGCATATCATAAATAAACATAAAACTAAAAAATACACTTAAAGGGTGGACCGGGTCGCAACCGGTAAAACAAAATTTAATCGTTACTTGACCTATGGTAGCCAGACCGTAAACCTAACGGATTCCCCATACCAAACAATAACAAGCTAATTGGGAATGCTTATTGGGGAGAATCCCTACTATTGTTACCTACGATTTTCCAGGCCTCAACAGACTCCTAGTCCTCAGACTTCCTTGAATGCCCTGTATGTTCTTGTGGTTCCTTCCCCTTCTAGTTAGCTTCTTCCCATCGTAGGTAAAATGTGGGGCATATATCCACCCTTTGGACATCATACTGGATTTTATTCGCTAGATTCTTATGTAAGGGGGAAACCCACCTACCTCTGGACATCATGTTGGCTTAGAACTGCTTGGTGAGCATAGTTCTTTTTTCGTGTCAAGCTCGTTAAAAAATGAAACAGGTTAGTGAGCATAGTTCCTTTTCCGTGTCAAGCTCGTTACAAAATGAAACAGGTTAGTGAGCATAGTTCCCATTATGTGTCAAGCTTGTTAAAAAATGAAACAAATACCTGAGAGCAAAGTTCTTTTTATGTGTCAAGCTCGTTAAAAAATGAAACAGGTTAGTGAGCATAGTTCCTATTTTGTGTCAATCTCGTTAAAAAATGAAACAGACGTCGTGAGCATAGTTCCCTTTCTATGTCAAGCTCATTAAAAAATGAAATAGATGCTTGCGAGCATGGTTCTTATTCTGTGTCAAGATTGTTAAAAAATGAAATGGATGTCCTCAAGCATAGTTATCTTTCTGTTTCAAGCTTGCATAAAAATGAAACAGGTCCCCTCAAGCATAGTTATCTTTCTATTTCAAGCTTGTGTAAAAATGAAACAGGTTACCTTGAACAATGTTTATTCTTGGTTTTAAGCTCGTTAAAAAATAAAACTTACCTTGAGCAGAGTTCCTTTGTCATGTCAATCTCATTAAAAAATGAAATAGATTCTTCCATTGTGTCAAGACTCAATACTTGAACCTTCCTTTCATCTCCTTGTCAAGAAGACGAAATGAAGCTTTGGGGGCATGTACCCTACCTCTCTATATTGGGATTTAGCTACTTGACAGTTATACTGGGGGCAAGTACCAACCACTGGACATCATTTTGGGAAATCAACTATCAATGGGAGTCATTTCGAGCATACTTTCTTTTAGTTTCGAGCTAATTAAACCATGAAACAACCCTTAGAGCATAGTTCTTATTATATGTTAAGCTCGTTAAAAAACGAAGCAGATATCCTGAGCATTCTTTCAGCTGATCTTCGAGCTCGTTAAAAATAGTAAGATGGTTTTCATCTTACTTTTCATTTTTTGTGCTCTGGTTAAAACATGAAAATTTGTTTGAGCTTACTTTATCACTTTTGTGTGCTCTGGATTCAAACATGAAAAAGGTTCCAAGTGCCTTTTATACCTTTGTCGTGCTCATTAAAAACTTAGTGAAGAGGTATCGAGTGTGCTTTTACTATTTTTCAGACTCGTTAAAATTGGATCATGAAAAATGAACCCCTTAATACAGTCCTCTTTAATCTCTTTTTGAACTCTTAAAATATGAAAAGATTGTTGAGTGAGCTTATATTCTTCATGCTCGTAAAAGGACCTGAAGAGTCGTATTCCTGGTGACTGTTTACCCCTTTTTCGAACCAGGGGGCACTACTTACAAAAAAGGTATACTCTAGCCAATCATGACTGGAAGAGTTCTCGTTGGTATTATTTTATACTTTTTCAAGCCTTGGGGACTAAATTTATGAAAAAGTCCATTTTGGAGTCTTCTTAGTCATTTTAGACTCTCTAAACATGAAACGACAAATAATTTGCTTTCGTCGGAATCATAAAATCAAACGATGAAGGACCCTTTTCTAGGAACGAACCCCTCCTTTGTCAAGTTCGTAAAAGATATGGGAATCGACTCATCACTTGATGAGCTATATTGAGCGTTTGTTACCCTTTTCCAGCTCATTAAAAAGCAAAGAGGTACTCATCAATCATGATGGGAAAATTAAGGAAAGAGTTTGTATTTTGTTATGGCAGTACATAGTCACTCTTGAACATGGAACTCATTTGCATATGAATTCAGCACTTGCATAATCCATTTGTCTTTGAGTCCTGCTAATTCCTAGAGTCTTCTTACTCCTTTTAGTTGTCCAAGAATACTCTCACTGTCAGTTGCATTAGGGGATTGGTATCATTCTCGTGTCAATACTGCCAAGTCATGCCATGCCCATGTTCAAGAGAATTTTGGTCATCTGTTCACTATCTGCAGCCAGTTTACCTTCTATCATGTTGTTCATCTCTGATTCAATCCTATACATCACTCTGTTGTTCGGTTTACTCCAAAACATCTTTGATCGTGTTTCGTGTCAATGATGAGGGATTCATCATGGCCCTCCTTTGATGAGTCTATTCCTATCAACTTCAACTCCTTATCCAGGAATTAGACTTAAAAACCAAGACAAGTACCTTGGGCCTGCATTCCTTAATGGCAGATTACCTCACTTTCAACATGATTTTACATCATTGACTCTTGATTGAAAGATCCCATCGAGTGTTTGACTTCAATTCCTTTATTCACATTCGATGGTATGTACTATGATACCTTGGGGATCATTGACATCAATGGTGATTTCCCTGGCACTTGTTAGCAGTTTACATCATTGACTAGTAATCAAGTGGTTTCTACCATGTTCGACATCTGTTATGGAGAGAAATTCCTATGGCTTGGGGTACCACAACAGACATCTAGACTCCAGAAATCAATCTTTCCCAATATGCAATAGAAATACAAACATCTAACACTAAAGGATCGAACCTCGTACCTTATTCCGGACGGTTGAAGTAGATCCCCGTTGAGCTTTCCAATATTCATCTTGAATTGTTATAGCACGTCCTCAACAACAAGTAAACAATACAAGAATACTATATTTCATGGTGTTAGATCTATTCTAGCATATATAATCAATAATGTAAAAGCATTTGACATATTCCAATGGATACAATATTCATTCAAATACACATTATTGGACAGGAAAAGATATTTCTATTAATATGAATCAGAGATTACAAGTGACAACCTCTGACGGCACGTCTGCGAACCAAAGAAACTGAATCCACCACTTGGGCCTCCACCACCTCAATCCTCCATCACTTCGATAGCAAGCTTACTAGCAAAAAGCAAGCTTGGGAAGAACACAACAGTGCTCCAAGGGACAAAGGGATGCAGACTCAAGCATAAGTTCTGGCAACAATGGACTATAGTTTCGTTACTCTCAATTCTCTCTTATGCTTTCAATGTCTCAATGGGTTCCTTATATAGCTTTTCAAAGGGATACTGAAAGGTCGAATCCGTGCGATCTCAAGGAATATGGAAGTCCAGGAGTCATATGAGTCGGATCCAAGTCAAGGAACGCTCCAAAAGGTTTTGGATTATGTACACATCCCGATGTACGTGACTATAGAGGGAGTGTCCACGTATGTACGCGGTTATCGGGGAAAAATCCGCGTATATCACTTTTCTTATGTTTTTAGGGATGGTCAAGGATACATCAAAAGACAAAAAGTGGTCCATAGGGGCTAATGAGTCTGCAGCGGGACATGGGAATGCCATACAATGTGTGATTCACCTAGTGTGGTGAAATCTGCTATAACAACGTCAAGACATTGTAATCACATGGTTAGATTTGTATCGTTGTGGGTTCAACTTGAATACCCTGGGTTGTCATATATATTTTCCCACGTTGCGATGGATTTTGTTTTGAGTCATATTACACGGATCCACTTTTGTATTGGTCGTGGCTATGTTATCATCTCATCATGGATCTGTGTTTGTGTCTAGTAGCCATGATTGTGTTCAGTCAGTCTCTACTACCATGGATCTGCATTGTATTGGTCGGCAGCCATGTTATGAGTTATATGATATTTGAGTCAGTTGTACTGCAGTAGCTTCCAACCAACATCCTTTCCTTAGATTTATTTTATTTTCAAAGAATTCACCTATCACATTCCTCTAATGTCATGTTTTAGGGGGCATTATGTCTATTACACCGAAATCTTGTTTTGTTGAGCCATGTGTTAACCCTTTTCCTAATCCCCAATTTTCTCTCTGCTAAATTGGATTGATGCTGAGGTTTTTTCTGCCTGTTTTCCCTCTCTAGGAAGGTCGACGCTCTTCTCCTTCATGTTAGGTGCACTGAAGGTGCTTATTCCCTTCATGATAGGTGCTCCAGTTCCAGCACTTTGTATCCCACTCCTAGGTGCACCAACAGTGCTCTTTCCCTTCATGGAAGGTGCGCCGTGGCATTTTGAGGGCAAAAAATAGAGCTTCGAGACACTTCTCGAAGGTGGATGAGGTGGAGGTCTATCCCTATTATCTAGGTGAGGTGGAATTTGGTTCCTAACCTATAGGGAATATCCCTTAGATACATCCTCCTAATCCTCAACCTACTCTATCCCTTTAGCCTTATAAATTAAACCCTCTCTCCATTGTGAGGGAGGAAGGACTATGGTACTCTTATGCTGGTGGAATTTCTAGGTGATCCCTATCATCCTTTGGAGGCTTGGGTTGGATTTTTGGATGGAATATTGCAGCGTTAAGTCTAGGTTGTAATGTTATTTCTTATGTAATTCTATGTATCTCCTTGATTACATTAATACAAATCCATTTCCATAAACATTGTTGTTGTTAATAATGTTTAGAGCCTTCTTCCTTAATTGTTAGCTTAGATCAATTATATGTTTGGATACGCATATGTTGTTTTCTTATTTCCACTTGCTTGACAGGGTTCTGCAGCTAAAGTTCTGAAGATTTTGGATCTTGGATCAACAAAGAGAGAAGAGGATTCACATATTGTGGGTAAGCGATCTATCTGTTAACTTGCATTTCTATTTGATCTAGGAAAGTAGATTTTATTCTGTATTTGATTTGTTCTAGATCCACTTGGACTATGGAGATCTGGGTTGATTCCGATTGAGTATATTTATCTGATAACATATATCAAAAGGAAATTGCCACTATTTGACAATATTTGGTAGACGCCGTATATTTTCATTTCTCGCAAGAAAATTCAACCAAATCTTTGTGGAAAAAGCTTCATGATTTATATGAACGTGATACAATAGTCAATGAATTATTTATAATGAAAAGGTTGTTTAAATTATAAATGAAGGAAGGAATTCCAGTAGCAGAACATTTAAATGAGCTACACACAATGTTGAACCAAATCACTTCATTAAAAATTATATTTGATGATGAGATTCGAGCCCTTCTACTCTTGAGCTCCATGCCTGATAGTTGGCAGAACTTGGTGGTCACCATAACTAATGCGACACCAAAAGGTAAATTATGTTTTAAAGATGTTTCTAATAGTTTATTAAATGTGGAAATGTGCAAGAAATCTATGGGAGATGTAATGCCAAATATGGAAGCATTAACCCTTGGTGATCATGGAAGGAAACAATATCAAGACAAATTAGAAGGTGAGGTATTATTTACCATTTCTTATGAATATGCATGTCTTTAAACTTCAAGTCATGATAATGATTGGATTTTAGATTCCAATGCCTCCTACCATGCTACCCAAAGTAAAGATAATTTTATTTCTTATAAATTTGGTAATATGGGTAAAGTTTGCTTGGGTAATAAAATCCTTTGTAATATTGAAGGAGTAAGAGACATTTTAATAATAATAATAAAAGGTGGTTGTAGTTTATTGCTTAAATAGGCCAGACATGTACCATATCTTGGAATGAATCTAATCTCCACTGGGATGCTAAATGATGAAGGAGTCCACATAGTTTTTGGCAATGGAAGATGGAAAAATGAAAAGGGTTCACTCATTGTGGAAAATGGGCACTCTATACACATTAAAATCAAATGTGGAGAACTCAGATATTGTTGGTGTTGCAAAGGAAGATTCTACATCATACTTATGGCATAAAAGACTTGGGCCCATGACTGAAAGAGGATTAAAAATCCTTACTGAGAAAAATATTTTACCTAGAATGAAAGGTACATAAACTAAATTTTGTGAGCATTGTATTATGGGTAAAGATAAAGTAATATATTTTATTCGGGATGGCCCTAAAAGGGATACAAAATTATTAGATTTGATACATTCTGATGTTTGTGTTCCGGCGAATGTAACATCAGTAGGAGGGGCTGCTTATTTTGTCACTTTTATTGATGATGCTTCAAAAAAGGTGTGGGTTTTCCTTATTAAGAGTAAAGATCAATTTTTTGAAACTTTTCAGAAATTTCATATGGTTGTTGAAAGGGAAACTAACAAATTATTGGCATGTAATAGAACATATAATGGTGGGTAATTTTTCTCCAATGTCTTTGAAGAATATTTTAGTAAACATGGTATAAAGCATGTAAAAATTGTTCCCCATAGCCCGGAACAAAATGGAACAACTGAGAGAATGACTCGGACAATAATGGAGAAGGTGAGAAGTAAGCTTTCTAATTTTGGTTTGCCTAAATCTTTTTGGGCAAAGGTTATTCATACTACTTGCTGCTTAATAAATCGATCCCCACAACTGCATTGGATGGTGGCAGTCCTAAAAAACTATGGACTGGTAAGGATTTATGTTACAATCACTTGAGAATTTTTGGTTGTGAAGCATGTGTGCATATTCCTAAGGAACAAAGATCCAAGTTGGATGAAAAGTCATTTAAATTCATTTTCTTAGGTTATGCTGATAATGAGTTAGGTTATCGGTTATTGGATCCTATAAAAAAGAAACTTATTAGAAGAAGGGATGTCATTTTTGATGAAGACCAAAGGTATGTAGGTGCAAAAATTTGTTGAAATTCAAGATCAACAGGAAAATCAGCCACTATTACAAGGTGAGCCTATTAGAAATAATGATATTCCAATGGAGCAAAATGAAAATGGTCAACAAGAAGAAGAACATGAAGATCAAAAAATTCGACATCCATTGGGAGAAATCTTGCCACAAAATTTACCAATTCGCAAGTATACTAGGCCACATAATCCTTCACAAAGATACCCCCCCTAAAATATATTTTATTGATTGATGAAGGTGAACCTACTTGTTTTCAGGAAGCATGTGAAGGAGATATAGCATAAAATGGAAAAAAAGGCTATGCAAGAAGAGCTTAAATCCATACATGACAATAAGACATGGGATTTGGTTGAATGGATGAAAGGAATAAATGTTTTAAAGAATAAGTGGGTGTACAAAATAAAACATGGAGGCAAGGAAAATACATGAAGGTACAAAGCAAGGCTAGTGGTGAAAGGATGTAGGCAAGAACAAGGTATTTATTTTGTTAAGTTGTCATCAATAAGAGTTATTCTTGGTTGTGTTCTTTCTTTAAATTTGGAATGTGAATAGTTATATGCGAAGACTACTTTCCTTCATGGTGATTTGGAGGAGGAAATCTATATGGAGAAACAAGAAGGTTTTAAAGTAAAAGGTAAAGATAATCTAGTTTGTAGGTTGAAGAAGAGTTTGTATGGGATAAAACAAGCTCCTCGTCAATGTTATAATAAATTTGACTCTTTTATGATTGATCATGGTTTTAAAAGGATAAATGCAGATCATTGTGCATACATCAAAATAGATCAAAATGGCAATTTCATTATCTTATTATTATATATTGATGACATGTTGATTGTTGATCAAGATAAAAATATGATTAATAGGTTGAAGTAGGATTTGAATAGCCATTTTGCAATGAATGATTTTGGTCCAACACAACAAATATTGGGCATAAATAATATGCATTATAGAAAGAACAAAAGGTTGTAGTTCTCGTAAGGAAAACATATTGAGAAAGTTCTTGACAGGTTTAATATGAAGGATGCCAAGCCGGTTGGTACACCCCTTTCCGCCCACTTCAAGCTAAGTATTGATTTATGCCCTCATGATGACAAGGAGAAGGAAGAAATGAGAAAGACTCCCTATGCTTCAACAATTGGTGGCTTGATGTATGCCATGGTATGTACACATCCAGATATTGCACATTCAGTGGTAGTTGTGACCATATTCCTTTTCAATCCAGGAAAACAAAATTGGGAAGCAGTAAAGTGGATTTTAAGGTATCTTAAGGGAAGTATTCATCATTGTTTATGTTCTGGTGATAATATTGTTCTTGAAGGTTTTACACATGCAGATATGGCTGGCGATATGGATAGTAGAAATTCCACCACTGGTTACTTATACACTTTTGCAAGTGTAGGAGTGTCTTGGGTATCTAAGCTACAAAAAGTAGTGTCTCTCTCCACAACAAAGGAATAATATATGGCTACAACAGAGGCTTGCAAATAAATTTTGTGGATTGAATGATTCCCAGGAGAGTTGGGAATAAAACAAGACAAGTATGTACTATATTGTGATAGTGAAAGCAATATTCAATTGACAAAAAACTCATCAGTTCACTCAAATACCAAACACATTGATCTAAGGCATCATTGTATTCGACAAGTGTTGGAAGAGGGACATTTACCCTTGGAAAATATTAACACGGCCGAGAATCCCATGGATATGCTCACTAAAATTCTACCAAGAGATAAACAAGAACTTTGCAGAATATTGGAAGGCTTGGGGGTGACTTGATGCAATATGGTGAGGGAATGGATCAGTATCTCATATTTGGTCTCAAGTGGGAGATTGATATGTGTGAGACCAAATATTATTAAAATAAAATAAATAGTTGTCACTTTTCATTTCCAATTGTATTATTGGAGTTATCTAAAATTAGTTGTTTAAGTTTTTCGACCATAGTGGGAAAATGGTTTTTGGCCCATGATTTCTGACCGTGGTATTTATTGCACAGAGAGGCACTCTACAGCCCAATATGAGGGAGATATTGTAACATTTGTCTATCTTGTAACTTGTGTTACTAACAAAATAATAAAAAATAAAAAATTTGTGTATCACCAAAATAAATGTCGACCACCAAAACAACCTAATATGGGGGAGATGTTGTAATGTTCCTACCTAACAAAACAATAAAAAATTAAAAATTTAATTATCCACCAAAAAAATGTCGGTAAAAAACACAATATGGGGGATATGTTATAATGTTCCTGCCTAACAAAATAATAAAAAATAAAAATTGAATTATTAGCAAAACAAATGTTGGCCTTGCACATGGTTTTAAAATCATGTGCAAGCCCTCCTAAACAACCCCTAGTTTTATTTACATGGTTTAGGAGGGCCTTGCAAATGGTTTTAAGACCATGTGCAAGGCCTCCTAAACATCCCATGGTTTTAGGAGGGCGTTGCACATGGTTTTAAAACCATGTGTGGGGAAGATGTTGTAATGTTCGTTACTAACAAAAAAAACAAAAAACAAAAATATTATATGTCGACCATAAATAATATTAAATATTAACAATAAAAATATTATATGTCTACCTTAAATAAAAAGATGTGTCTTTTAGTTTGAATCAAATCAATGGCTATATATAGGACACACCAAAGATGATAGCTCCTTGAGTGCAATACTTAACAATAGGTTTGCACCTCCAGAGATTTGATCCTTCTCAGTGCTTGATAGAGCCTAGGATTTGGATCTATGCTAGTTTATTGAAACAATATAAATATGTATTGTTGGTATAGCATTTGTGTGCTCGGGATTTACAAGTTTGAAGTAGTTGGGCTGAAGTATTATGATGTATGTATATGGTTTGTTAGTAATAAAAGTTGTTGATCCTTCCATCCCCATGGTTTTTTCCATATTGGGTTTTCCACCTAAAAAATCGGTGTTCAATTTTTATCTGTGTGAAATTTTCTTTTATGTCCGGATAATTTCTTTTATACAGGTGTGCAATTTTATTTAATATGATGAAGAAAATTAATTATTAGATCTAGATTTAAATTGGTTGTATTATTCAAAAAGGATATTAGATCTATCATCTAAAATGGTTTATTATTCGGCATATATTTTTAGATCTATCATGTAGATATATTATTATTTTGAAATCCGAAAATTGTTATCGATTGTTGTTTTTCTAATAGTTTTAAGCACCAAGAATGCTAGAGTTCAACTTAGTTTGGCATTAATGGAAAGTATTATCACTTAGTCATCCTTAACACTTCATCCTTGAGACAAATGGTGGAAATTAGATCAGAAGACTCGTCCTAAGGAGTTCAAAGCGCCTATATCATCAATAAAAATTAGGCAAGGAATTGTATTTATTTTTTTGCTTACTCCATTATTTGAATTAGTTCGGAACCTAGGGTCAATTAGAAATTGATAGATTTTGGATTGAATGTGACAAGTAATCAAACTCTTTGAAAGGAATCTGCCTGCTATCTTGAAGAGAAGTTTAATGTAAAGGGACTCTTTTTCTTGGTATGATTGTATGATGCACCGGGTCATTTATAGCAAGGGTTCCAGCATATAGAGAATTTCTTAATGTTATAAGGAGATTCCTAGAAGAAGTAGGTGGTGTTGTATTTTTAGCCACTTGCACTCTCAAATTTGGGGTTAGGCAATTGTTTTTTTGTTACATGCATGAACCTAAAGATTCTTCCTCTTGTAAAGAGGTATCCTTATACAAATTGATATATTTTCTTCTATTAAAGAGCTTACCATTCAAATTGAGAGACAATTTAAGACCTGGGTGACTACCCATTTTTTTATTCTTTATTAGAGTTGAACTTAGGGTTTTCCATAGTATTCGTTGTTAGATATAATGTTTATCTCATGTTGGATAGTTAGATGAGAGTGATCTCTACCTAGTTTGGTGTGTGGTTGAGATATTCTCTCAACCTCTCTTAACTATATTTGGAATAAGTTATATCTCATAACAACACTCTCGACTCTATATATTGGAGTCTTTGTGCATTGTAAAAGATACGGTATTGTAATAGATTTGTGTTTGTATGTTACAATGTCTACTCTCTCTAATTTTATCATGGTATCAGAGCTGGACTGAGCATGAATCCCTCACGAGAGCGCTCAGGAGTTTGAGAGAGGAGAATTGTGGTGTTTGTTGTTTGAGTGAGGATTTGCCCAGGATTAAAGACCATGTTGTGCCATCCACTCATAGTCCATCCACGTGTGAGGTTGAAGGGGCTCGTTATAACATGTAGAGTTTTCATATATGAGATGAAGAGTGAGCATGTTGTTGGAAAAATGTAATTACTCGCAGATCTGTACTTGACTCTCAACCGACTCTGTCAGAGTCTGTACAAGTCAAGATCTTGTATGTCAGTCTGACAAGAAGGAAGAGTCCACGAGTAGGCAATGTAAACCAATCGAATTTATTTCTGAAGCTAATTTGTTAGGTAGATAGTTATTACAGTCTTTAATAGTGAGTCAGTCGGCCCATGTAGAAGCAATCTTCAGGTTGCCTATAAACATAAGAAGCAAATTGTAAATCACTTTACACAGAGACAAACACAGACATTAGATAGCAAATGAACTCAGGGTGAGAAAGAGAAGTCGAAGCTCAAGATTTTGTGCATGTGATTTAGTCGAAGAGCTGAAGCTCTGTAGACCGACCAGTCTGGACCGACCAGTTTGTAATCGACAAGTTTGTAATATTTTGTATATCCGCATAGTTAAATATATGAAATATTTTTTGGTTGAATGCATGATTATTTGGCCACACATATTTCCAAATTTACTTCTGTAAATGTCTTTTACAATTACTGTTAAGTGAAAGATCAAAGAACCCATAAAAATCTCACCACGTGAAAGTCCAAGGGTTTTACGACACATTAGTCGACTCAAGTCTTCCTACATATTTGTGCATATGTTTTTATAAGTTCTTTGGATTTGTTAATGTGTCCATTTTTACTCTATCTTAATCACAGGTGAAAAGCATTTGTAATTTCTTAAGTCTTTAGACTAAGAAACATACTCTGCAGATTTCAACCAAAGTGAACCGACTTGAGTGGTTGGTTGAGTCGGCCGACTGAAGCAACCAACTTAGTCGAAGACATGAAGTGAACCAACTTAGTCAAAGACATGAAGTGAGCCGACTTGGTCGAAGCAGCCGACTTGGTCGAAGAGAAGAAGTCAGCCAACTTAGTCGATGTGACAAGTGGTCGAGGTAAAAACTGGTCAAACAAGTAAGTCGAAATAAATTTAGTCGAGTAGCCAAACCAAATAAAATTTACAAACTTATCTAGTCGGACATATACAAGTTTCACTCGACTGGTGGAAAAAGAAAAGTGGTCGACGTGAAAAGTGAAAATCAAATTTTAAAATTGACCGAGCCCTAAACTCAAGTTTAGTCGGCTTGGTTTTGGCTATTTGGTATCAGAGAAAAGTTTATATCAGCCCAAGATGTAGGAAAGAAATATTGTCTTAAAAGGTGGAAATTAATTTTCTAAGGAAAGTTAATTAAAAATTAAAATGGCTTCCACTTCTGGTTCATTGCAACCTCCAAGTTTTACAGGAAAGAATTATGAATATTGGTCTTTAACAATGAAGGCTTTATTCAAAGGTCAAGATGTCTGGGAGATAGTCTAGCATGGTTATGCAGAACCAGCAGACATGACAGCATATAACAATCTCACACAGGCTGAGAAAGAAGTCTTGAGATAATAGAGGATGAAAGATGGAAAAGATCTGTTTTTCATACATCAAGCTATGCATGAGAGCATACTCCCAAGAATAGCAGCAAAGACTAATGCAAAGGCAGCATGGGATACATTGGAGACTACCTATCAGGGTTTGGATAAGGTAAAGACATCCAAGCTACAAATTCTGAGAAGATATTTTGAATCTCTTTCCATGAAATATTCAGAGAATGTAGACACATTCTACACCAGAGTTGTTGGGTTGATAAACCAACTGAAATCTCATGGAGAACCCATACCATACCAAAGGGTTGTTGAAAAAATTCTCAGAAGTCTTCCCCCAAGATTTGAAAACTTGGTTGTGACCTTAGAAGAACACACAGCCATGATGACATTTACCATTGATGAGTTTCAAGCTTCACTCATCAATCATGAGCACAGACTTAGTAGAACACAGACATCATTGGAAGGTGCATTTGTAGCACAGCCATCCATAAGCTGTGGTAGAGGTAGGGGGAGAAACAACTTCAGAGGCAGAGGAAGAAGTTATTCAAGAGGAGGACGAGGCAGAAGTCCTGCAAATGTTGGTGGCAAAGGAGATAACCAGAACCCAAGTCAGCCAAGTGGCCAAAGGTTTGATAAATCAAAAAATTCAATGTCATTACTGTAAGAAGTTTGGTCATTATGCATATGAATGTAGGAAGAAGCAATATGACCAAGGAAGGCAAAGCCCAAGTCAGTCGACCAACACCAACACTTCGACAGGTGCAATGTTAATGGCATCGACATCTCCACTTGAATGCAATGTTGTTCAAGAAAGTCCACATGACATATGGTACTTAGATTCAAGATGCAGCAACCACATGATTGGTAATTTAAATCTGTTTTCCAGTCTAGACACTTCAGTTAAAATTGATGTTACACTTGGAAACAATGTCCAAGTTACTATCTTAGGAAAAGGCACTATTGATATTCTAACCAAACAGGGGGAGAGTAAGTATATCCCTGATATCTATCATGTCAAAGGTTTGAAACATAATTTGTTAAGCATTGGACAGTTGTTACAAAAAGGCTATAGAGTCTACATGGAAGATGAACACTGTGTGATCAAAGACAAGCGTCCAAGCAACCAGCTGATAGCAAAAGTGCCAATGACAAGAAACCGCTTATTTCCATTGAGGATAGTTCTCGACATAAAAGGGAATACAAAGATAGGAGTTGCATTCAAGGCATAAAGTGAAGAAACAGTTGATCTCCTCGACAAGAGAGAAAATTGCAGTGCTAATCTACAAGCTGCATTTCAGACAGAAGTTCGGGATGAATCCTGGTTGTGGCATTTCAGATTTGGACATCTGAATTTTGGTGGGATAAAGCTACTGCACACAAAGAATATGGTGAAGGGATTACCATTGATTGACAGACCAGAGAGGGTTTGTGAAGGCTGTATTTTTGGCAAGTAGCACAGAGAGACATTTCCAGTCAGAAAGACCTATAGAGCACGCACACCACTTGAAATTGTGCACTCTGACATCTGTGGTCCAATGCAGACTTCATCCATTGGTGGTTGCAACTATTTTCTAAATTTTATAGATGATTACTCAAGAAAGACATGGGTATATTTCTTGAAACATAAATCTGATACATTTGGATATTTTCAGCAGTTCAAGGCACTCGTGGAGAACCAGAGTGGTCATCACATCAAGATCTTAAGGACCGACAAAGGAGGTGAATATGTTTCAAATGAATTTCTGAATTTTTGCAAGACCCATGGCATACAGAAATAATTCACTGCACGGTATACACCTCAGCAGAACGGTATAGCCGAAAGAAAGAATAGAACCATCATGCAGATGGCACGCAGCATGTTGGTAGCCAAGCATTTGCCAAATGAGTATTGGGGTGAAGCAATCGCAACTGCTGTATACATTATGAACCGGTGTCTGACAAAGAGTGTGAAGAACAAAGTTCCCCAAGAAGCATGGACAGGTATGAATCATAGTGTTTCACATTTAAAATTTTTTGGTTGTGTTGCATATGCTCACGTTCTAGATGAGTTGAGAAGGAAGCTAGACAAGAAAGGACATAAATGTATTTTTGTCGGCTATTCAGAAGACACAAAAGCATACAAGTTGTATGATCCTATCACAAGGAAAGTGATAATCAGTCGAGATGTTCAATTTGTCAAGAATGAATCATGGGATGGAACCGTCGACATAAATGTCAAGATTGTGTCAAATGTCGATAATGATGATATGGAAGAGGAAGTGGTTCAAACACCACATGTAAGTCAACCAGTCGCAGCACCGTCCACCCCCATGACACCAAGACATGGTTCAGCACAAGGACCATTGACACAAGTAGCAGCTCAAGCTACACCGACAAGTACACCAAGAGGACAACAGACTCCATCAAGCATTTCGTCTAGGTCGACATCGACAGAACCGGTGAAGACAAGAAGTCTGCAAGAGATATATGAAGCTGGTACACCTAATTCATTCTCTTTGTTTGCATTATTTTCCCCTATATATGATCCACTAACATTTGAAGAAGCTGTTGAATAAGAAGTATGGGCACAAGCCATGGATGAAGAAATAGAATGCATTGAGAAAAACCAAACATGGGATCAAAGATGTAATCAATGTCAAATGGATTTATAAGACAAAGCAAGATGCTGATGAGAATGTGCAAAAGCACATGGCAAGAATGTAGTGTCTTGGCTGCCCATTTTGGCCTTGTAGGTCTGTTAGGGTCTATAATAAACTCATCTCCATCAGACAAATCAGAATCATCATGTTCAACAAACTCTTTACTTACTTCTTGAGGTTCAGGTGGTGAAGAGGCTTCACCAACTTCCACTGCTGCAAGGGGTTCTTCTTCAAAATGAACACACCTTTCAATGAAGGATTTATTTGTGCTCAAATTTATCAGTTTCTACCCTTTTGAATCTTCAGAGTATCCAACAAAAAGACACTCTTGGCTTTGGGGCTGCAAAGCCTTCCTCTTCTCTGTTGGAATTCTAGCCTAAGCCTTTGAGCCAAAAATCCTGAAATGGGTCACATCTGGCTTGTGCCCACTCCATGCTTCGAAGGGAGTCATGCCATCAAGATGTTTGTGAGGAACCCTATTCTGAATATAGGCTGCACAGTTGATAGCTTCAGCCCAATACTTTGGTGGCAAAGTTTTGGCCTCCATCATGCATGTTGCCATCTCCTTCAGTGATCTGTTCTTCCTCTTAGAAACACCATTTTGTTGTGGTGTGTAAGGGATAGAATGATGCATCTGAATACCTACATCTGCACAATAATTAATAAACTCAGACTTGACATACTCACCACCATTGTCAGATCTAAGGGCCTTGAGTTTCCTTCCAGGCTAGTTTTCAACCAAAGCCTTAAAGACTTTGAATAGGCCAAAAACTTCAGACTTGTGTTTCAGGAAGTGAACCCAGCAATACCTGGAAAAGTCATCAATGAAATTAAATGCATATTTGTCCTAACTCATGGACATATGAGGGAATGGGCCAGCAACATCACTGTGGATCAGCTCGAGGGGTGCAGAGGTTCTCTCATGACTAGCTCTCTCAACTTTGTGCTCTGGGTGTTTTCCTAGGATACAACCTTGGCAGACTCCTTTGGAAAATTTTATCTTGGGCAACCCTATGACCATATCTTTTTCACTAAGATCAAAAATATATTTTTAGTTTAGGTGGCCAAATCTTTCATGCCAAAGCTTTCCTGCTTCATTAGCATGAATCAGAAGAGCAGAGGGGTTTGAGTAAGGTAGGAAGTGTGAGAACATGTATACCTTTTGAGCATGATTCGCAACTCCTTTTGCAATTACTCTACCAGTTGAGATCTCTATGATCTCAACTTCATCAAGTGAGAATATGAATTTCTTAGGAGACCCAGTGTGGGTCATCTAGTACACTGATAGGAGGTTGGAGGCAAGACCAAGCGCATACAACACATTGCTGAACTGACCATGATCAATATCTATTCTTCCTTTACCCAAAATTTCAGTGAGAGAGTCATCTCCTAGTATTATAGATGGTCCTTTCGACTTGTCCAGTGAGGAGAAGGCCTCCTTAGTCAAAACCATGTGTCTTGAAGCTCTAGAATCAATGATAAAATTGGGTGAGCTTGATGTGCTAGCAACTAGAGCATGAACTCTCTCTCTGTCATCTGAACTTGATCCTCCTTCTCTCTTCTTTGAGCTTTCTAGAAGGGAGATGCCATTCTTCTCCAAAATTTGGGTCAGCATATCTATTTTCTTCTTCATACAAGAGCTTTCAGTGTGATTGCCCTTATTGCAGTATGCGCACTTGCTCATTTCACCTTTGTTTTTCTTCTTCTGGTAGTTCTTCTTGGGACCTTGTAGATCCTCCAGAGACTGTTTCTTGTATCTCTTTTGCTCACATGGATTTTTATCTTTCTTTTTTCTTTTTGAATCCACCCTCAAATCTCCAACAATCAAATCTTGATCTTTGGATGGTTTGATGGTGCCCATCATCACCAGCTTGTCATGTTCTTGTGTGAGAGATTCCATGAAATCTGCAAGGCTAGGCATCTTCCAGGTTCAAGCTGTCAGTTTTGTGGCATAGAAGGTTGAAACAAACATTGAATAGTCAGGGCCTAGCTTCGAGATGATGGCTAGTACGAGCTGATCATATTTCTTTTCGATCCCACACTGTTTCAGCTGCAAAACTAGTGCTTTGAACTTGGAGAAATATAGCTGCAGGGATTCAAATCTATTTGGACTCGGAGAAATCAGCTCATTTTCAATTTGATGTTCCCTCAACTCATCTGTCTTTCCAAAAAGATTAGAAAGCTTCTCCCTGTTGAGGCCTAGAAATTCACAGGCAGCAACAGTAAGGGATTCTCCCCAATCAACGTTCCCAACTATCCTGTTGACTGTTTGGTATAGGGAATCTGTCCGGTTTACGGTTCGGCCACCATAGGTCAAAGAAAAAACAAAGGGTTTACCGTTTGCGGCCCGGTCCACCGAGTTTTTGTATTTTTGACTTAAACAATGAAATGCAGGTTCCTAACTAACAATGCAGGGTGATAGAATGCAGGGAGAAATCACAATGTGATGCGCAGGTTCTTACCTTTCGTCTTAGGGCTCACAAACATTCAAAACACATACGACAATAAGATAAACTATCTATCTAAACTATCCCTAGGGAGCAGAATTAGCATTTAATGGTGAGTAATATATTTTGTACGTGCGTAATGAAGAGTTACAGATAGCTGATACTTCATTCAAGACACATGAACAATTACAGATATTCAAATAACCAGATAGCCGATCATTTTATAAGCAACATTTCTTACTCACAGTGGAAGAAATCCTGAAGATACTGAAGAATATTTAACAAAACATAGGTTCAGGAAATTAAACATTCTCACAGTAAATGAAACATGGCTGAAAATGAAATAGTTCCTCTTCAACATTATTCCTTGAGTTGCATTGATACATTCCACATTTCACTCTCTCCAGCAGGCAAACTTGCAGTTTTTCTTTGCAAAACGAAATAATTCCTCTTACAAGTAAACATTACAAAATTTTCCAGGGAAAAAGCCCCTTTCTCCTTCCTACTTTCGAATATTTAAGCTACCACAGCCGACCCTTCAGGCTCCCCTCGACTTGTGACTTTCCAGTTCCCCAGATGTTTCCGGTCCTCCATCTTTCAGCGCCCATTCATGATTGGCTGAGTAACTACCGGGTCTTTCAGAACTCTACGTTTGTTGTTAAACCGTTCGTATTCCTCCACGTCGTGTCATTTTGACCGATCTCCCGCGTTTTCCTGCAATTGATCGACAAGCATCATTCACTGGGATGACGTTATAAAACAACATAGCAAGATGTACTCATGAAATAACCATCTCGCAAGGAAATTACCAGGCGCCGATACCACTACCTCAACCATAACGGGAGACTTACTGGTGGTTCAACAATGTTTATGTCGGAAGAGCGGACCAATCTGCAGGCGGGAAACACCATTAATCGGACGTCAGACGAATAGTACATTGTAGGCTAAACGCTTGCTTCATCCGAAATGGCGGACAAGAAAAAGGATAAAGACAAGCAATGACGGCAGGAGGAGACTTAGTCGGACGTCGGCAGACATTAGAATCGGAGGCTAAAGGGTTCTCCCAGACGCAACGGCGGACGAGTCAGGGCTACGGGCAAGCGGTTGAAGGTTAATATGAATCGTCCGTAGAGGGAATTTAGACTTCGGACGCTCTCTATCTCTTCTCAGCCGCAACGGCGAAAAGGTAAAGGCTCTGGTAGAGCGATTAAAGACGCAACGAATTGGACGTCGGCACGATATGACTTCGGATGGCAAAACAACTTCAGAAGCTGCAAAGGCGGATGGGACAAAGGTTAAAACTTCCGATCAAGACAAGAAAAACTCCTGATCCAACAAAAAAAAACTAAGTGTTTCAGTCAGCTACGAACATTTAACGAGGGACAGCGAACTGTCATCCCTCCATAACGGCGACCACAGTAGAGTTAGCTGGTTTGATCCACCCACAAAACAAAAATAAAAGTTACGGCTCACCAAAAACTTCATCGCAATCAGAAACTGAGCCTTGGTCAAGAATCGAGCTTTGTAGTCATTAAAAAATAAAACACACATCAACACTCAACAGAATTTCGACGATCAAAACAAAATCATGAGGAGGGTCCCGAAATTAAGAAATTTGGGGAGAAAAGTTGCAGCTGCAACAACTGGCAATTACCTGGTGAACCTAGATCTCTGGGTCATTTTTATTTGAGTGATAGACTATTTAACAATAAATGCATCCTTTTGAATTCTTCCAGCTATCCGAATTTCTCAAATGACCGAAGTGTGTACCTTAATCATTGATGCTGGTCCGATTTGGGGAAAGTGGAAATAGAGACCTTCAGATCCAGATAACTCTGTTGAGGCCAGAGAATGAGTTTCATTATTACCTCTACCTTCAGGTAGCTAACAGCGTGGACACCACAGGATTGTAGCAGATAGTAAACAACAATATTCGTTTGTTCCTCGTTCCCATGCCATTTTACACTTGTGTTCTTTTTTACTTTCGTCCCTTTCATCTGAGTCCTTATGTACGCCTTTCTTACTGAATTTTAATTCAGGATCCTCTATCCCATAGTGTCCTTTTGTGTGAGTGGTATACTTCAAGTTTCAGCTCACGGACGAAGAGGATCTTTTGGCGATTTGGTACTTATGATTCAGCACCCGCTTTGATTCATGATGCTTTCATAGAAGCTTTTACTCTTTATTTTCCTTTTGGCATTCGTTTCTTGGCATGGGATCATTTATGTTTAATACACTATTCACCTTGCTTCTTTCCATGGGTCCTTTGCTGTTGCTCCTTAGAACATTTTAAATGTGACATGGATGGAGCCCCGACATAGTACCCCAGACTCCTCGAATCCGGTTTATTTCACAGGGGTTAAGCAAGAATTCAATGCACACAGAATTTTATTCGAGAAAACTGTTAGGCTGGAAGCATTCATTTAGAAATACACAGGCTGGCACTCAACATATTTGCTATTCCCAAAAAAGATCTTAATATCCTCCAACAACCGCAAGTTCGTCCCCCTTATTGAAAATCAACAACTCAAATTTAAACCAAAAGAAAACATGACTCGAAAACAAACAAACAGCTTATTTATATACAAGACAGAAAACTCAAAGACAACTTTAAGAAAAGCAAGGCTTGAGAACCAAACCATTAACTGGCAAGTTCTCCTCCCATCCCTGTAAATCTTGCAGCTTATAAGTAGCAGGGCCAAGTTTTGCTGTGATTTGAAATGGGCCTACCCACAATTGCTGGAACTTAGTATGCTTTCCCTTCTCATCATGGGGGTGATCCCACTTGAGAACTAGGTCTCCCACTTCCAAGTCCTTTTTTCCAGCTTTATGTTTGTCAAACCATCTTTTTACTACCTCCTGCTGCTGTTTGAAACGTTCTCTGGCCTTGGATCTGGCTTCTTCGGCCTTCAGGAGATTATATATCCTTATTTGGAGAACCTCATCATCTGACCCCCTAGACTCTTGAGCCAGAATGGAAGATGGTAGCATGATATTAGGAGGTAGGATGGCTTCCTTACTGTACACAAGGGTATAGGGTGACACTCCTATTGCATACTTGGGGGTGACTCTGTCAGCCCACAGGGAATTGGGTAAGGCTGAGTGCCAACTTCTCTGGTTTTCGATTACAGTCTTCTTCAGAATTCTAATGAGGTTTTTATTAGAGGATTCAGCCAGGCCATTCCCTTGCGGATAGTAGTTAGCAGAATAATGTAATTTTATCCCTTTATCATGAGCAAATGTAGTCAATTTAATTGATGAAAAGTATTTAGCATTATCAAAAACTAACGAAATTGGAACTCCAAACCTGGTCATGATATGATCTTGTAGAAAGCTAATGACTTTGTCTTCGTTTATCTTGCGCAGTGGGATAGCTTCGACCCAGCGAGTGAAATAGTCAGTCGCAGTAAGAATGTACTTGTGCAGTAGGGAAGAATTCGGTTTTATCTCTCCAATAATGTCCAGCCCCCATTGTTCAAATGGTTCCGTGATCATCACAGGCTTTAGGGGCGCTGCTGCTTTAGGCTGTCTTCCCCCACACCTTTGTCAAATATCACATTTCCTGACATGTGCATGTGCATCCTTGAAGAGTGTGGGCCAATAGTAACCGGCTCGAAGGATTTTGTGGGCTGTAGTGTCGCCTGAATAATGTCCCCCAGCCGGACCATCATGTAATTATGCCATTACTTTCTTTGCGTCCTCCTTTTCTAAACATATGAGGAGAACCCCGTCATAATTCTTTCTGAATAATACTCCTTCAACAAGTTGATAGGAGGCCGATTTGAGACGTAGAGCTCTTCTTTGTTTGGAATTCCAATGTTCTGGAAACAACCCTAACTGTAAGTAATGCACAAGGTCTCTATACCAAGACTCAGGAGCTGTAAACAGAGGACATACATCCATCACATGCAACTCGGCTTCATCTTCCCATGCTTGTTCTTCGTTGTTCCTACTTTCAGTCATCAACTTGCATAGCCCTTGACCTTTCACTATAGAGGCTGGTTTGAATTCAAGGTCATATTCTTGAAGGGTTGTTACCCAATTGCCCCTTCTTTCTCCTAACTCTTTCTGAATGAGAAGGGATCTCACAGCTGGGTACAGGACTATTACCTTGGTTCGATTTTTTAATAAATAAGGTCTGAATTGTTTCACTTCCTTAAACACTGCGTACGCTTGTTTATCAATGGCTAGTTAGTTTAATTCAGCCCCTTGTATCCCAGTGCTCATAAAAGATATTGGGAATTCATCACCCCCATCCTCTTTTTGCGTAAGCACAGCTGCCAATGAATCATCGGATGCAAATGTATATATAATAAAGTCTTTGTCAAAATCTGGAATTTTCAGAGAGGGCGCATGTGCAACAGCAGTCTTGATCTTAATGAAATAATTCTTTTCAGTTTCAGTCCACTTAAACTGTGCATTTTGCTTGACCATCTACTGCAATGGCCTAACAATCTGGGCAAAATCAGGCACAAACCTACATACAAAATTTATTGTTCCCATTAAGGATTGCATTCCCTTCTTATTATGGGGCATAGGGATTTGTTCAATGGCCTTAATTCTTTCTGGGTCTATAGATATACCTCTCTTTGAAACTATATGCCCCAGTAACTTGCCTTCTGTGACTGCAAACACACACTTCTTAGGATTGAGGGAGATACCATATTTCCGGTAGCGTTCAAAAATTTGCTTCAGGTGGAACGCGTGCTCCCCTCTTTTCTTCAAAAATATTGTGATGTCATCAAGGTATACCACAACACTTCGTCCAATCAGCCCGTGGAAAGCTATATCCATAGCTCTCTGAAATGTCGCTCCAGCGTTAATCAATCCAAAGGGCATCCTTCTATAGGAAAAAGTTCCCCATTTAGTTCTAAACGTTGTCTTCAGTCTATCTTCCTCTACTACTAACACTTGGTTGTAACCAGAGAATCCGTCTAACAATGAAAACAATTCAGAACCGGAAACCATCTGTAGCAACTACTCCATGGGAGGCACCGGATAGTTGTCTTTATCTGAGGCGCGGTTTAAGTTTCTGAAGTCCACGCACAATCTGATTTCTCCCGACTTTTTTCTAACTGGCACTAAATTTGACACCCACTCAGAGTGTCTGACTTTAAAAATAATTCTAGCGTCCAACAATTTCTTCACTTCGCTCTGGATTAGTGGTTCCAACTTCGGGTGCATCTTCCTCAACGGCTGCTGATATGGCTTGACGGCTGCTTTAATAGGGACGATATGCTTGATGATGTTGGTGTCATAGGTTTTCAAATCTTCGTACGTCCATGCAAAAACATCTTTATATTGTTTAAATAGACCGACGAATTTGTCTCTTTCTGCTGGTGAACAACATTTGCCGAGATTCACGAACTTAGGATTGTTCTTAGTCCCCAAATTTATTAGCTCAAACTACAGAGTCGAGCTGTGAGTCTTTACATTGGCTGGTCTCCTAAACTTTTCATTCAAGTCAAACATTTTTTCTAATGTTCTGACCCCTTTCGGAATGAAATTGTCATATTTCATCTCAGCTTGATGTTCCTCATCATCTATGATTGCTCCTTTGAACACCTCTTCATTCGTCAAGAATTCTATTATTTGTTGATCATCATCAAATACTCGCAGGTTGGTGATCATATCCGGTACAGAGGGCCTGAAAAGGAGTTCAACAGAACAACGATTGTTAGTAGGTACAAGTCTAGCGGCTGATGTGGCCAATAGATCAGCAGCTGCGTTTTTTATTCTTGGAATTGAAATAATGTTAAATGCATTAAAACATTTAAGTAGTTCCCATACCTCATTCTGGTAAGCTTTCAAGTGAGGAGAAATGAAGTGGATTTGATTCCGATTTTGTTTCACAATAATTTCAGAATCCCCAAAAACTTTCAAATTACTTACCTTCAATTCAATCGCTTTCTTGAGTCCCTGCACCAGTGCTTCATATTCAGCTATATTGTTAGTACATTCAAACTCTAATATACATGACAGGAAATGTTTATTCTTTTGTGGATCAATAAGGACATAGCCGGCCCCTGACCCTTCTAATATCTTTGAGCCATCAAAAAATAAAGTCCAAAAATCACTAACTACTGAAGGTAAATCTATTCCTACTGCTAAGTCTACTATTTTACAATCAAACTCATCAGCCTGAGAGAATCGAAGGAGATCAGGCTGGGTGTCAGATGTGTTGCTGGCCTCTTCCGCTTGATAATTCCCTGGTTCCAATTCAAGAAAATAGTTACCCAACACAGATTCTACTGGTACATTCTTCTCATCTAGTTGAGTAACATTGTACTTCATGTGCGGTTCTCTTAAAACCTTAATCTGATTGGGACTTCCTTTGTACGGCAACCACAGATGCGACCAATTGGAGGCGAAATATCCATTCAATTTAGATGACCAATCTCTGCTTAGGACCAGGCCGTAAGCATCTGGTATATCAGCCACCACGATGTTAATAACTTGGCATACTCTGTCATCGGATGTCAGATGGATTAGGACGTCTTCCATCTCACCAATTACCTTAACGTCTGTCCTATCCAATTGCACCACCCTCCATGTGGTTGGCTTAGGCTGCCCGTTTATTTTCTTACATACTGATATGGGCATGACATTAATAGACGCCCCTGAGTCTACCAGACAATTATGCACGTTATGATTAAATATTTCAAACGTCAGGAGGAAAGGTGGATGTTTATTTTTAGACTTACCTTCGGTGCTAGCTTCTCCAATTTCTTCTTCATCCCGAGGATGATTGTCAGCGGGCATCTTCTCTTCCGATCTTTTCAGCTCTTTCAACAACCTTTCTTTCTGTTGAGGTACTTTGCACATTTCGAACAGTAGGACATTTACCTTTATCTTCTTTAAATCTTCCACAACGTCATATTCAATTTGTTATTTTACGAACTGAGATTCATCGGTACTGAACTTCTCTCCGTTTGGCTTAGGAAACATTCTGTTCTGCTTAGGATCTTGGCTGGTAATAGTAAATTCCGGAATCTCATCAGCCAAGGATTTATCTTGAAATTTCTTCTTGATATTTCTTTGCAGTCTTCTGATCTTTGGGAGTAAAATACTGTCATTACTAATCATCCCTTGGCTTCTAGTTGTCACGTTAGCTTCCCTGACATCCTTGTGTCCCTGATTAATTTCCTCTTCTGCATCAAGTAAGGAAACAGAACTCCATAATGCCATGGTCTCTTCTTCTTGCTCTTTTGCAGAAGTAGAAGCAGCACTTTCTTTCCTTTCATCATCATCTTCTTCCGTTAACCTCCAATCCAACATATAATTCATGACCAATGTCATTGAATTTATCCATTGCCGACAGTTCTTTTTAGAATGAGGTTGTTGGTGAAAGGTACATAAATTTTCCATCCCTATATCTGTCAGATTCATGGATGCATTTTTTTGAGGAGGAGGTTGGGACTGATTATTGTCCTCCCTTTTCTTATAATATGGCCTATATAACTTTTTTGCTTATTTTTCTTTCTCCAAGTCTATGATCTTATTGGACATCTTTTGCATCATTTTGGCCATATTCTCCAGGTCTGGTGACTTTTCTTCCTTAGGCTTAGTGAAAAATAAGGTCTTCCTTCATGTGCCTCTTTCTCCTGATTGTTCTAGATAGTCTTCAATACGTTCTCTTTCTGCTTCCACCACTTCCGCTTCTTCATAGGTCTCTGTCAAAGTAGGCTTGGCCCTACCTTTTGCAAACATGGCCAAATCTAGACCCAAAGCTGAAGTGTAGTATTCAATTAGTACTTTGTTCGAAGGCTTATTTGTTTCAGAGAAATTTTTTAGATATGCTGCAAACCTTTGTGTGAAACTATGTACCTTTTCTTTTTTCTCTTTCTTCAAAGCACACAATCCTTTCATGAGGGCAGCATGAGTCTTTTGGACTGCATACTTACTTCTAAAAATTCTCTCGAAGGTATCCCAGTTTGGGATAGAGTTAGCGGGCAATCCAAAATACCATGAGGCCACAGCTCCTTTGAGGGTATGCGGGAATAGTCTACAAACCACATCTTCATGTTCCCCCTCCCTTAATCCTTCTATCGCCAAAGCTCTGCAAATGATCGTTTACTAATATCTTCTCATTTGGGTTGAATTTAGGCAGCAACTTTTCAAAGGCTTGTGGTAGGTCATGCAAAGGTGGGGTCATATTTAGAGGCGATCTGGCTCTCCATGCAGGTGGTGGGTTTGGAGGATTGGGTGGAGGTTGGTTTGTGTTAACTTCGGCCATGAGTTGAGGTGGAGAGTGAGGAGGTGAACCCACAGGGGTGTGAACAGGAGAACTGTAAGGGGTACCTGGGCCTTCTTGGTTCAAAGGTAATGCAACCTCCTGCAGAGCAGTCTCTACAATTTCTTCCCAGTCTCCAACCAACAATGAATCTTCTGCTATAGGATGGTCTTTCTTCTTGTATTCTCTTCAAGGTAAGTTAGGGATAATTGGCAACCCTCCAAGCTTCTTTACGTATGCCCGGGTGTGTCTTCCTATGTCATTAACTACTTCGTTACCAACAGCATATAAATGTTCTCTGTTTTCTTCTTCTGGAATTGGATTACGCAGTCCACTACTCTCATAACTGTAACCAGCATAATAATCTCAGGAAAATGGGTTTCCCCGGCCAACCATGCACTAGCGGCCCTCCTTCTAGCGCCAAAACTGTTGAGGCCTGGAAATTCGTAGGTGGCAACAGTAAGGGATTCTCCCCAATCAACGTTCCCAACTAGCCCGTTGACTGTTTGGTATATGGAATCCGTCCAGTTTACGGTCCGGCCACTGTAGGTCAAAGAACAAACAAAGGGTTTACCAGTTGCGGCCCGGTCCACCAATTTTTTGTATTTTTTACTTAAACAATGAAATGCAGGTGCCTAACTAACAATGCAAGGTGATAGAATGCAGGGAGAAATCACAATGTGATGCGCAGGTTCTTACCTTTCGTCTTAGGGCTCGTAAACATTCAAAACACATACGACAATAAGATAAACTATCTATCTAAACTATCCCTAGGGAGCAAAATTAGCATTTAATGGTGAGTAATATATTTTGTACGTGCGTAATGAAGAGTTACAGATAGCTGATACTTCATTCAAGACACATGAACAATTACAGATATTCAAATAACCAGATAGCCGATCATTTTATAAGCAACATTTCTTACTCACAGTGGAAGAAATCCTGAAGATAATGAAGAACATTTAACAAAACATAGGTTCAGGAAATTAAACATTCTCACAGTAAATGAAACATGGCTGAAAACGAAATAGTTCCTCTTCAGCATTATTCCTTGAGTTGCATTGATACATTCCACATTTCACTCTCTCCAGTAGGCAAACTTGCAGTTTTTCTTTGCAAAACGAAATAGTTCCTCTTACAAGTAAACATTACAAAATTTTCCAGGGAAAAAGCCCCTTTTCTCCTTCCTACTTTCGAATATTTAAGCTACCACAACCGACCCTTCGGGCTCCCCTCGACTTGTGACTTTCTAGTTCCCCAGACATTTTCGGTCCTCCATCTTTCAGCGCCCATTCATGATTGGCTGAGTAACTGCCGGGTCTTTCAGAAATCCGCGTTTGCTGTTAAACCATCCGTATTCCTCCACGCCATGTCATTTTTACCGATCTCCCGCATTTTCCTGCAATTGATCGACAAGCATCATTCATTGGGATGACGTTATAAAACAACATAGCAAGATGTACTCATGAAACAACCATCTCGCAAGGAAATCACCAGGTGCTAATACCACTACCTCGACCATAACGGGAGACTTACTGGTGGTTCAACAATTTTTACGTCGGAAGAGAAGACCAGTCCGCAGGCGGGAAACACCATTAATCGGACGTCGGATGAATAGTACATCGGAGGCTAAATGGTTGCTTCATCCGAAATGGCGGATGATAAAAAGGCTAAACACAAGCGATGAGGAAAGAAGGAGGCTTAGTCGGACGTCGGCAAACATTAGAATCAGAAGCTAGAGGGTTCTCACAGCCGCAACGGCGGATGAGTCAGGGCTACGGGCAAGCGGTTGAAGGTTAATATGAATCGGCCGTCAAGGGAATTTAGACTTCGGACGCTCTCTATCTCTTCTCAGCCGCAACGGCGGAAAGGTAAAGGCTCTGGTCAAGCGATTAAAGACGCAACGAATCGGACGTCGCACGATATGACTTCGGATGGCAAAAAAACTTCAGAAGCCGCAAAGGCGGACGGGACAAAGGTTAAAACTTCCGATCAAGACAAGAAAAACTCCTGATCCAACGAAAAAAAACTAAGTGTTTCAGTCAGCTACGAACATTTAACGAGGGATGGCGAACTGTCATCCCTCCGTAACGGCGACCATAGTAGAGTCAGCTGGTTTGATCCACCTGCAAAACAAAAATAAAAGTTACGTCTCACCAAAAACTTCATCGCAATCAGAAACTGAGCCTTGGTCAAGAATCGAGCTTTGTAGTCATTAAAAAATAAAACACAGATCAACACTCAACAGAATTTCGACGATCAAAACAAAATCATGAGGGTCCCGAAATTAATAAATTTGGGGAGAAAAGTTGCAGCTGCAACACTCCCATACTTCATTTAGTGATGTCAATCCATCAAGATGGAAAAGGTGGTCTCTGGAAATACTCAGACACAGGAGACCATAGGCCTCATCCCTCCTATTGTGCCATTTTATCTTCTCTGCAGCTGCATTGGGCTCTGCTTCTGTTGCCATAGTCACCCTGTAGAGGCATTTCTCTCTCAACAGTATCTCCATCTTTGCTTTCCATTCAAATAAATTGAAGGGAGTCAAGATAGTTTTCTGTGATTGATCCATAGCTTAGAAAATCTACCCCGGCTGTTAGTAGAAGGATCCCAGTCACTGATGTTGAACCTGCAAAAATATTTTGGAGGAGAGAAAACAATCTACAAGTGCTCTAATACCATGTGGAAAATGAACCTAGTGATAGATTAATTTTACTCACAACAATTAACAATTGATCATGCAAAATCACTCACAAAAGAGACTGAAATTGGAGATGAACACTAAACTGTATTAACTCAATGTACAATAGCCAACCCTGTAACATAATAGGTTGCTGAATAAATAACATACATCAGGGATTCGAATGCATGAGGAGCAATTCGAATCTAGCATAAAGCAGGCTTACTAAAAATAAGAAAATCCCCCATAGGTGTAAAAAGCTGATCCCAAATCTGTCATGGAGCTCACGAATTAGAAAAATGTCTTAGGCAAGATAAAGAGTGGTGGAATGGCAGCTCATACATTCTTTTTCATGGAGAAAAGAGTGGAGTATGAAGAGGACAAAAAACTAGTTCACCTCACCTAGTCTAGCTTTTGTATTTGCCTTAAAACACTGAAAAAGCAGGGAATAAAGCAGAAAAAGAAGAAGGGCGCCTAGGAGGCCAGGAATAAAGCAGATTTGATTCCTTGGGATTTCCCATGTGCTACATGAGTCAAATAAGGCAAGTTTGACCACTATGGATAGGTAATAGACAACTTGCACAAGGTGGGACACATGAACTAGGCTAATAAGACAGAAATAATTAAATTAATGTCTAAATGGGTAAACTATGGGTTGATTAATCTAACAGTCTGGATGAGAAGAGTCTTAAAAGACTTGTCACAGAACCATCAAGAACCGACAACAATTCAGCCATATCATTATCAAAGAATCATGTGTTTCACAAGAGAACCAAGCACATCGACACAAGGTTTCATTTTATAAGAGAGTTGGTGAACGACAAGGAAATTTGCTTGGAATTTTGTAGGTCTGAAGACCAACTTGCCGACATATTCACAAATCCATTGGCAAAGGACAAATTCCAGTATCTGCGTAGTTATCTTGGAATGACAAGTTCTGCACAGTGAACTCTGTCATAAACAGAGCATGTCTAAGCTCTGAAACATTTTGTAAATTTTGTTTTAAAAAAAAATCCCCATCTGCTCATAATTAAGGGGGACATCTTGGAAAAATGTAAGAGAAGTCGAAGCTCAATATTTTTTTCATGTGATTTAGTCGAAGAGATGAAGCTCTGTTGACCGACAAGTCTAGACCGACCAGTTTGTAATCGACAAGTTTGTAATACCTTGTATTTCCACATAGTTAAATATATGAAATATTTTGTGGTTGAATGCATGATTATTTGGCCGTACATATTTCCAGATTTACTTCTGTAAATGTCTTTTACAATTACTGTTAAGTGAAAGATCAAAGAACCCATAAAAATCTCACCGCATGAAAGTCCGAGGATTTTACGGCACATTGGTCGACTCAAGTCTTCCTACATATTTGGGCATATGTTTTTATAAGTTCTTTGGATTTGTTAATGTGTCCATTTTTACTCTATCTTACTCACAGGTGAAAAGCATTTGTAATTTCTTAAGTCTTTAGACTAAGAAACATACTCTACAGATTTCAACCAAAGTGAACCAACTTGAGTGGTCGGTTGAGTCAGCTGACTGAAGCAACTGACTTAGTCGAAGACATGAAGTGAGCCGACTTATTCGAAGACATGAAGTGAGATGACTTGGTCGAAGAAACCGACTTGGTTGAAGAGAAGAAGTTAGCTGACTTAGTCGATGTGACAAGTGGTCGAGGAAAAAACCGGTCGGACAAGTAAGTCGAAGTAAATTTAATCGAGTAGCCAAACTTACTAAAATTTACAAACTTGTCTATTTGGACATAGACAAGTTTCTCCCGACTGGAGGAAAAATAAAAGTGGTTGGCGTGAAAAGTGAAAATCAAATTTTAAAATCGATTGAGCCCTAAACTCAAGTTTAGTCGGCTTGGGTTTGGCTATCACATGTTTGTTGTTCATGTGTGAAGGATCCCATGTGAAATAGGATTTCTCACGCAAAAGAGGAGTGCAAATCGCTCTGTGAGAAGCCACTGATTTGATTATTGTGTGTATTGAGTAGAGAACGTGGAATAAACTAGTTGATTTCTTCCTAACTTTGTGTAGTATGGTGAGAAGAGAAGGAATGTATGCACACATTCTGATTGTAGTATCAATTGATGTGATCCTTGAACTGAAAGGTGTGAGAGGCGAGTCTCTCTTAAGTGCAGATAGGTTAAGTCATGGAGTCGTGTTCTAGAAATGGATCGTGCAAGAGGATATAACACTGTGTGGAGGTGAAGGAGAATTTTTATTCGTTACACCCATGATCACTGATATACTGTCGCTTGAGTAATTCAACCTGCACTGTTGGAGGAGGCCTGTGAGTAAGATTCGTAAGGTGAAATTCATTAGTCTTGACTGTTGATCGCTGCCCACTTTGAATGATAGCTTGGAGACATTTTTTATCTAAAAGAGAGGAAGTTGCACACACTTGTAGGGTGTTTCCATCATGGAAGAAAAGATCCATTTACAACAGATCTAATTTCCAGTGTGAATGAGAAACCCACTAGTTGGTAATTGTGAGAAAGTCAACGTGAAGGAGTGAAATTGGATTCCTATATAATTGTAGTGTTGAGGTCGTTGAACAAGTATCTATGTTTGAGGATCATTGCTTGTGTAAGACTTCCTCTTATTGTACACCTTCAAGGCCTCCAAATACTTTACGGTGACCTTTGTTCCATCGTGTAACCTTTGTCTCAATGCTGTCGTGTAGCTCCATTATCCTTGCTCACAACATGAAGAGAAATCCATATTGGTGGCACAAAGGTTGATGTGTTTGATTTTGAGACAGAATAAGGTTATATTATGGACAATGGAAATGTGAATTTTCCCTCTCTTGTGTCAAAATTTAAATCCACCATAGTAGGGGACACTTATGAGCTCGGCCACGGAAGCCCTAAGAAGACCAAAGGAAGGCCCTTCAAAGAAGAAAATGATGTTGAACATCATAATAGCCACTTTGAAGTGAGAGAGTTTGAGGAGAGTTTGAATCTCTCAACTCAAAGACTACATTCAAACTTACGGGTTATTCATTTCATGCAGATGCTCTTTGTTTCTTGGGTTACAAGGAATATACAGGTGATGAGAATAATGATATAAGTGAGCTGATAGAAAGAACATATATAAATATTATTTATTTGGTTAGATACTTTCCTAGTATAAATTGTGTGGAGTTTTCATAATGTATGAAAGGGATATATAATTTGTCTTAATCAACAATGAAATGATGAGATTCTTATGTAATTTATGTAATTTCATTGGGCATGTAGTAAAAGCATTTGGAATTCTTGTTGTGTTGAGAATGTAGTTGTCATTGATGTCAAAAGTGTTCATGAATGAAAAAGGAATAACCACTAGAGATGATAGAAGGATAAGTTCAGTGATGAAGGAATAACCAAGGACATGATGGGAGAGTGAACTTAGTGAAAGACAAAGTAAAGACAGAGTTAGTGATGACTTAGCATGAATGGTGAAAAGGCAGATATGATGACAAGGCATGGCATGGCATAGATGACGAGGGAGAAGTAAATACCATGGTAGTTTGTACCTTGTTATAATGGCTATCTATTACTGGTCTCAGTTTGACTTAAACATCTATGAGTGATCCATATGGAGATTGGTGGCCACCCACCTATTCCACTAGCTCAAAACAATTGTCCATTGTGGCAGTTTCCTAGTTATTTTTCTACGAATTTTGGGTCCCAAACTTCTGGGGCTGTTTTGAGGCCCTAAACGACGTTTTTTGGAAATTCAGGTGGCCAAAATATTTTCTACAACATGCATTTGGCCATAGTCAAAAGTTGTAATTCTCGGATAGATATTTCCAACAAGTTATCAAACACCCAAATCGGAGATCACATGCAAAGGTTATGACCCTGGGAAGTTGATTGTTCAACTTACCACCTTGGGGCCGCAAACTTTATGATGATTCATATTCTAGGGTTATGTTTTGGAATTTTGGGGTTCTCACCCTCATCCTTATTATAAATAATCACCTTTGGCCTCACTTTGTATTCATATTTGCACATATGAGCGTAGTAGTCACATCTCTTCTTAGAGATAGCCGCCAACATTCTAGTTATTGCATTACAGTCTGTTCTATTTCCACCATTTATTAGAATATGTGTTTATTGTATCTTTGTTATCTTTGCAAAATGTCTATGATTATGATTCTGTATATGTTTTTTCATTTCATTCAAACATAAATCCGTATGAGTGGTATCAGAGTAGTCTTCTCTTTGATGGTTTCTCAGCGCATGTCCCCGTCGAGGTCAGGGTATAGAGAGTTGGGTCTCGAACTAGTTTCACTTGATCACTCTCGCCATCCCAAACGACCTCCCATGATAGAAGAAAAGAGAGACAACGGAGCAGGAGATCCTATCAAATCGTTGCTCGAGGAAGCCCTCGCACGATAGAGGAATGAGATGATGGATAGATTCTCCCAAATCCTTCTACGAATGCCACCGGTGGCAATTGCATCTTCAACGAGCAGCTAATTCGGGGATGCAACTCCCTTCAAGGTACAATTTAACTTTAATATTCCTTTATTTGAAGGACAGCTCGATGCAAAATCCCTAGATAATTGGTTGAATGTTCTAGAAGGGTATTTCTCTATCCACAATTTCTTTGACAGGGAAAATATCGCCTTTTCTCTCCTTAAGGCAGTCCCCCATGTCCAAAATTAGTGGGGTACTTACTGGGAGAAAAACTCATCACGAGTCGGGAATATTTGACACAAATCCCACTTGGGGCTCTTTCATAGATGTTGTCAAGGAATAGTACTACCCTATGGGAAACTATGATGACCAGTACACCGAATGGACCATCCTGCGTCAAGACAGGGACCAGAAGATGTCGGAGTACACCAACAACTTTCATACCTTGCGCACAAAGCAGAGTATCAAGGACTTCAAACGACACCTAATTCTGAAATATCAGAGTGGTCTACATCGGTACATTCAAATTGAGATGGACTTCCCCGACATCTCTTCACTTGGATCTGCCTATCGTTATGCTGTCAAAATCGAGGAGAAATTTCGACAAAAGAACAAGCGAGACTCTAGACTTGCGAATCCACTGCAGAAGCATGGCAAGGGAAACCCTACCCTACAGAACACAGGAAAAGGAAATGACAACCAGTCCACTACAACAAAACCCTGTGATTAGCATCTCTTTTAGCTTCCTTTTTAGCGTCCACTGTCACTTTAGTGTATTTTTCATCATTTTTTGGACAAAGTGGATGCTTTTCCACTGAATGGCGCTTTTAATGGAATTATTTGTGTCTCTTTATAAAATTTGGCATTATTATGGTTGCTAATTAAAATCCCAATTAGCGTCCCAATTAGAGTCCCAATCAACATCCCAATTAGCATCCCTTTTTAAAAGTTGGCGCTATTTTTGACATTAATTAGCATCCCCATTAGAATCCCAATTATCATTCCAATTAACATCCCAATTAGCGTCCCTTTTTAAAAGTTGGTGCTAATTTGGATGCTAATTAGAATCCTGATTAACGTCCCAATTAGCGTCCCAATTAACATCCCAATTAGAATCCCAATTAGCATCCCAATTATCATCACTTTTTAAAAGTTGGCGCTATTTTTGACGATAATTAGCATCCCAATTAACGTCCCAATTAGCATCACATTTATCATTCCAATTAGCATCCCAATTAGCATCTCAATTAGCAACCACAAAATCATCCTATATAATGCCAAGAATAGCCTCCAAAAAAATGTCCTGAATAGCATAGCACCATATATTAATCCAGGGTTAGCGATAGGAATTGCACCATGAATTTCGGTAGGAAAAAAATTCAACATAGTTCCAAGTATAGAGCCAAGAATTGTTCCTAGAAAACATCCAACATGGCTCCAGGTATAGATCCAGGTATAGCGCATGGAATAATGCCAGAAATTTCGAAAGGAACCACGCTAGGTATT
The DNA here is from genome assembly GCA_001517045.1 of Pseudotsuga menziesii. Lineage (NCBI taxonomy): Eukaryota > Viridiplantae > Streptophyta > Pinopsida > Pinales > Pinaceae > Pseudotsuga > Pseudotsuga menziesii. The sequence continues at coordinate 166,116 of LPNX010369264.1, read as the reverse complement.
GCACTAGGTTTAGATCTACGAATTGTGTTCGGAAAATGTTTGACATAACGACAGATATATCAATGCCAATGTCAATGATCATGATTCATGTGATAGTATTGTTGGATCTTGATTTATCATAGTGGCACCTAAATGATTGTAATCATGGCACTTTTGGACCTTGATTAATCCTAATGAGGGGTAAATTACCTTAATGTCACCTAAATTGCTCTAATGGCATTTGTGTGTCCCCAAAAACATTTGATAGACCCTAATGGCATTTGTGTGTCCCCAAAAACATTTGATAGACCCTAATAGAATTTGTGTGTCCCCAAAAACATTTGATAGACCCTAATGGCATTTGTGTGTCCCCAAAAACATTTGATAGACCCTAATAGCATATGATTGGCCCTAACAACACGACGATGATGCATTACGATAATTATGATGGAGCTTGTGGATATGATTTGATAAATATAAGACTATATCATTGTTACGGAGAGAAATTCCTATGGCTTGGGGTACCAAAACAGACAGCTTTGACTCCAAAAATCAATCTTTCCCAATATGCAATAGAAATAAAATGTCTAACACTAAAGGATCAGACCTCATACCTTATTCCGGATGGTTGAAGTAGATCCCCGTTGAGCTTTCCAATCTTCAGCTTGAATTGATATAATACTTCCTCAACAACAAGTAAACAATACAAGTATATTATATATCATGGTGTTAGATCTATTCTAGCATATATAATCAATAATGTAAAAGCATTTGACATATTCCAATGGATACAATATTCATTCAAATACGCATCATTGGACAGGAAAAGATAGTTCTTATTAATATAAATCAGAGATTACAAGATAGATACAACCTCTGACGGCACGTCTGCAAACCAGAGAAACTGAATCCCCCACTTGGGCCTCAACCACCTCAATCCTCCATCTCACGATAGCAAGCTCACTAGCAAAAGGCAAACTCGGGAAGAACACAACAGTGCTCCAAGGGACAAAGGGATGCAGACTCAAGTACAAATTCTGGCAACAATGGACTATAGTTTCTTTGCTTTCAATCTCTCTATATGCCTTCAATGTACCAAGGGGATCCTTATATAGCTTCACAAGGGATAATGAAGGGTCGAATCCGAGCGATCTCAAGGCATATGGAAGGCCAGGAGTTGAATGAGTCGGATCCATGTCAAGGAAAACTCCAAAAGGATTTGGATTATGCACACATCCCGATGTACATGGTTATAGGGGTCAAACCCACGTATGTACGTGGTTATCGGGTAAAAAGCTGCGTATATCATTTTTATATAGTTTTAGGGATGATCAAGGAAATATCAAAGGATAAAAGATGGCCCATGGGGTCTAAAGAGTCTGCAGCGGGACAGGGGAAGGCCATACAAAGTGTGATTCACCTAGAGTGGTGAAATCCGCTATAACATATGCCCCCTAATGTGTGAGGTCAGAGGGGTTATACGATGGCCAAAATACATTATAAGTCCATCCCAGAAGTGGAGTGATGAAGGATCCCAAATGGAATACCAGCCACCCAATCAGCATAGTACAATAATACAACTCTGCACATAACTGCAAGTACATATAGTAGTCTCGGATACATAAGAGTACAATGGCCATGAATAGGCATAATACATGATATCACATATGTGGTCATCACCATGTACAATAGACATACATCATAATATCCATGATGAAGATATACAAAGGATCATGATCTCAAAAATGGCTGAAGATATACAATAGATCAAGATCTTCATAGTGGCTGGAAATATCTGGCATATACTGGTATCAAGTTACGAGGGCTGAAATCTCATGAACACTGGCATGATCAAGGAGGTAGCATATAAGAGATGCCACCTATCTGGAAAGTCTTCTACACAAACCGCTACGAGTACATGTCCTACTATGTGAATAGATGTGTCGAGGTCGAACATAGTAGTCCATTGTCTGATTACCGATCATTCATGTATATCGTTAACATATGCGAGATTACCCACCGATAATGAAAATGGGAATCAAGTTACTAGAGTGCAAACTAACAAGTGTGAATAGATGTGTTGAGGTCGAACACTTGAGAGAATCCATCGATCAGGGGACATTGATGTATTCGCAAGAAACTGTTGATGGCGAGAGAACCTGCCACTGATGACTGCAAGTCTCAAGGCACTCACAAGGACTCTAGATTCCAATCCCAGAATAAATGATCTGAAGTCGATGGGATGAAATCCGCTGGAAGGAGGGCATTAAGGAATCCCCCATCATCCAACAAGAGGTACTCAGCAAAGCTTTCTAATGTGGAAGGACTCGATCATAAGGTGCACGAACTAGTAACTGTACCGGGAATGGCCGACATGCAAAGTCAAGATAACTGAGGAATGGATGACATAGGTTTCAACTTCCTTCGAACAAGAGCATAACGGCGTATGGTGACTGAATGAAGGCAGCATAGACTCGATATACAAACTGGGACATCTCTGTGACACAGGAGGCATCAACAGAGGCTCCATAGGGTCTGGAAGCTTAACCAGTCGGTGGAGATAAACTCAGATAAACGAGTATAGCTCCTAAATTCAAACTAGAACCCAACCAATGGATGTGATATATAGTGCTCTGTTCGAAGGCGACACGACTCGACAGCTGTCAAAGATAACATCTTTCCTTGTCCAGATTTTTGGTTTTTTATTTTTTTGGACTTTTTCAGTTATTTGAAAAGCTTGAAAAAAGAATAAACTAGCTTTATAGTTACAAACTAGGAGGAGATGAGTGTCATCAGGGCAAACAAACTAGTTCCAAGCATTGGAACATACCTATGCTCAATGCAAGGATACATGTGTAGGATATCAACACTCGGGGGGAAATCCCCTCCCGGTAAAAGGGAAATCAAGCTGCAAAGGATATAAAGAATGGCTCTGCATGGCTAGACATGAGACAAGCTTGGGCTATATGGCTGAAACGCAATGTCAGGGGAGCCAGCATAAAGCTCAAGAAGGTAGGAAAAGCTCATGATAATGCATTCACAACTTGACATAGGGGGAGTCTAGAGGGAAATAGGCCAGCATAAGATCAAGAGGAGTATGAGGCTCTTGCGAAATGTCATGGAAATAATATACAATGGACTCCCACACCCTAAAGGAGAAAATGTCGGCATGGGTACCAAATGAAAATAAGGGGCTAACTAGGGTACCCATGTAAGGTGAAGCTCTACCACTCGTATTATGCCACTTCTAAAGTAGCAAGAAGGTTCTGTGATATAATAGAGTGGGTTCGTACCTAAGGTCATGGTGACATGGTCATAAGGTCATGTAAAATGCAAATGGTGGTGAACCTAACCTATATGCCAGTGTAGATGTTATACCTGAGATTAGTACGAACGGGTCAATCCAATGGCTGAAATGGCACTAAAAATGGTCTTCTACATCACAAATTATGTCAGAAACAGTACAAAATGGTTAGAAACTGTCAAAACTATAGGAAAGGGGGTAAAAAATTTCAAATATTTGAAAATTTTTCTATAAATAGTAAAAAATATAAATCATTTGAAACTTTTACCCATTGGAGCTCTGATTTTCAACTGCAAATTCCAGGAGATCCAGTTGGCGGAATTCACAACCGTTTCTTCCAGGTATTTACTCATGCTCTCCTCATGCATTTTAATATAATTTTTTGATGATTTTCATGGTGAAATGAGGTTGTTTAGTCCATCTCTACATGAGCCCTGCGGCCCACATGGATATCGAAGCTTTTTTTGCGTATAGAGCTGGCTATACGCGGAAAAGAGGCTAGAAACCGTGTACATACGCGGTTGTTTGCAAAACAGTCGTGTATGACGCTGCGCAAGTGAATTTATAAGAATCTAATGGGCAATATGGCAATTTCTCTTGCAGGATGGTGCTGGAATGGAGAGAGTGTGAGCATGGTGAAGTAGAGGAAGCTATAAGGGCCGATGTGATGGCTCAACAAGCTCTTTGAGCATGCGGACTCTACAAGTTTTGGTGTCTTGGTGGTCTGAGGGCCAAACCAAGACTACTAGAGATGTTGGTAGACTATTGGGATCCAGAATCAAAGTCCTTCCAGATAGATGGGATGTCTCTCACCATAGAGGTGGAAGACATATACTTTATCATAGGTCTATCTAGACGAGGGGAGGTGGTGAACCTTCGTTCCCAAGGTGGGCCAGGGTGTGGGCTTACTATCGATGAGTACGTAGCTGTGTACTGCTACCCAGATACTGAGAAGGTGGGAAGTCAAGTCCCCACCAATGCTATACAGGTGCTGGGCCTAAAGGCCATACTACTGACGCTGGGCAGAATAGCAGGCTTAGCCTCACTCCATCAGGCCTCGCGGCCACTGATGTTCTATGCGGTAGAGTGTATGAGACCGAACATATACGACTGGAGTACTACACTACTGAGCAACATGAAACACTAGCAGAGTGAGTGTAAGGTAGGCAGGATACGGAACTTTGGGTTCAGCAGCATTTTGAGCACATTTTTCTTCAAGCGTGTTCCAGGATTGAGCCCTAGAGTGGACGTTCCTCTCCACGGGGTTCGAGATCCGGCCCAACGGTGTTGGGCAGATGCTATGTGCAGACTGGGGGGTGGTAGGGTGGCCAACCCATATCCAGCTGACTTCTTTCCATGGTGGCGATGACAGATTATTGCCATAGATGACTACCCCTATGGAGGGATAGATTTCTGAGGGGATCTGGACATGCCATTGCCACCCGGATAGGCATATGGAGAGATAGGTACCGAATCTCGACTCTCACTCTTTTTTGTTAAAATTTTTTGAGTTATTTAATTTTTTTGTATTTTCTTTGATTATGTGAAATAAAAAAGACATGTTTTGGCGTGACAACACGTAGTGACATCTACTATTCATGTGCAGATGTGGGACCACAGTGACCAGAGGGCTTCACACGTCATAGATGGAGGGGAAGAGGGGATGACATCACAGGTGTGGATGCGAAGCGAATGCTCCAGAGCATTCATACCAACTTCGTGCGACTGACTCATAGAGTTCCCATGGCACAAGTCAAGGACTTGTCTGAGGCCATGCAGCGACAGGTGGTGGGTGTGCCACGTGCATGGGTGCATTTATTCCGGCAGCTAGCTAGAGCCGTAGTGACGTATCATGATCACAACCCTCCCCCTCCATAGGATTAGATACCTAGGAGTGTATATGTTTTGTACGACCATGTATTATATGATGGAAGCTTTGAAAGCTCCACTTTTTTATATGACACTATGTATTACCACATTTTGATATATAAAAGGTTTTATGGTGATCGGTTTATTTATTTACATGTGTAAAAATGTTTGTGATTAATTTATTATGAATGAAACAAATTCCAATCTAACACGTAGTTAGCATATGAGTCAGCAACTTGATTATCATTTCTTGGAATGTGTATATATGTGATACTGTCAAATTGCCATTCTAACAATATCACACGTAAGAACCTTCTCAATAACGTCGGATCTCTAACATGGTACAAACCATTGAGCTGTGACACTACTAACTCCGAATCAAGACGTACCTCAAGAGATAGAATTCCATGTGAAATGGCATCCCATAGAAGCTCGATAATGGCGCTATATTCAGCAACATTGTTGGAGGATGGCCATAGACATACACCTCCTGAAGACAGTACTTGACCCATAGGAGTATAAATCACCCAAGCAGCAGAGGCTGAGTGTTGAGTGTGAAGACTTGCACCATCCGTGAATCCTATGTAGGTGGAATATTCCATTGAAATCTGCCAAAAGAAACAGAAACTAATTACAAACCCGATCACGATAAGAAAAATACCTAACTATGCAAAGTTGTATACTAATATACAACAAGCAGCCTTGGCTAAAGATCATGCATAGTATTTTTTGAGATAAATCCCATTTCTAGGCTCCGCCAAAGCTGTGCCTTCGTAATTGACTAACTCATAGGCACCCTTCTCTAAGACACACTTGACCACGTAAGGACCACGCCACATAGGATTAAATTTCCCTGCCCCCAAGGGTTCTTTCGATTGATCCCACAAAAGGACCAAGTCTCCTTCACTAAACACTCTTGGATGGACAGACTTGTCATATTGGACCTTAACGTGACGTTTATTAACCTCTAGAGCCACCAAGGCATCTCGACACTGCTCATCAAGTTGCTTGAGGTGGACCAAACGCTCCTCCAAAGGTGAAGTGTCTGGTAAGAGTTCCACAGCTAGATTCAACGAAGGAATCTCGCATTCAACCGGCAATATCAACTCCACTCCATGCACAAGCTGATATGGAGAAAAACCAATGGCAGTCTTAACCGCGGTTCGATATGCCCACAAAGCAGGGTATAACATAATATGCCAATTCGTCTTGCTCTGTGTGATAGTTCATTGGGGAATGGGCTTAAGTGATTTATTCACTACTTCAACCTGTCCATTTTATTGGGGGTAGTAAGAAGAGGAGTTCTCTTTCTTATACCCTAACTTGGATGCCAACTCTTCCATCATACAATTCTGAAAGTGCGAGCCATGGTCAGTGACAAGCTCTTTCAGAATCCTGAACCAAGTAATGATTTGGTTGAATACGAAGTGAGCAGCTATCTCATCGTCAGACTTTACTGTATGCATTGCCTCATCCCATTTCGTGAAATAATCCACAGCCACTATAATATGATGATGCCCCCCAGCCGAAGCTGGGTTGCAATCCATAAAATCGAGCCCCCACTTGGTGAAGGGACTAGCAGTGATAATGGGATGTAATGGGGCAGGCTTCGAGTGCATATTTCATGCGAACACCTGGAAAGGGTGGTACCTCTTGACCGCATCAACATAATCTTTTAAGATCAACGGCCAGAAATAACCCGCTCTCAAAATATTTTGAGCTATAGAAAGCCCAGATAAATGACCACCACATGCCCCTCTGTGGCAATCATTCAGCACAACCTCAGCCTCCTCATGAGTTAAACAACATCATAAAATGAAATCTACCCCACGGTGGTACAAAGTATTGTCCACTATAAGGTAGTTCTTAGAGACGTGACGTAATCGTCATCGTTCATCTCGCGAGAGGTGAGTAGGGGTCCTCTGTGTTTGCAGATATACTATGATATCTCCATACCATGGGTCAGACATTGAGATTAAGAAGATGTGTTCATCGACAAACGTATCTTCACAAACCAACTCCTCGACCTCGCTCGGGAAATCCGATATAAGCTTTGCAAAAATTAACGACTTATTCAACTTTGCTGAAACAAATTCAAGATCGAATTCTTGCAGAATGACAATCCATTTATTATACTTTCCCCCAATCATTCTTCATGTGAGGATGAACTGAAACGAATTGACATGGGCCACAAGCAAGGTCTAGCGAAGGAGAATATAATGTCTCAAACACTGCACTGCATGTACGGTCGCTAAAGCAAGCTTCTCGACATGAGAATAACGAATCTCTGCGTCAATAAGGTTTCAGCTCAGATAATATATGACATGCTCTTGGAGCTCCTCATCCTCCTGAACCAACACCATACCAATCGTCTCTAAGGACGTGGCCACATATAATAGGAAATCATGGCTATAATCCAGAGGACTAATCACCGGGGCCGATGCTAGGGCTAGCTTAAGTGCATCGAAGGAATCCTGGGCTCGCTCATCCCATTCAAAGGGAGTATCCTTCTTCAAGAGATGCATGAAGCCTCTAGTCAAATTGGCAAAGTTGACCACAAATATTCATAAGAATTTTTCCATACCTTGCAAACACTGAAGATGATGAATGTTCTTCGGGGGAGACAACTAAAGTATTGCCTCAACCTTTAAGGGATCGACTCTTATGCCCTCCCTCGAAATGATGAATCCTAGTAAACGACCTGACTTCACACAAAAAATGCACTTATGAGGATTTAATCGAACCGAATAGTGCCTGCATCTTTCGAAGACCAACCTCAAGTGATAGGGATGACACATTCTCATACAAGAATGAGCAGCGAGGTCATCCAAAAATACTTCAATAATAGACTTGAGATTGTGGAAAATCAAGGTCATCGCCCGCTGAAATGTAGCTCCGGCGTTTTTAAGGCCGAAAGGCATTTTCCGATATGAAAACGTTCCCCAAGGACAAATAAATGCAGTCTTGTGTTGGTCCTCAGGTTTAATCTGGATCTGATTATACCCAGAAAATCCATCCATGAAGGAGAACACCTCGCTACCCGCACACTCATCCAAAATATGATCTATAAATGGTGTGGGGAAGTTATCCTTAGGACAGGAACGATTCAAATCACGGAAATCAGTGCATATTCGGATCGCTCCCTGCTTCTTATCCACTAGAACGGGGTTTGAAACCCAATCTGTCAAGGGAACGGGATAGATGAAACCGACGTTCAACATCTTCTCTATCTCAGCCTTAATGGCGGGTGCTTTCCTAGGATTCACGACGCGTAAATGTTGTCGAACAGGCTTAGCGCTGGGGTAAGTCTTAATCTCATGTTCAACAATTTGAGGGTCAATACCTGGCATCTCATCATAAGACCAAGCAAAAATATCATGGAATTCCTTGAATAGCTCTATATATTCAAGAATCTCAGCATGGGAACATTCCACCCCAATATAGACATTCTCAATGGTGCCAGGATTTCGGGAGATGTTGATAGAAATCGTGGAAGATATGTTCACCATGTTTCCATCAGCCATCTGACCAGGAGAGCTTAATGGAACCATGGGACTACCAACTCTCTGACTAAGAATACCCCTATAATCCTCATGCTCCAAACGATCAAGAGGTGGAAGGAAATACGATCTATGATGAAGTTCCTCCCATGGCGGCTCAACGCCCGACATAGCCTCGATGATCACTTCATCTGAAGGGAAAACCATATCAAGGAAGTCGTGGGCATGAGAATACTGTACTGCCCATGCCGGTAGCACATAGGGGTCTTCCTCTTCCGTCCGCAAAGAGGAAGAACAAGGCTCTGCAACATTCTTAATATTGGCTTGATAAGCTATCATGGCTGCAGGAAGCAGTACGTTGGTCTCGATAGGCTCACTCGAAATACTCAGTGTAGGAAGAATCCAAGGATCTTCCATATGAGTCATGCAAAAAGACACTGAGGTCATAGAATTCGAAGCCTTATCGGAACAATATCCTATCATGAGGACCGGTGCAGGACAACTAAAGCTTCCCATGAGGGATGGATACATGCCTACACCCACACTCCCAGTTTCCGGTTGAGAGTGTTCAACGATCGGGATCGAAGCTCCCGAAGATGCAGTAACAGAGGAATTCTTGAATGTCATTTGATCAATCGTTACAATCTTCCTGTTATGTGGAAAGCATACAATGCGGAACAAGGAAGAAGCAACGGCTTGCATACTATACATCCAGTTCCTACCCAGCAAGAGATTGTAGTCGAGGGGTGCATCAACCACCTCAACCTCTATCGCAATGGTCTTCCCCCCCAAACGGACTTTAAGGGATGGAAGGATGGCGTGCGGCCTAAACTATATCCCATCAAAAGCAGTTAACATAGTCGCTGATTTCGACAACTCAGGAGAACCAAGATCCTTCCAACAGGACAAAGACATCACAGATGCAGCAGCGCCCTCGTCAATCACGGTGCGCTTGACGATCATATTAAGACATTCTACGTGTACCAAAAGCGACACATAGTAGGGAAAGTGAGGTTGATGTCCTGCGGTTTCAAATTTAATCACTGAGGAAGAATCATCACCATTCACACCAAGAGTAGAAAGCAAAGCCTTCCTTTGCGAAGGACAACTCTGAAGCACTTCCAATGCAAACATCGCACAAGGAGTATGGCCCAAATCCTTGACAACTGAATAATTCTGGGTGGCTTGGGCATTTGGATTATGCCTCGAGCACTTAAGTACCCCTTTAGGAATGCGAGGTGCAGCCTCAGGTTTATCCGCAGGTTTCTCAATGCGCAAAGGGGTTCTTGGTGGATCGGATTCTTTGCCTGGGCTGGGTTGTGACGATCGATAATCTTTCGCATGAGTCACAACCTTGGTAGCATGGACCATGTTAATGCACCCACTAGCACTAGTCTCTGGTGGATCATTCTCACTAGATTGCTCCTGGGACTTCAAGTTCATATTCTGGTTATGCAATAAAGGGTTCGTTAGCACAGCTGGGCATTGTGCTAAGAATCTTGAAGCTTCATCAATTCGAGGGCACAAGTAAGTGAGGTGATCATCCTTACATAGCTTGCAAGGGAACTTAACCTACCATTTTGCTTGCTTGTCCCTGCCAGCATTCTGACTGTTCTTGTCATTATTGGTAGCTTTCTCATTCCTATTCCCACCCTTTCGATTATTATTCTTACCCTTTCTTCTATTTCGTCCGAGCTGCTGGTTACCCTTCTGGTCCGACGATTGCACAGAAAGTACATTCGCCATTTGGGTAGGTTGAGACAAATATGTAGCTTGTCCCGAAGCAGACTAGTTGAGCGACAATTGACTAACTTATTTTGCAACCGAATCCATAGGTTTCGCACTTGCACAACCCACAATGCCATCGGCATGTGGTCCAGGTTTGACCTTGGGGTCAAAACTAGAACGAGGAGCATTGGGAATAATCTCATACAACAAACCAGAATGAGCATAAATCAAGTCCAGTCCCTACACCCTAAAGATTACTTGTTCCTCATTCTGCACTCCGGATGTGGAAACATCCTTCGCGATATATGGCAATAAAGACTTGAGGAACCACTCGAGAAGGAACTCCGGTGGGATAAAATATTTAATTAATCTCTTCCGTCTATGCCACTCCTGAATATGATCAGAAATATGGGTGGCTTTATCTTGCCGAAATGTCGACAAGAGTTCAATACCAACGTCATAGCGCACTGGTATCTGGAAGTGATTAAGAAAATTCATCGCAAGATCGTCAAACAAGGTAAAATCTCCCTTTGGTAACTCTATATACCATTTTGTAGCAGGCCCTATGAGGGTGCATTGAAATAGTCACAGGCGGACTGAGTCCTGATGTAACGAATTCGAAGAGCACCAAAGGTGAAACGTGGTAATATGTTCACTCGGATCCTCTCCCGGTTTGCTTTCGAACTTAGGTATGTCCGAAGGAAGCTTGGTAGGGACAGCCGGCCAAGGCGAGTCATGAGCTACGGGATCGTTCATAAGTCTCGATAAGTCAGGAAGGTTGAGCGTCGCGAGGAAAGGGAGCCTAGGATGATGAGGTCAATGGACCGCTCCCTGGTTCACATAGGTTTGAGCACCACCATGGCCTTGGCCATAGTGTCCTCCTTCTGTCTGACCCGTATAGGGTGAAGTGGAAGTACCATAGTAAGGTGGACCTTGACTAGTAGGAGCTACGAAGCCGTAATTAGGAGAGTAAGTAGGTTGTGTATACCTGCCTCCGTAAGGTGAAGAAACATGTCCATACTGTGTCCCATAATAAGGTCCATAGGTCATCGTATGCAATGTCCCATGGGACACTCCGTAGGTAGGAAGATAAGCTCCGGAAGAGGGAACTTACATACCAGAAGTAGGTATATACACCTCGGACGTAACAAGCTGACAACTATAAGTGTGAATATAGCCTCCCAAAGTAGCGGGTGGTATATGAACTTGAGACACAATCGGCCTAGTAACTGCAATGTGGACCTGACTCGTGGCCATATATCGGCTCGAAGGACCACGTGGATAAGGTGGAGGATGTACATTTGAAGAAATCGGAACCGAGGACGAAGGAATCTGTGTAATAAGATATGTACTACCGCCTATCGTCACCCATCTCGGACCTGGTATCCTAATCGTATCGCTAACCCTAGACCTAGGAGGGAGATGAGATGTAGCTTCCACCACTGGGACAGAAGGTGCAATGTGACTAGTACTCCCAAACCTCTCTGCAAGGTAAGGAATGGGATTGCCCCCAGGCATAGTGCTAGGCTCAAAGTTAGATTCGACATGAAATGTCAAATCGTGCATAGGAAAACCAGTCGTAGCATAACTACCGTAGCTCGTGCTGGCAGGTTCAAAGTGAGTCTCGGCATCTTCCAGCATTCCATACCGGTAACGTGTCAACAGGGAATCAGCCCTAGGGTGAGTAGGTCTATCATGCAAATATCCTATCTGGGAAATCATAGGACCAAACTCAGCTAGGTCAGGTGAAGGATCGTATGTAGGAGTAAATTCCCCATCATCAACATGAATGGGAGGAGGTGGCTTAGGAATAGTCTCTGAATGATCCTCCATGGTGTGTGACTCAGTGTGTGACATAGTCCTCCTGGACTATCTAGGTCTCTCTCCCAAAGGAGGAGGAGAATTGGAAGGCGGAAGTCCTACTAACCGACAAGAACAGGGCGGAACCACACTCGAATCCACAATGACTCAAAACAAAAATAACAAAGACCCTCTATTTACATAAACCCTAGGCCAACTAGCGTGCACAGAGCAATCACTAATAAAATATAAAGCCAAATGCAAGCAAACAAGGGCTGGATAAGTGAGCTCCCGAATGAAGCAAGTATGTCTCACCTAGGAGAGGCTTGAGACTCCCATACACAATAAGCGGAGCTACGTAACCAATTATTGTGGCCCTCAACTTCAACGCGTAAAGTGACTGTGTTGTTCGACCCCAACCTGGCCGGGACACCTGCAGAATAACCTCTACAAGTACCCCCTCAATATCCTAGGTAAGGTCACTAAGGTCACCTCAATATAATCAAAGCTCAGGCGGACAGTCACAGGCGAGATTGACCATATGGGCAGGGTAGCAAAGCCCGAAACTCTCAAAAGAGCCCCCAAATACGAATACAATACTGGAAATATCTCCAGTGCTACTCAGTTATGACTAGGGGTCATCCCAATCGATAACAACTCATACTGCCTCGTGCTTAACTCCCGTTTGAGAGGAGGATCCTGAGAACGATGGTTATATCAAGGATTTCACACACTACCTGGACAGACACCTAGATGTTGTCGTTTAGTGATCTTGGAGAATTGACTTACAATGAATTATTCCAAGATCCTAAAACCTAAGCTTGTTGGTGCACCCTAGAAAAGAAAAGAGTGTAATTCATTTTAATTAGCGTTGATTTTAGTTGGCTTTATTACTCAAAAGTAGGATATGGTCGTGCAACTAGTGGTGTTATGACGCAACATGAAGTAAAATGCACACCGTAACAATCAATGCAGATGCATTGTGTCCATGTAAACAGGGTATGCTACTACGTGAAATGCACAATTCTTCTTCAAATGATGAATGCAAATTTTTCCTATCTGAAGTCCTAACTAGTACTCCAAAGCAAGTCTTGATCTAGTGCAAGTACAATGCAAAGTGCAAAATGCAATTTATTATGATAAGCAAATGTTTTTTGGATTTTTTGAAAATATAAGAGATGCAAAAAGCAAAAGAATGATTCTACCACCCTCTGTTGTAATCTCACAGATCACATAAGGTTACCAATAATACATACCAAAATACACAGAATATTCACAGATACAAGAGACAAGAACTGATAGGATGAACAGATTATATTATTCTCAATAGATCATACAAAGCCAAGAACTGAACTACGTTCTTGAGTGGCTCAATAGCCTAATATACAGGTTACAAAACAGTTACAATCATAACTACCTGTCAGTTCA
>LPNX010369264.1:34991-151673 GCA_001517045.1 Pseudotsuga menziesii | reverse complement strand
ATAGGTAGTTGGAGCGGGTACAACCGCTCCAACCTACCTCATAATGTATAAATAATTACCAAGGATAAACCAAAGACGGATTGGACGTCCCTTCCCATAATTCTTTGTCTTTGATCGCTGTGTATGAACTTAATGCATGCTTGAATGTGATGTTGAAACCCTAGTCTTCAACACCCTCAGACTCTGCAAGCACACATAAACAACATCCAAGCAAAGCACTAAGGTAAAAGAACTCTAATGCACTAATCTCAAACAAAAAATTGAAAATGCCATGACAAGAACTTTCCTAAAAATAATTTAGGCTAAAAAAAAACGTTTTCGGTCAGAAACAAAGGTCAAAACAGACTCAGGCAGTGCCAAAGGAGACTCAGCAACTAACAGCATTCACCCAGCAACCAATTAACTTCCACAAAAAGGGGAAAATACAGGGTATACACGACTGTTCGCAGTAAACCCGCGTGTATATGTAGAAATCACAGAGAAAACCGTGTGTATACGCGACTGTAAATCAAAAACCCATGTACATGAAGAAAAGGTGCATAAAACAAGGCAAACAGTTAGGCTGAGACAAACTTCACTCCAATCAGACTCTACCAGGCATACATGCCCCCAAACCCAACACAAAAACAAGAGAGGAAGAGCAATTTAAATACATTGAATGCTGAGAAAATCACCCCCTAAGGACAACTACTAGGAACTCCCCAGTGGAGTCGCCAATTCTGTTACAGAGAGAAATTCCTATGGCTTGGGGTACCACAACAGACAGCTTTGACTCCAGAAATCAATCTTTCCCAATATGCAATAGAAATAAAATGTCTAACACTAAAGGATCAGACCTCGTACCTTATTCCGGACAGTTGAAGTAGATCCCCGTTGAGCTTTCCAATCTTCAGCTTGAATTGATATAATACTTCCTCAACAACAAGTAAACAATACAAGCATACTATATATCATGGTGTTAGATCTATTCTAGCATATATAATCAATAATGTAAAAGCATTTGACATATTTCAATGGATACAATATTCATTCAAATACACATCATTGGACAGGAAAAGATAGTTCTTATTAATATAAATTAGAGATTACAAGATAGATACAACCTCTGGCGGCACGTCTGCGAACCGGAGAAACTGAATCCCCCACTTGGGCCTCCACCACCTCAATCCTCCATCTCACGATAGCAAGCTCACTAGCAAAAGGCAAGCTTTGGAAGAACACAACAGTGCTCCAAGGGACAAAGGGATGTAGACTCAAGTACAAATTCTGGCAACAATGGACTATAGTTTCTTTGCTTTCAATCTCTCTATATGCCTTCAATGTACCAAGGGGTTCCTTATATAGCTTCACAAGGGATAATGAAGGGTCGAATCCGAGTGATCTCAAGGCATATGGAAGGCCAGGAGTCGAATGAGTTGGATCCATGTCAAGGAAAACTCCAAAAGGATTTGGATTATGCACACATCCCGATGTACGCGGTTATAGGGGTCAAGCCTGCGTATGTACGCGGTTATCGGGTAAAAACCCACGTATATAATTTTTTATATAGTTTTAGGGATGATCAAGGAAACATCAAAGGATAAAAGATGGTCCATGGGGTCTAAAGAGTCTGCAGCGAGACAGGGGAAGGCCATACAAAGTGTGATTCACCTAGAGTGGTGAAATCTGCTATAACAATCATCCATTCTTATGAGGTAGTATGGCTCCTTGCTCGTTATTATCGCAATTATGTTGATGATGACTATGATGATGACAATGATGTTGATTTATTGTATGATGATGATGACGATGTGGATGTGGATGCCAATGATGATTATGCATGTGGTATTGATTTTGGATCCTAATTGATTCTAATGAGACCTAAATGTCTATAATGACATCTAAACAACCCTATTATCATCGAAATTACTATAACTACATATAAATGACCTTAACAATTACATGACATGAATCCTAATGTCGATGAGTGATTAAGAACACTAATGGAATATGCGTGACCATAATGACAATGAGGACAATGATTTTGTTGATGATGTACTTAATGCTGACGATGGTGATGATAATGAGGATGATGATCAACATGATGTTGATGTACCATATGGCATTGATGATGATGATTATGACAACGTCGATGTCCATGATGATGATACATGTCATAATACTTCTAGATACTACAAAACTTGAGATATTGGAGTTAATAACAAGTAATAGAGGTTGTGAATTGTTGACCATTAAAATTTTGTTAGCCATTGGGTTTTAAATTGAATGATATGGTCATTGGGTTTAGTAGCTCCCCAATCCCCCATACACCCCCCTTGCAGAAAGGTAGTACAATACCACCTATCATGGTGCTACCAAAATGTCACCCTACAAGATTTTTTTGGACAACCCCCCATCCATACACTCATTTTTACCAAGAACATCCAAGGCACAAGAAGTGGATATCAATCTTAACACAAAAGCTAACTTTCTTTGTACTCTTAAGAAAATTTTGGTCTTGGTTTAAAATGGAATGAAGAAACAAGAATTTCAATAATTCCCGTAGTGTTACTTTGAAGAAGTGGATCAAATGTTTTTACATCTTTGGCCTTATAAGAGGACATCTCTCAAGGAAAAAGGAAGTTAGCTACTCAAGTTTTATGGCATTGGTGAATTTTTCGTTAAAGATTCAGAATAATTGGTTCAATTTTAAACGATTCTTTTTATGTTTGTCAAATTTCTATTAAAGTTTAAAGTAGTTTCGTTTGTTATGTGAAATTCCCTTGAACTGACATATTTGAGTATTATTTTTCATTTTACCTACTTCGAAGCCAGGCTACAGAATTTGATAGACTTTATTGGATATATTTGTTGTGCGTTATGGAAAATCTCAAGTCACGGCATGTAGGAGTGTCTTTGACTATATACGAAACCCCAACATCTTCACATTTTGAGGATAAAAAAATGTCAACGAATTGCAAAATAGTCCCATGCGGATAAGGTGGGGTGGGAGTGGGGCCACATATGCTTTGCTAGGTTTGCATGGTGGTTAAATATTCCATGCATTGTCCATGAGTATTAGTGGAAAATTTTATGGCTCAATACCTTCAATTTCAACCTCTACCTATGGAATGATCCCCAAGGATCATGCTTAGTTTTATCAACCTTGACATTTCCACCAAATCACAGATGTAGGAACCAATCTCATATGAAGTACACGCATGATGATTTGGTAGTTTTTGGTGGTCATTTTCGATCTAGAAAATGATTTTGTCTTGATCCTCCACATAATCAACAGGTCAAATTACTTGATCCTTCTAAAATTTAATTGAAATATTAACAAATATTGGTTGGACATTTGAATATCAATGCTGCAATTAATGCCTCTTGTTTTCTATGCAGGAACTGGTGGAGAGAGCATATATGGTGGATAATTTGCAGGTTTCGAAACATCTTTGCTTTAAACAATCTGATTTATATTGTCAACATTGTATTGAACATTCCCTATTTCTTATCACAAATGAGAATTTTTAGTTACGTCATGATGGTCGTGGTATTCTATCAATGGCCAATGCTGACCTGAACACCAATGGTTCTCAGTTCTTTATTACTTTTGCAGCAACACCTCATCTTGATGGGTATATACTTGATTCCATATCTTGAATGTCATTTATGATGTTTTTGTATTCAACTGAGTTTGTCTGAGCAACTTTACATTTGGTTGTGATTGACAAATTTTCTCTTTATCCATGACTCATGAGTGTCACCATATGGCAATTTCTTATTTTAGAAATACAAGATTCCTTTACCTTGAAATAATGGGTTATTTTCTTTGGGTTCCAAACACCAGTGTATTTTACCATTTGACATTTTAAATTCTGATAATTTTTTGTAGGAAATTCTCTTCAGTCCAGTTCAGTTGGTCTATATGCTACTAAGTGTTGGGGCGCGAACCTTGAAGGTCCTTAATTTTGGCAACTCTGTGGTTTTGGTGCGAAGCTTGTAAGCGGAGTTGCGGCCCAAAATACTCTTAGGGGTTTCGGGGTTGGATCGAAGCCCCTCTTTTTGTAAATGACCCATGGTTTAAGCCCATGGTATTGTAATAGTGCACTTGTATAAATAAGCACTTATGTAAAGGAGTCAAGTATGATTTTTATGGTGTTAATTTGATGTGAAGAAGCTAAGGCCTATTTTGGGTTTAAGGTCAAGTCCCAGCTGAGTGTGTGGACGACCTCTGCAGCTGAGTGCGCATAGAGTTTTATGAGAAAGGTTCTGCAGCTAAGTGCGCAGCTTTGGGTGATTGAGAAGATCTACAGCTAAGTGCGCAGATCAGAACTGTGTGTTTGTAAAGAGTTGAATATAAACACAGTTCTGTGGACATAGCCCCTACACTGGGGGTGAACCACGTATATCTTATATTGTGGTGGTTCTTTTATGTTGTTTCTGGTATGTTTTTATGCAATTGATAAGTAGGTGAATGATAAGTAAGATATATTGCTAAGTACTAAATTCGCTGTGAATTCCTAGTTAAGGGTTAAGTAAGAAACTATTCTTTTATCTAAACTGTGAAGCTATTTAAGTGAATGTCGAAGCTCTGTATTGCATGATTACTCATTATTAAGGCTAAAGGTATAGTAATATCCCTCTGTTGCCTACAGAAACTTGATTCAGTGGCACCCCATAGCTGTTTTGGGTGAGACTGCAACCTGTTCGCAGGTTGTTGCCGAAAGGGCCAACACTGTGGGTCTCTTTGTTGGTGCGAAGATAAGAGTATAAGAACCTGGGTCTGCCCAAATCCCAACAAATTGGTTCTGTTGCCGGTTGAACCAGTATCTGCTTCAAGAGGGATCTACGTCGTACCTGGAGGGATATGTTTTGGAGGCCCTCAGTAAAAGAAATCAGTGACTGGATTGGAGATACTTATCTGAAATTTGTTGAACAAGAAAATAAAGATCCTCGTCGTAGCTCAGACGACTTCTTGCAAAGGTATGTTTTTACTGATATTTATGAAATTTTCTTTGCTAGTATCCACATAGAATTGCACCAGTGGTTATCTAGGTTGACAGAAAGAAAGACAAACTTCAAAGAAGATCAGTCTCTTGTTGGGACCCCAGAAAGAATTAAGCTGTTAAAAAGTGTGAACAACGCGGTATCTAGAGTTGTTGACTTCTGGACAATGCGAACCCTTGAAGCATTTGTGACGGAGTTCACCATCGACACACATACTTCTTTCAGCGAAGCAGAACGACAGTTTTTCAAAGGACCAAGAGGTAAGTACCTGAATTCATTAAGTCTGAAAATTAAAATGCTCCTGGCTAAGAAAGGCATATTTCTTATCGAATCATATTGCTAGATTTATTGCTACTAACCTATGTTTGGAAGCGAAAGTGACTGCGACGAGAAAAGTGGTTTGCTTTGCAACGGTAAAAGATATAAGAGAACTTTTGGATCCTATACCCTAGGATAGAATATCGATTATACCTCATTAATTCCAGAAGAATCTAAATCTGAAGAAACCCCTTTTGTTAGAAACCCTCCTATAACTCTGCAGCAAAGATCGGTTATCCCTAAGAACCCTTCGCAGTCTGAAAGTAACCCTATCCCCAGTAGTCCTGTCGCAGGTCAGTATACCTCAGAAAGTTCCCTCCCTCCTGTTACCATTCTTCCCCCTCCTCCTTCCCCTCCCCCCCCTAGCCCTAGCCCGAGTAGTCCTGTCGCATTAAGAAATTATTTGAATACTGTTGCACCGAACCCGTTTAACCCTAATGTCCTATATTGTGAGATCTGTAGAACAACTGGCCAGCATTGACCTGAAGATTGCTATCTACTGTAGAGATATGTTCAAGTACCTAAGAATCCCTACTGCAAGTTCTATAAGTCAGTTGGACACAACGAAGACAAATGTCACAGCTTTGACCTCATTAGAGAGCGAACCTATGATGCTTATAGGGTACAACCCGATGCACAAGGAAACGATGGATATGGTTACCGTGGTAGCACATTAGGTCAAGGTAATTTCAGAGGTTGTGGTCGTGGTGGTATGTCTGGAAGAGGTCGAGGCCAAGTTATTTGCTATAACTGTAATCAAGTAGGACATGTATCTAGATACTGTCAGAACCTAACTACGATATGTCAATATTGCAGAGCAGTCGATCATGTGATTGAGCAATGCCCACAGTTGATAGCCAAGATACAAGAAAGAAATGGCACTCCTACCCAGAATGTTCAAATGATTGCTGTAGAGAAAAGACCTGTCCCATCCATTAACGCTGTTACAAGGAGTGGAGCTATTATGCAAGTGAAGAATAAGGGGAAACATCATGACGAGGCTTGGGTCCAGAAGACCCCAGAGAAAATTCTAGCCTTCGATGTTGGAAGAGAAAAAGGAACATTTATGGAAGCTAAGAAAGACTTTGCTGATCCGAGAACATCAGTAGCAACTACACAACCGCATCACCAGCAGTTACAGTTACAAGAAGCTTCGCCAGATCAAGTAAGTACACTGACATCATTTTTACAGAGTTGTATGAAGCTATTAAGAAATCAGAATGCTTTGAATGAGTTACAGAAAGTTATTGCATCTTGCAAACCTCAGCGAAGCTCTGATAGAGGAAAAATTGTTAATAGAGTTAGAAGGACTGGAAGAGAAATGAGATTGCATGCTCAGATAGGAGATTATGACATGACTGATATCATTTTAGACCTGGGATCAGAAGTAAATGTCCTAACTAAGTAGACATGGGAACAAATGGGAAAACCTACACTTGAATGGTCCCCCATACAATTGAGATTAGCCAATCAGCAGAAGATTGTGCCCTTGGGAAGATTCCCTAGTGTACCAGTGGATATTGATGGAGTCAGTACCTTAGAATATTTTGAAGTCATTGAAATAATTGATGATAGTAACCCCTATCCAGCCTTGCTAGGAATTGAATGGGCAATAGACAATGATGCAGTAATCAACCTTAAAAATAGACAAATGACTTTTGAAGGAAAAGGCTTGAGAGTCATAGTGTCATTGGACCCTTCTCAAGGAGAAAGGTACACAGAGCCAGTCACATATGAAGATCAAGATGCTTTGGATCATATCTACAACATCACAGCTAAACAAGAAGACTATGTTAACCCTACTACCGAAGGTATAATGGATTGGCAGTGTGACAGTTCTTGCATGACTGATTCAAACGAAGGTCTAGAGAATTGGCATAATAGACTTTATGAGCTACATGGACATCGATGTGCAAGAATTGCCAAGTCTCTCAGATGGGTTGGCTCACAGACAAGAGTCTTACCTACTTTTGATGGCTTGACAGACCCAGAAGATTTTATTGTACAATTCTCAGAGCAAGTACCGGATTCACAGAAAATGGAGATTCTAGATTCAGTATTTAGAGCCACAGCTTCCAGATGGTGGAATGCTCATAGAAAGTATATTCATAGTTGGAGTGCTTGTCAAAAGTTTCTTCACCTGAGATTCATAGATCAACCTTAGGACGTGCAAAGCAGATTTAATGGTAAGACTAGCCCTCAGGAACATTTGGAGTAGTGTTATGAAGCATGGAAGCATGTACCTTGTGCAGAATGGGTAGATAGGTTTGTACATGCTCTGGAACCTGTAGCAAAGAACTGGTATGCGGAGGTGGAGCTTCGCCATGGTACTATAAGTTGGGATAGTCTTGTTGATATTTTTGTGCTCACATTTTCTATTAATGAGGTTTTCCTTGCTTTGGACGCAGCCATTAGGTTAATCCATACTACGGTGTTTGATGATAAAGAAATAGCCGAGCACCAACCTGAGTGGAAGGAACAAGAAGCTAATGCAGTAAAATGCTATAACCTTGCCATTGATGAAGATGATGACCCTCGCAACATTAATATTCCCGAGTCAGTAGGACATTGCGAAGTACATGGACCAGCAGTCGAATCACCTGAAGTAACTCAGCCCTTGAAAACAAGGAAAGTAAAAATTGGATCAGAAGAAATGCCTAAGCACGCTACCATTGGAGATTATTGGGACGAAGAAATGGTAAGCAAAGTGACTGAACTTCTCCATGAGTATCAGGACTTATTTCTGACAAAGTTCTCATAAATGAAAGGTATCCTTGGTGATATAGGAGTGATAAAAATCCCTTTGAAAGCTGATGCGAAGCCTGTGAAGCAGCGCCCTTATAGGCTGAATCCTAAGTATAAAGAAAAAGTCAGGATGGAGCTAGATAATATGCTCGTTGCAGGAATCATTGAACCTGTCGAAGAGTCCAAATGGGTCAGCCCTATGGTGGTACAAGAAAATAATACCAAGGGAGAAATCAGAATCTATGTTGACCTGAGGAAGCTGAATGATGCCTGTCTACATGATCCTTTTCCTACTCCCTTTACAGATGAAGTTTTAGACAATGTCGGAGGTCAAGAAGTGTATTCTTTCACTGATGGATTTTCAGGTTACCATCAGATCAGAATAGCCCCAGAGGATCGACAAAAAACAACCTTCACTACAGAAAGGGGATTTTTTCAGTATACTGTTATGCCCTTTGGTTTGAAGAATGCACCTGCTATGTTTTCCAGAGTAGTCATATCTGCATTTAAAGAATTTATACATAAGTTCTTGGAAGTTTACTTTGATGATTGGACCATCTTTTGTTTATTAAAAGATCATATAACCAGTTTAAGACTTATGCTGGACAAGTGTAGACAGCATCAGATCTCATTGAACCTGAAGAAGTGTATCTTTTGTGCACCTTTTGAAATTCTGCTAGGTCACATTGTATGAAATCAAGGATTGATGGTGGATCCTGAGAAGATAGCCATTATTGTGAACTTGCCACCTCCAAAGTCTGTTAAGCAACTTTGCACTACGCTTGGTCATCCTGGATATTATAGGAAATTCATTAAAGGATATGCTTAGATTACAGCCCCTATGGAAAAGAAACTGAAGAAAGATATTAAGTTTGAGTGGACACTTGAATGTCAGGAAAGCTTGGATATTTTGAAAGAAAAGATGGTAACTGCCCCTATCTTAGTATTCCCTGACTGGAGTAAGGAGTTTCATGTTCATGTCGATGCATCTTCCATTGCTTTAGGTGTATTATTGGCTCAGTTAGGTGAATTTAATATTGATCACCCTATTGCTTTTGCAAGTAGAAAATTTTCCACAGCAGAAAAGAATTATACTACGACAGAACGAGAAGGTCTAGCTATGATTTATGCTTTGCAAAAATTTCGTCATTATTTGTTAGGATCTTATTTCAAGATGTTCACTGACCATTCTACTTTGAAGTATTTGGTTAACAATCCTGTGTTAGGTGGAAAGATATGCAGATGGCTGATTTTGTTTCAGGAGTATGACTTTGAGATCATAGTTAAGCCAGGAAGACTTAACCTGGGGCCTGACCACTTGTTGAGGCTCGAGTCAGGAGAAGAGCCCACTAGTTTGGACGAAGGTCTTCCTGATGCCCAGTTGTTTTCCATCTAGATGGTTGATGACTATTTTCAGGATATTGTTCAGTACTTGTCTACAGGTTTTGTACCCTCTAAGATGACAACATAGCAAAAGAAGAAGCCGGTGGTTAGAGCAACTGACTTTACCTTGATAGCAGGACAGCTATATAAGATGGGACTAGATGAAATACTACGCAGATGTGTCCTGGAGCATGAAAAGCCATTGATTTTGGCTGAGGCACATTCTAGAGCAGCAGGAGGTCATTATGAAGGAAAAGCTACAGCACAGAAGATTCTAACAGCTGGATTGTGGTGGCCTACAATTCATAAGGATGCAAGAGAGTATAGCCATATCTGCGATATCTGTCAGAGGACAAGAAAACCATCCAGGAGGGATGAGATGCCTCTAGTTCCACAGGTAACCTTACAAGCATTTGACAAATGGTCTATTGATTTTGTTGGACCAGTCAATCCCCCTGCAAAGAAATCTGGAGCAAGAAACATTATTACAGCAACTGATTACCTTACTCGTTGGGCTGAAGCTCAACCAGTCAACGACTGTAGTGCTGCTACATCTGCGAAGTTCATCTTTGATAATATCTTGTCAAGGTTTGAGTGTCCTAGAATTCTTATGAGTGATCAAGGATCACATTTTCTGAATAAGACTATTGAAGCATTGACTGAAGAATTTCAAATATATCATCAGAAGAGTACTACCTACCATCCTCAAGCAAATGGAACTGTTGAAGCCTTTAACAAGATTCTTGAGCACACTCTGATGAAGGTTTGCAATGTTAACAGAAATGATTGGGATCTTAGAATTCCAGCAGTATTATGGGATTATAGAACCACTTGCAAGAATTTGATAGGCCACACACCTTTTAGGCTGGTATATGGATAAGAAGCAGTTATGCCCATGGAGTACATTGTTCCTAGCCTCAGAATATCTACCTTCACAGAGATGGATCATCTAGCTATGTTGAATGAAAGGATGGAAAAGATACTAGAACTAGAAGAAGACAAATTCATTGCAAGTTTCCAGCAGCAAGTGTAGAAAGCTAGAGAAAAAGCATGGCATGATAGACACATTAAGAAGAAGCATTTCTAGAATGGTGATCTTGTGCTCTTGTATGACAGTAAATTCATGAAGTTCCCAGGTAAGTTCAAGACACATTGGAAAGGCCCATACATAGTTCAAAAAGTTACCGATGGTGGTGCAGTTCAGTTAGCTAAATTGAATGGAGAAATTTTGTCCTCCATGGTGAATGGAAGTAGATTAAAGAAGTACAGGGACAAGCCTCTACCCCCTGATCAGAAGTAATGGCAAGAAGAAGAGTCTAAGTACGAAGAACGGTTGAAATTGGGTACTAGACTATAACGAAGTTGTTCTCAGAGAGATTTGGCAGATTGTTGGAAGTGTCGAAGGTTGTGGAAGAAATTCTGTCGTGGGTCGAAGTGTCGAAGCTTGTGTCGGGATGTGTCGAAGGTCTATATTGTGTCGAAGATCCTTATTGTGGCGAAGCTGAAGTTAATGGTTGTGCTGAAGATGAAAGGTGTGTTGAAGCTTAAAATGTGACCGTTGGAAAAGAATCAGATTTGGCGGCGCTGGTACGTTAACTGCATTAACTGCCTGTAACGATGAGATTTTGGGAAATCTAGCACCGTTTGTACAAGATCTACTGTATCTCGGTCAAATTTGGTGTCTTTATTTGCACTGTTATGGCATATTTCATTGTTGGATTTGTTAACACTGAATTTATTTTTGTCAGAATTGGTCCTATTGCCTTCAAAATTTTAAGTTCTCATGGGTGATTGAGTCGGTTTCCAAAGTTTTCTCATTAAGATATGTCCAAGTTGGCAAAGAAGAGAAGGTAAAGAAATTTAGGGAAAAAGACAAATAATTTTTTCACAAATGGGGCAAAAAGATTTATTAATTTTTAAATGAAATCTACAAAATGGGTTTTATAAAGATTTTATTTTCTTTATATTCAAAAAATTAATAGTTTTGAATATTCTAAAGTCAAAGAGCGGGCTTTATTCACCAAACCAAGATTAAATAAAGGTTTACACGCTAAATATGATTTATTACCTTTCTTAAGGTATAATCAAAACATTAGCAAATAAAATAATCCGGTAGCTAAGGTAAAAAGTGAAACTTAAATCAACGGGTAATATTATTTCGAGAGGGTAAAGTTGCGTGCTAATTAAAACAAAAAGTGCTCAGCGGAATGTATATGGGTAAGCTCATCCGACGGTTAAAAAATAAAGTGAAAAATAATCAATGGTTATTATAAATTCCGGAGAGTGAACTTGCACGTTGGATAAAAGAAAGGAGCCCAGCGGAATTCATTACATGGAGCTTGATCCAACGGTTGAAAGTTAAAGGCAGAATAGATCAGCAGTCACGGACGATTCCGGAGTTGAAAGTTGCATGGGGGTTAAAGTTGAAAGGTGGTAGCGGAATTTATACCACTGTCCACATGGTAACTTTGGATAAATTCCGCGGAGAAAAGTGGTTTGGAAAAAACCGCTGAGAGGAGTCTCCGGAATAAACCATCCTATATAAATAAATTTGACTTGGTTTTTTGACTTTGTTTTAAAAATAATTTCATTTGTATGCCGTGCGCTGAAGGGAAGTGACAGTCCCCCATGTTTCCAAACTCAAACTGTTACTTGTTTTCAATCACACGGAAAATGGCGGAGATGAAGAGTCAGTTGCAAATTGATTTTTATAAAACGAAAGAAGGGAAGCCGCCATTCGACAATGCAGAAGAAAATCATCCTAGAAGAGTTGCAGAAATATTTACAGTGAGAGCATTCATGAAGTTAAACAGTTCAAGGTTTAGAAGCAACTTAGCATATTTTTCTGAAAATGACTGTTTTAGTCATTTTATTAAACGACCTGTTTCCAGAAAACAAAGAAGAATTTTCAAAAACTAAAAGAGGTTTTTAATCATAACATATTGATATACAATAACCTGTCTCAGTTTTTACTCAGGTGATACCGATTGGGAGCAGAAAAGTCATCTTCAGAGGGAAAATATTCAGATTTCGAAATGACTGTTCTAGTCATCCAACAAAAATAATTGTTTAGAACAAATGAAGATTTATTTTGTAAAAATGGGAGAGGCTTTGCTTCACAATGTACCTATATACAATAACCTCTTTCATTTTTCACACAAGTACTACAGTTCAGCAGCAACAAAATCAGTTGTACAGACCAGTTTTCATGTTTTCCAAAGGACTATTTCAGCCATCAACTTCAAAGAATTCTTTTGGACAAATGGAATTTAATTTGACAAAACTGGGAGAGGTTTTTATTCCTAACAGAACTATAATAAAAAAAATCCTTCGTTTTTTACACAGTAATCACAGGTTGGGAGAATTTTAAATATCTTTACAGGTCATTTTTCCAGAAATATACAATTTTATTATATGAGTCATCAGCTTCAAAGGAATATTTCGAGGATATTGAGATTATTCTGGAGAAATGAAGACATGGGTTTTGTTGGGAACATTCCCAATTATAAAAACCCCTCCCAGATTTCACACATCTATCACCATTGGAGATATGTAGGAGAAACTTTGTTGTAACTGTTTCTATTTTTAGAGTTCAGTTAGATTTTGAATTCTAACTTAGGTAAAGACTTTTCTTATATAAATGAAAATGTAATTGATATTTTGGAGGGAGGATTCTTGCGCCATATTTTTCTTAAGTAAGTAATTTCTTTATGTGACTATTTATCCTGTTTTCCACTCCATTCTGTATTTTCTTTCATGCTTGAGCATTAGTTTTTATGGGCTAGAATTCATCCTGCATGCTCTAGGTCCATTGTTCAAGCATTTTCAAAATATTTTATTCTAAAGTCTTGTAGAATTCACCATAGTTAGGTGCTCTGTTTGATGGAATGTCTCCCTTTGTCTACTAATCAACCTGCTAATACCTCAAGACCGAGGAAATGGTGCCTACCTTGCCTCTGATCATAAACCTTCAAAACCTTACCTCCTGCAACCTATTTCAGATCTGATTGTTGACTCCATTACCCAATGGTCTCCTCCATGACTGTCCTACTAAGTCTTTAAAAAAAACTTGTCCTATTTGTCCCATCAAAAATCTGACCTTATGAGTGTCTTTGATTGAATATCTTGAGTATAAAAACTTTGTAAATAGTGAGAGATCCCTCTCTGATTGTATTAGGTCAGAAATACATTCTAAAGTGGTTTTTGTTGTTACCTTGGGATCTACATTTCACAACCTGGGTACATTCGAAGTGATAACAGGATTCTATAAGAAGACACCTAGACCTGCGAATTTCACATCATGCATTTTCTTGAGTTGAGTCCATGTCAGCTGATCATGAAATATAGGAGTTGTTGAGTGAATTCAGAGAGAGGGGTCTGCAGAACCTCATGAGCAATCCACCTGCATCTCCACCTCACGAAGAGACTCCCCCAGTGCTGAATCAACCCATGCAGACACGATCTACAAGGAATAAGTTTAAAGCTGAAGTTCGCTCCAAGCAGAATGAGGAACGACACAAGCCATCAGGAAAGACACCGGAGGATCCCGTGATGAATCCTCCTGGAGAATTCGAAGGCTTTGGTGAGGATGAGAACATTGCACCGCAGCGTCCACCATATATTCCACCTGTTCGACCAGGAGTTCAGACACCTTGGCGGACAACCAAGTTCACGTTATGCACCCCTTTGTTGCCACAGGGTGTGCAGTTGGTCGAAACAATGACAGGAAAAATAGACCAGCTCAAGTACACAGACCACGATATGAATGATCGTGGGAAATTTCTTCAGTTCACACCTGGGAAATACTTGCACTCTGTCCATTATCTGGAGGCCGGTACGACACTACTGGAAGTGAAACAGTGGGTTGTTGGCTTGGAGCAAGCTGGCTTGTTGAAGATGCTCAATGTCCCCCACTTTGGTCGTAGCACGTAGGTTACCGTGGTGGTCAAGCAGCTATTAGAGTTGGTGCATGATGGGCACCTATGGATAGGAAGCCAGAAAATCACCATTGATGGAGAACTCATTCATAGGATTATAGGCTTGCCGAAGGAAGGGCCTGATCCTGGGATCGAGTTTGTCAGAAAGCATGAAGACACGAAGCTGGTGCAGCACATGAAGGACTGCTTTGATTTGACGAAAGGAAAGCGAGGGTATCAAACCTCAACAATTCGGCACCTAAACATTCGCTATGATAAAGCCTTACAGCAGATGACAAAATATGTGTTCGCCTTCTATTCGATGAGTATTTCCTATGAGATCCTGAAAACACCACAGCTCAGTAATGAGCTATTTTCTCAGTACACTGGAGTGGCCAACTTCAAGGCTGACATGCACAATGTCTTCATCCAGGCCTGCGCAGATAACAAGCATAAATGGTCGAAGTTTCCATACATGGTAAACCAGGAAGACATCCTCGCGGTAGTTCAGCAGTGGCCGGCTGAATGGATGAAGGACGAAGGGACAAAGCCCAACATTCCAGTCCCTCCAGTAATAGATGTGGGCGCAGGTCCTATCCAGACGCAGCAGAATGACCCACTTGAGGAGAGAAAAGAGCAGGATGAGTCACAGCAGAGCGAAGGTGACCAGGGTGGAGATGATGGAGTTAATGAAGAAGAAGAAGAATCGGTCAAAACCATCTCAGACCCCAATCGCCCAGATAAATGCAAGTCTCCTGAGAAGAGGAAGTGACAAAGCCTTCACCCAGAAAGAAAGATAAGACGTTGAAGGACAAGAATATCGTCGAAGAGACTGCCATGACGATTGAAGAGCTTGATCAGGCTCTAACAAAGTCTACAGAGGTATTGTCCAGCAAAAGGGTAGAGTTTGCATCCACCCATCTTGATGCGCTCGCTGGTGTAGCACAACGAGTTACAGAACTTAAGGCATTACTGGAAAGAATAGCAACTGGCGCTGTAGCAAGCAGTGCCCCAGTAGGCACGTAGCCAAATATGAGACAATGGCCTGCCAGAAACAACAGAGGACAAGTGCCAAGTGCAGCCCTTATAATAACTAACGCAGCATCTCGATCGCAGATGAGTATGACAGTTGAGATAGACTACGCCAAGTTTTCTATGTCGAAGCTGCATCTTTGTCAATTGGCAATCATGAACGAGATCTGAGAATGCGACAGCTACTCACATAGGAAGTTGGAAAATACCACGAAGCAGAGTGATATCCTCGCAGCGCATTTGGAAGAAGCTGAACAGAAAAAGAGGGAAGCAGAAAGCAAGCAGGCTGCACTGGCACGAGTATTGGATGAGGCGTGTCAAATTATCCCTGACTTCGACATGCAGGCTGAAGAAGAACCGGAGCAAAGGATAGTCAAGCTGAAAGACTATGCACAACAGTATCGAAGCCTGATAGAGAAGCTGAAAGCAGAACATGAGGCCCAGATTGCGGAGCTTCAACTTCACCTCATTCCTAAGAGTCCACCAGAGGTCAGGGAGCAACGTCGCAGAGATATTCAGGCCTCAGCAACGAAGATCTCAGATCTTGTGAGTAGTGCATCAAAGCTGTTGGATGAAAGTGTCGAGGCCTGGGAAAACTTGCAGGACAACCTAGAAGTCAAAAAGTTGCAAGAAACCATCAAGCAGCGACAAACAGAGCTGGATGTAGTGAAAGAAGCAATTAATACATTGCCTCCTATGCAGAAGATGCTTAAGGTGAAGCACAGCAATGAGCTCCAGTGAGAGATTGAGGCATGCAGAAGGAAAGAAACATTGTTGGTGAACTCTGTGCAGCCTCTAATTAACGAGGCCTTGGAGTTGAGCACTGCTGCGGACAACCAGCTTAAATTCCTGAAGGAGTATGATGTGTTCGCACAAGAGAAGGCCAACGAAGCATTTGCAGCAACAGTGCAGCAGATACTGGAGAAGGAACAAGCAGCCGAAGATATCATGTGCAGCCTCAACAAGCAATTTACTATCTTCGCCAACAAGATTCTTCCACCAGAAAAGTAGCAGAGTGTCCCGGGATGGGACACTGGTGAGTCTTAGGGGCCTGTTGGGGCGCAAACCTTGAAGGTCCTTAATTTTGGCAACTCCGCAGTTTTGGTGCGAAGCTTGTAAGCGGATTTGCGGCCCAAAATACCCTTAGGCGTTTCAGGGTTGGGTCAGTGCACCTCTTTTTGTAAATGACCCATGGTTTAAGCCCATGGTATTTTAATAGTGCACTTGTATAAATAGGCACTTATGTAAAGGAGTCAAGTACGATTTTTATGATGTTAATTTGATGCGAAGAAGCTAAGGCCTATTTTGGGTTTAAGGTCAAGTCCCAGCTGAGTGCATGGACGATCTCTGTAGTTGAGTGCACAGAGGGTTTTGTAAGAAAGGTTCTGCAGCTAAGTGCGTAGCTTTGGGTGATTGAGAAGATCTGCAGCTGAGTGCGCAGATCAGAACTGTGTGTTTGTAAAGAGTTGAATATAAACGCAGTTCTGTGGACGTAGCCCCTACACTGGGGGTGAACCACATATATCTTGTGTTGTGGTGGTTCTTTTATGTTGTTTCTGTTATGTTTTTATGCAATTGATAAGTAGGTGAATGATAAGTAAGATATATTGCTAAGTACTAACTTCGCTGTGAATTCCCAGTTAAGGGTTAAGCAAGAAACTGTTATTTTATCTAAACTGTGAATCTATTTAAGTGAATGTTGAAGCTCTGTATTGCATGATTACTTATTGTAAAGGCTAAAGGTACAGTAATATCCCTCTTTTTCCTTCAGAAACCTGATTCTGCGGCACCCCATAGCTATTTCGGGTGAGACTGCAACATGTTCGCAGGTTGTTGCCGAAAGGGCCAACAATGTGGGTCTCTTTGTTGGTGCGAAGATAAGAGTATAAGAACCCAGGTATTCCCTAAGCCCAACACTAAGGGGGCGAGGCTAACATTTGTCTAAATAATGTGGATATCTTACCTCTCCCCATCTCTATTTTTTGTTTTACTCTCATATCATTAATGTCCCTTTTCTTATTATCTGCAGCAAGCATGTCGTCTTTGGAAGATTTGTTGAGGGAATAGATGTAATGAAGAAAATTGAGTGGTTATCAACTACAGATCAAGGCAGACCTATTGTTCTAGTTAAGATTTCTAATTGTGGTGAAATATTTCCAAGAAAAGATAACATTATAGTTGCAGTTGTTGAAGGTACTTTTATCTTTTAAGTTCTAAGCATCATGCTATTCCATTGTTGAATATTTAACTGACCATAAATGTTATAATTCTTTGACTGATATCTTGAATTTAATTTTTAGAAATGGTTTTCTTTTATTCCTTTCAGATATGAAAATTTGTATTTATCTGCAGATAAAAAGAAAGGAAAGAAACAGAAGGCTACAAAATAAGCAGTGTCAAGTGATGGTATCTGAAAAATGTGTAAAAGGAAAAAGCATAGGAAGGTGTGTAAGGACCAACGAAAGAGTTGTTGGAGTCATTTACCCAATATACACACTTATTTGGTCAATTTTGGCCTATTTACACACTACCCTAAGTTTAATTGACTTAATTGGCATCAGATGAGCACACCATGACATCAAAATGAGCACACCCATGCCTTCCTTCAATCAAGGAGGCCAACTAAGCCTTCTCCTTCAATCAGGGAGGTTATCTGGGCTTCATCCTTCAATCAGGGAGGCTAAATGGGCTTCCTCCTTCAATCGAGGAGAAATTATGGGGTGAAATGAGTGTCCTAAGTGCACCTAATAGCTAATTGATTGTTGTTTCACTTAACAATCAGTTAATTTGAGTTGTAAAGGCACCTCCTTCATTCAAATGGCTATTTTGGGCTGATTTGGTTGATCTGAAGTGAACTAATGCACCTCCACCAACTTCTGATGACAAGTGTCACTTCAGTTAACTTCATCAAAGCTAATTGGAGTTAGGGATGTGCTACCACCTTGATTTGGACATGCAGTGACATATGTTGAGTCACATTTAGTTAGACTCAGTCATCTATTGCACTCCGATTCAGTTAGGACT
This sequence comes from Pseudotsuga menziesii, assembly GCA_001517045.1. NCBI lineage: Eukaryota > Viridiplantae > Streptophyta > Pinopsida > Pinales > Pinaceae > Pseudotsuga > Pseudotsuga menziesii. The sequence continues at coordinate 133,266 of LPNX010369264.1, read as the reverse complement.
TAGTGTGAGAGTCAGGTATGTCTAGATTAGTGGTTAACTAAGTGTGCTAAGTGTTGCTGACATTCAGTTAAGCTACACCCATCCATGCATTTTCGAATGACCTACTAGAGAATTTTAATTGGCTTGTAATTCATGCATTCTACATGAAATTGTATTGTATTATTCATTCTTTTACTGATAATACAAAAATACAACCTCCTATTCCAGTACCGTTGCATCATTTCATGTGTAATTTGACAATTGAATCACTTTTGAGTTTATACTTTGTCCCAAGATTGCTATGATAGAATTAATATGGTATCAAATCCACGGTGGGATGAAGATCTATTCTTCAAAAACATGATTTTTTATGGATCTTGCATGCAAAATTGAGCAAAAGCTCAAATTCCAGCACTGCACCAGAATCAAAAGGTTTACCACTCAATACTCCAAATTAAGGAATTTTTTATCAAGTTTTCTTGATCAATTATGCTAGGTGTGATGAAAACCTAAAATGTGCAAGTTGTTCGATATTACGGTGACTTTATTGTGTTGATTGCAGGTTTTTACAGGTTCTTTGCATTCGCTACAATAGTTCCATGGCTCATTCTCTATATCTTCTCACCACTTTAAATTACCACCAATGCAAGGAGGATATGGAGATTCAGCTCCGTTCAAGAGGGCTCTACCGGCTCACAATGAACATCGAATTAGAGCCTAATGTTGCTGCAGAGAAGATAAAATACTGGAATAAACTGGATGAGGCCTATGGATTCCTATGTTTGTCTATCTCCAAAGATATTATTTTCTACATCTTGGTATTGAAGACTACAAAGGATATTTGGGATCATCTCACTACCTTGTTTGATAAACAAGATGATCTTAGGATTTATCAGCTTGATAATTAGTCGATATCCCTGAATCCAAGTAGCTTCTAATATATGAATGAAGTTTTCATAAAATTCAAACATTTGGTGCTCCAACTAAAGCAGTGCAAGGTGGAGAAGAAACATGACTAGCTCATCCTAGCTATCCTCTTCGAACTGGGTCTAGACTATTCATTCTTTGTTTCAAATTTCCAGATGGGGAAGTTAACAACCCCAAACTGGAAAATGCCTTCTCTTGATGCCTTCATCAAAACCCTTACAAACGAGCATGATAAGCTTATTCAGATGGGGATCTTCAGATCCTCAACATATCAAGCTTTGTTTGCTTCGAGGCCAAAATATTCGAAGGGAAAATGGAAGCAGAAGAATCCAAAGGCTAAATTGTATGCTCCAAAGCCTAAATAAAAGAACCAGCAAGAAGAGCCTTCCAGCTCAAAGAAACATAAGAACAAAGGACATAAAGGCAAGGATAAAGTCAAGTGTTCCTACTGTAGGAATGGATTCCACCCTAAACATGCATGCATGAAGAAGAAAATTGATGAGATGAATTCTCTCCTTGAGAGAAACAATATCAATCTCCCAGAGAACCTTCGAAGGAGAGATAATCAAGATCAGGAAAGCACCTCGAAAGATGTCATGCTCTCATGGAAAGCACCTCGAATCCCACAGCTCTTCTCATAGACTCTGGAGCTTCGAATCACATTATAGCAAGAAAAGAATATTTTTCAACACTAGACACCAACAAGAGCATTCCCATCCACATGGGAGATGATTCCACCATCATTTTGAAAGGACAAGGTACAATCAAACTTGAAAATGGCAATTTTTTGTAATGTTTTGTATGTGCCCTCCTTGGTCTCCAACCTCCTGAGTCTATAGCAAATGACTCATATTGGAGTTCCCAAGAGAGTAACCTTCAGCCCCGATGATGTATAAATCAATGAGATTGCATCCGGGAAACTTGTTGCAAAAGGCCTTGCAAACCATCATGCAAAAGCCTATGAGTTTTCCCATTTTCTGGTGGATGCAAAGCCCACCGCTCTTCTGAATCATGAAAATGAGGTCAGTAGACTATGGAATTAGAGATTTGGTAATTTTAATTTTAATTACTTGCAGCAACTTCAGAAAATTCCATGATTTAAGGCCTCCCGTCAATCAGAACTACCAAAGGAATTTGCAAAGGCTGTGTTGTGGGCAAACACCCTAAGTATAAGTTTGATCAGGGGAAGTCTTGTCATGCATCAAGTATATTGGGGCTGATTCATTCTGATATCAGCAGACCAATTCCAATAACATCCATGAATGGATATTGGTATCTACTCACCTTCATAGATTATTTTTCTAGATATACTTGGGTTTTCTTCATTAAGAAAACATCAGACGTTTTGGAAAAAATCATAGAATTGAAAGCACTGGTTGAGAATGCCTATGGGAGAAAGATTAAATCTCTGAGATATGATAATGGAGGGGAATATATCAGTAAGTAATCTCTGCAAATATTTTTATACAGTGGGATCAAGATCCAACATTCCATTCCCTACACCCCTCAGCAAAATGGTGTAGCGGAAAGGAAAAACCTCTCTCTCAGGGAGATGACCACATGCATGCTAGAAGAAAAAGGATTGGCTACAAATTTGTGGTATGAGGCCATGAATGTTTCTTCCCACATTCATAATATATTACCTCACTCCTCCTTGAAAGGTAAGACACCTTTCGAATCCTATTTTGGACACAAGCCAGATGTGTCAAATTTCAGGGTGTTTGGGTCCACTGCATGAGCCCGGATTCCATCTGACAAGAGGAAATATTTGCAAATGAAAAGGGTTGAATGTTTGTTTATTGGATACCCTAAATAATATAAATGATTCAATCTACTTAATATCATAACAAAAAAAAAATCATCGAAAGAAATGTTCAGTTTGATGAGCCTCTCCAAGAGGTAGAGCTAGTTGAAGAAAATTCTGTTGATTTTCCTGCCTGTTCTGCTGACAATTTGGGTGATAAAAGTGGGAGTGATGAATCTGATTTTGCAGAAATGATATCTAATATTAGTGAGAAATAAATATCATATTCAGAATCACATTTTTAAGTGCAAAGAAGACACTCTCTTCCGTCGGGGAAAACATTGGAAATCTTGTTGATCCAAGAAGAACCCGGTCTGAATTTCAAAGAGCAGGTATTGCGCTCTATTTCCATGATTATTTACTGTCCAAGACCTGTTATTTGATGACTGGGTCAGATCCTAAGTCTTACTACCATGCTCAGAAATATCTGAGATGGCAAGCTGCGATGGATGAAGAGTTTAATTCTCTTCGAAAAAATGCTACTTGGGAGCTAGTTTCCCTTCCACCTAGGAAGAAATTAGTTCAATGAAAGTGGGTGTTTCATACAAAGGTTGCTGATGATGGCACAAACTGAAACTATAAGGCAATTCTGGTTGCAAAAGGGTTCTCCTAGGTCCAAGGAGTGGACTATCATGAGACCTTTGCACCGGTGGCAAAGATGGACTCCATCTGCCTAGTTTTTTCCATTACAACATCCAAGCACTAGGAAGTGCATCATATGGATGTCAAGATTTCCTTTATACATGGAGATATTCATGAAGAGATATACACGAAGCATCCCTAGGGATACATTTCAGATCCTACTTTGGTTTGCAAATTGCAGAAGTCATTATACAGGTTGAAATAGTCCCCAAGATCATGGTATGCCAAGATGGATGCCTTTCTTCTTTCAAAAAACTTCCAAAGGTGTAAGTCTGATCCGAATGTGTATCTACAGAATTATGATGGTCATTTACTTATCATTTTTTTATATTTGGATGATCTCTTGATTAATGGTAGCACACTTTCTTCCATTTCATTCATAAAAACTGCCCTTCATGATGCATTTGAGATGAGTGATTTGGGCCTGCTGAAACAGTTTTTGGGGATCAAAATTGCACAAAATTTTGATGGGATAATGGAAAATCAGTAAAAATACATTTTAGACCTATTCGTGAAGTTTAATATGGATGAATGTAAGGCTTCACCATTCCTTTTCCTCTCAGGAATCAACCTTGAAGAGGGAAAAAACACTCCACCCATGGATTGCACTATCTACCGCCAGCTAATTGGTAGCTTGCTTTACTTGACTCATTCATGGAATATATGATATGAGAATGGGACTAAATGAAATCTCAAGGAAAGAAGAAACATTTACAACCTCATCCAAAAATCAATCAGAGAACCAAGATGATGAGGAAGCTTTTTTTATTAAAAAACTTGAGAAGGTCACTAGAAAATATAAAGGAAAGTTACCCCTAAAATGTTTTAAATGTGGAAGAATTGAACATTTTTTCAATAAGTGTCATTACCCAAAACAAGAGGAGAGTGATCATGAAGAACAATGTTGTCATAAGGATAAATCATAGGTAAGAAGAAGTTTAAGAAAAAGCAGAAGAACTTCTATTCCAAAGAAGATAGTGACAATCAAAGTGAAGATGCAGAAATACTAATTATAGGAACAACAAATTGAGATGAGGAATCAGAAGTGGACATAGAAGATCAATACATGGATGTTGTTGATGAAATTGAAAAGAGTAGGAAAAGAAACAAAGTTTTGAAATAGAAACTGTCAAAGTACCAAGAAGAAACAAATCAAACTATTATGGACTTGAAAAACCAACTTCAAGAGGCCCAGAAAACCGAAGAGGATCTAGTAGTTCTCCTCAAGGAGAGAATCCAAGACTCTGAGAAACTTGAAAAATAGATTATCCAAATTAGAAAAGAGGTTAATGAAAAATGTATCAAATCAAAGTTTGAGAACAACTCAAGGATCCTAGATGATATCTTAAGTAGTCAAAGATCATCATATGATAAAACTAGTCTAGGATATGGCAAAGAAAAGGAGCCAGAATATCTCCCTGTCTCAAACCAAGGTGGAAATCAAAGAAGCTATGAGGCACTAAAGAGTCCCTTTCAAAGGGAAGAAAGCAATAAATATGTCTCATCCTTCCCTTACAAAAGCATAGCTAATGAGGTATCTAAGAAACTAAAGACAAACATAGATCAATGGATATTTTTGGGTCATTGTTGCTCCTATAATAATTTTGGTCATAAAGCCTTGAACTACAGAGCTTATGGAAAGAGTTATGAACATAAAAGGGATATATCTAGTAAACCAAACGGAATAAATCATAACCACTTTGGACCTCTTCAAATATATGACATAAAGTGTTACAAATGTAATAACTTTGGACATATGGCTAGAGAATGTAAACTAAGTAAGAATGTTTTAGTAGAAGCTCAGAAACAGTGGAAGAAGATGGAATGTATGAAGAAAGAAGATGAAATATTACTTAAACATAAAGGGAAATTCTATGGGTACTGTCATTATTGTCATAAGTTCGGTCACAAGGCCATTGGCTGCAAAACCAAGGGAAAAGATCAAAGTTTAAGAAGGAAACAAGACACTAACACATAAGATAATAAAGGACAAGTAAGCAGAATACCTCATGAGAAGATATGGAAGAAAAAGTCAGATTGTGAAGACTCCAAGGATATAGAATAAATAAGGATTTCAAACATCAATGAGGTCTCCAAAGATGATGATGAGCATAGTAGTGCCATAAATAAGGATGACATCCATTATGAGGAAAATCAAGGTGGAAATATAAAAGAATACACCAATGGTGACGAAGAAGGATTTAGTGATGATTGTGGGATTCTTTTCTATAAAAACATCTCTCATGATTTAAAGAGAAACCTGAAAATAACATTTAGAGGAGGCACAATCTCAGGGGGAGATATGATGATAGGGGGAGTTGTAAGAAAGAAGAAAAACCAAGAAATACTCAATGGCATAACATGTTATCCTTTATCATTGTTGTCAAAGGGGGAGAAGGTTTAGATATTGCCATCAATGCCAACGGGATGGATTGTTGAGATTGTAGTTGTCATTGATGTCAAGAGTGTTCATGAATGACAAAGGAATAACCAATAGATATGGTAGAAGAATAAGTTCAGTGATGACAAAGGAATAACCAAGGACATGATGGCAAAGTGAACTCAGTGAAAGACAAAGGAAAGACAAAGGTAGTGATTCCTTGGCATGAATGATGAAAAGGCAGGTATGATGACAAGGCATGGCATTGCATAGATGATGAGGTGTCAAGAAAGACTATGGTAGGATATACCTTGTTATAATGGCTATCTATTAAAGGTCTCAGTTTGACTTAAACATTTTGGTATCTGATTTCCACCTCAGATCAACGGTCACAAAGAAACCCAAAGGAGATCAACGATGTGGAACGGTTGAGGTGGAAAGTCACAACTCGAGATCAGACGGTGGAAATTAGAGGTAAATGAAGATCAATGGATATTATACCCAAATACTGTCACCAAGATGTGATGAGATCCTTAACCCCTAGGTTTTCCCTTAATCCCAAAACTTGGAGTGGAAACTTGCTCTCGATATCAATTCTACATGAAAAAACCTACCACAATGCTTACCCTTTCGCTGATGAGTGGTACCTTGCTTAGCATCACCTGTGTCCTGTTATAGAGAAGCGGTGCCACCGCGGAAGTGCTTTTTTGTTGAAGTGGTTCTCACCTAAACCGCTCTGTCGTAAGGGAACAAAAGCGGTATCCTGGGTAAAATGGGAAAAAGAGAAGTTTCTTGAGGCTTCTAGAACTTGAGCCTTCTGTCCTCCCTTATCCCTATCAATGTGGGTTAGTTGAGCTCGAGATCCCTCTTGGTAGGATCTTAGAGCCACCTCACCCACAATTCTCTCAACTATCCCTATCCATTGAGCCTTATAAATACAAGCTCATGTCCATAGTTGAGGGAGAGGAGAAGAATAGTAGAGTTATGCTACTGAATTGATACCCTAGCCTAATCCATCAGAGAGCAATTGTGGAGCAAGTTCGAGCTATCAAGGACAAGGTGTTAGTCTTGTGAAGGAGTGTCTTGAAACTAAGGCACATATTTGTAAGTTCTTTCATTTATTTTCTGATGCAAAGTTGATTTCCTTCCCACATGTTTGTTGTGTAAATCCCACATATATGTTATTGGATTCCTTAGTCACTAATATGGACGTGTATATGTTTTTTTGGTAGCTTTGATGTCTTTGTATGTTTGATATGTCTTACGGGTATACAGGTATTTTGTCAGAGTTATATTCTAGGATTCTATAACGTTCAGGGAAGGTCTTGAACTGAGTTATTCACTCATTTGTTATGGATCTGAACCATTTAGCCCAGAGGAACAGCTTTTGTCCGTAGAAGGTGCATTATTCCTGATTACAAATTTGGCGACTTCGCTGGGGAACAAAGCAAATTTTAGTTGATCTGATCTTCCTTAGTCCTTGAATCCTTATCTGAATCTAGGCTCCATTTTCTAACTCTCTTCAGTCAGATATGTCATCTGACTTAGTGAATTTTGGTTTAAAATTTTCAGATTTGCTTAGATATGAACTATTTTAACCTTATATGCTCTTTTTTACTGTTAATTCATCAATATTTACCTTGATTTGATCAATTTTTAAGTTGAATTTTCATTCTCCTTGTGTTTTGGATACATTCAAGGAACAACACATGTGTTGTTGACAAGAAGTTGTGCCACTGCCTGAATTATGTTAGCCATAAGCGGTGCCACCGCCTGAACCTCGTTAGCTAGAAGCGATGCTCGTCCAAAACTACTTTGTCCAAACCCCTCCAGCGCGGTGCCAGGTAGGCTTTGTTCTAGAACTTGTTTTTTGTCATTTTTTGCAAAAAAGTTGGATTTTGTTTGCTTTCAGCCCTGCACTGTCAAGCTTGTGTGTTTGAATCTGTATGCTCATGGTTGAGATTCTGTGGTAAAAAATGGTATGATTGAAGAATTCAAAATCTAGATTAGGCTTGTTGATTGTTTGTGCACCTTCATGCTTGTTGGTTGTGATTTTGAAAGGAATTTTTGAAAGCTTAGGTTTCAAATTAGATCTCTTTGCGTTTCATTTATAAAGACTGAAAGAAAAACCACTTGCTTATCATCTTAATTTCATTTTTTCCATAGAGGACTTCTTTTTGCTTATTAAAAAGAATTTTTTTTATTGAGATTAGGTCATTATTATTACTGAGCATGGGGCATTGGATCTTTGATTAGCCTCACAAGCTTTCAGGTTCTATTTGTTCTTTTGTCTCTCTTGCATTAGTACTATCTCATCAAAAGAAAAAATAGTGTAGTTTTAAGTTATATCTATCTATGTTTAAAATAAAAATCGAAAAAATAGAGTGCATATGCATGTAGAGTGCTTGTTGTTTTTCTTTTAGGAAAAGAAACTCTTACCCCTTTGATTGCTTTCAAAAAGAAAAATGAATTTGGAATGTGTTGCTTGTCTATGGATTTGATTTGTTCAAAGTAGTTGTTTGGGAATTTTTGGTTTTCAAAACGAAAAGAAAATACTCTCTTTCCCTCCCATAAGTAGGCATACCACGAACGGTAAAGTGAAATATTTTCATCTACATTCTACATGAAATATTTCCATCTACATTCTACATGGTTTTACTTTTCTGTCAGAATTCCATGCATTCACCTAACTGTCCACTTTAAAATTAACGGTATTTATAGGCTTAAAATTTAATAGCAATTTGAGTGATAGGCTAGAGACGTGTTCGGGCATCGTTAAGCGTAGGAACTGTCATTACTCATCCGCATTACATCCAGGGACTCGTGCGGTTCTTCCACGTACCATCGGTATATCGAATAGCCTTTCACGTACCCTTGAGGTATATAGAAAGGTACTTCATGTACTCGATTGTATATAGGAAGACCCCTTGTGAACGGTTATGCATTAGACAACACTACTACCGATTTGAGCTCCCATGTACCTTGTGTATATTGGGAGACCCCACAAGATACCTTATCTATCTGAGAAAATCCCTTTGTTCATCTTGCTTGGATCCATACACCGAAAAAAGAATTTGGGGAGATTACTACGCATGTACCCTTGAGGTATATCGCGAGTGGCACCTGTTCGAGTAAATAGGGTACTCCCAAAAGACCGAACACCTTAAGCAACCGATTCACACAAATAGATCATAGATCAACACACCAATGTTTGTCACATGGTTAAAACCCTCGAGAGGAAAATAGTCCATGGCCCCGGCCAAATAGCTACTTGGAGAAATTTATTATGCAAAATAAATAAATTTACATGAGCTTCTCGTAATCCATCAACTAGCCAAGGACCATCCATGCTCTTTAAATAGAGATCATGGACCAATCGAGTGTTAAGCCACAGATCAATGGTAGGTATGATCTAAGAGAATTTGAACTGTCAGATCACTCTATGTCTAAAACATATCGTGACCATCGGATTAGAATATTTACAAATGCATACTAAAGAAACACACTTTTACCTAATGGATATATTACACAAGTTTATCTTAACTAACTCCTAAGAGTCTAAATATCCTAACATCCCCCCTTAAGAACAACTTGGGATAGGATTGAAGGATTTACAAAATTGACACTATTAGGAGAAGGAAGGAGGCATTAGAGCCTATCCCCCCTTAATGACACATTCTTGAACTCCTAACATAGACCAAAGTTTAGAAAACTTCGCTTCTGTAAGAGACTTGCTGAAGATGTCTGCAACTTAATCATCTGTAGGGCAATCAAGCACTTCAATAACACAATCATGAACAAGATTTTTGATGAAGTGCATGTGTAGCTCAATGTGTTTGCTGCGCTAATGTAGAACTGGATCTTTGGCAAGATTGATGGCACTTTGATTGTCACACCAAATTGTAGTTAGGTTGCTTCTGCTCGAATCCAAACTCTAAAAGGATCTCTCGAAGCCATAAATCTTCCTGACTGGCATTAACTATGGCTCGATATTCTGATTCTGCTGAAGAAAGAGAAAGAGCTTGTTGTTTCTTACAATCCCAAGTGGCAGGTCCAAATCCCAGACTAAAAACATAACCTGCAGTAGACTTTCTATCATCAGGATCGTCGGCCCAATCTGAATCAGTGAAACCAACCAACAAAGGTTTCCCCCCTATACTGTAATGAATCCCAAATTGAATTGTACCTCGAATATATCGAATTATTCTTTTTGCTACTTTCCAGTGACTTTCATGAGGAGTTTGCATATAATGGGAAACACGACCAACGACAAAGGAAATGTCAGGATGGGAATGAATCAAGTATAAAAGAATACCAACAAGCTGATGATACAAGGTGGCATCTACTTCAGGGGAAGTACAAGTGACAGAAATTTTGACTCTGGACTGGAAGGGAGAAGGGGCTGGTTTACGATCTTCCATGTGGAAGCGATGAAGAAGGTCACAAGCATACTTATATTGGGAAAGAAAGATTCCTTCTTTGGTTTGCAAGACTTGGAGACCAAGAAAATAATGCAAATTTCCTAAGTCTGACATTTCAAATTTTTTCTTAAGACTGGATTTCACATGGGTTATAAGTTTAGGGTCACTACTAGTAAGGATAAGATCATCAACATAAAGAGCAAGTATGATGAGATGGTTTCCTACTTTCTTGGTATAGACATTGGGGTCAGAATGGCATCTAGAAAAACCAGTGTCAAGGAGAAAGCTATCCATTTTGGCATACCAAGCTCTAGGAGCTTACTTAAGGCCATATAAAAATTTCTTAAGGAGACAGACAAGGCTAGAGTTATCCTGAACATATCCAGGAGGTTGTTCCATGTAAATTTCCTCCTGTAAATCACCATGTAAAAAGGTAGAATTGACATCCATTTGATGGACTTCCTAGTTATGTAATGTTGCAAGGGAGAGAACAAGGCGGATGGAATTCAATTTTGTGACAGGAGCAAAGGTTTCATTGTAGTCAATCCCTTCAACTTGGGAAAAACCTTTGGAAAATAACCTTGCCTTAAGTCTTTCAACACTTCCATTTGATGCATACTTAGTTCTGTAGACCCATTTACATATGACAAGTTTTCTTCCTTTTGGAAGAGGAACAAGATCCCAAGTATCGTTCACCATTAAGGAACGATATTCTTCATCCATAGTTGCATCCCAATATGGATTTCCTGAAGCTTCTGCAAAATTTTCTGGATCATGATTCTCAGAAACTTGAGCCAAAAGAGAAGAGGCTCGTTGAAATTGAGAACATTTTCGACGCTGATCTCTAGGATCACTGACATAATCACCAGCTGCTTCACATGTTGAACAGACCCATCGAGGAAGCATTGGTGCTGGTGCAATTGGAGAAACATGAGCAAGAAGAGGTGGATTTTCATCCTCACTGTCATCGTCAAAAGCTAGAGTTGGAAACCTGTCAAGGAAGTTGGAAGAAGAAGAAGAAGGCACAATCACCGAATCAGGCCCGCAAGCCAAATATGACACACCCACCAAGTTAGGCTCGCAGGCCAAGATATTTTCATCAAATTTAACATCTCTTCTAATGATTGTATCATGTGAATGGGGCTGAAGAAGTCTATAACCTTTTACATCTTCAGAATATCCAAAAAATATGCACTTTTCACTTTTAGGCTGCAATGCTTTCTGGTTTTCATCCAGAATGTGAGCCCATGCTTCACAACCAAACACACGAAAGTGACTTACATCTGGTTTAATTTTACTCCATGCTCATTCTGGTGTTATACCTTGTAAAAATTTAGTGAGTGTACGATTAACTATGTAATTTGCACAATTTATGGCCTCAGCCCAATATTGAAGACTTAGTCCCTTATGATTGGATCATACAATTAGCGATTTCTTTTAAAGTGTGGTTCTTCCATTTAGCTACACCATTTTGTTGTGGTGTATATGGAACAATGTGTTGTTGTTGGATTCCTTGTTTAGTGCAAAATGTAGTGAACTTGTTGTTAACATATTCTCCTCCATTGTCAGATCTTAACTTAATAATTTGATGACTACATTGTTTTTCAACAAGGGCCTTGTAGGCCAAGAACATGTTAAATACTTCGCTCTTAAGTTTTAGGAAGTAAACCCAAGTGCGTCTGCAGTAGTCATCAATGAAAGTTAAGAAATATTTGAAATGAGAAAAAGGAATCAGATGGAAGAGGGCCACACATGTCACTATGCACAAGCTCCAAGGGAACTGAGGCGTGCCAAGAGGCACATTTGTCAAAACTGTCCTAATGGTGTTTTCTGAGTACACAACCGAAACAAACACCATCCTTGCAAGAGACCATCAAAAGACTAGTCACCATATTGTCTTTACATAGTTGTTGCAATGAGTGATAATTTAAGTGACCAAATCGCTCATGCCAAAGTTTGCTCAATTTATCACTATGAGCAACAAAAACTGAAGGAAAAGGTGATGACCCAAAGTTGTTAAATTTGTACAACCATGTAATATCATCAACAGTTCTAGTAGCAAGGACATTTTGAGGATTTTTAAAATCCTTGATTACAACTTGGTGAGGTGTAAACATCACAGTTTTACCTTCACCTAAATGAGTAATTTGATAGACTGATAACAAATTGCAGGAAACTTTTGGAACACATAGTAAATCATTGAAATGACCATTTTCTACTGGAACTGTTCCAGATCCTACAACACTTAGAGATCTATCATCACTAACAAATGTCATGTCCCCGGTTTCGACCCCGTTTGCATGATGTATATATTGTAATTAATCGTGGTGAGGAGCTCAAGGAAAAAGCCCCACCATCGATTTGGTTGTGTATGTTCGGCAATGGGGATATTTGCGGATGGTTTGTCGTGCTATCCGGCACCTTATATTTTGACATCATGTAAACATGCACATCAATTAAACTAAAACCACAACCAGCTACGGTAGTGCAACGTTGAATGAAAAGGGCATGGTTCCAAAGGATAAGGGGTGGGGGGATGTCAAACCTTGGTTAAAGGGAAAAACCCATGTTTTATTGCCTTGTTGTTTTGCCACCTTTGTTATTTGCCACCCTTCTTGTCTTACCCAACCTCTTTCAACCTCTTTAATGTTATGTTGGGTAGTTGGGCAGCTATGGCTGTTCGTGGATGGGCAGTTATTGCCTTTGGGAGTGGGGTGGCAGGACTGTCAGTCCTTTGCCCACATCCACACCCCACCCATGACTCCATGCTTGACCTGCCTATTCTTTTCTCCTCACGCGCCTGTTCATTGTGCCCATCATGCATTCTCTCCACGGTCTGTTCACCTCTACCCACGAATTGTCTGTTGGCTCTTCACGCACAAGCTCTGGGCGTTTTTGGGTCTCACGTAGGTTTTTTCCTCTCCCCCACGAGTTGCTGAGCACCCACGAACTGCAAATTTGCGTCCTTCCTGTTAGTGGTGCATCCGCGGGCAAAAATGGAGCCGTTTTTCCTCACGCAGGGCCTCCATTGTCTGTTCTTTTCCTTGTTGGTTCGGATTGTTTAACCACGCACCGGTATTCTTCTATTTGGGGCGCTCATGAAGGGCTGAGAGCCATTATCTTGCATCCACGACTGACTGTGAAGGGCCATTCAAGTTTTTGGCTGTCTCACAGGTTATTTGGGCCATTTTACCCAGCTGTAAGTTGTGCACACTCATAAATTTGGGGCTGTAGTTTTCCCCATGTTGTGAATGTCTTTACTGTTACATCTGGAGCTGTTGTAAATTCGAATGAGAGTCATTTTGGCCACGATAGGGCCAAGAATGACTCAGAATTCGGTTTCCCTGTTTAAGCTGTGACAGCTAAGCAATTGCCTGAGTGCAATGGTTGGTCTTCTGACTGTGCTGGCTTGTCTTGTCTGTTGAAAGCCTGTGAAACCCAGCTTTGTTGGTTTGATGTTTATGACCCCTTGGCTATGTGCAAGCCTGCAATTTGTCCCCTTAGTCCTTGAGGAATCATGCCCAGCTCGGGGGTGGCAGCGTTGCTGAGAGATTGATGAGCAAGCTGGCCTATGGTTGGGTGGAACGTTGCAGCGACGTAGCTGGTTGCGGGTGAAATTCTTCATCAATAGATAAGTGCTGCTGGTTACTTCATCTTTGTAATTTCTCTTGATGTTAAATGAACTATAATGAACTTGTTCAATGCTGTAAATGTGTTTGTGTTGCTTCCGCTGTATGATTGAGGAGTTTTGCATCTATGTATGCATGTTCAGCTCTTAATTTCAAAATCGATATCCTCTGTTTTATGTTCATGGGGCTGTTGCCCGGTTTTATTTGATGTGTTGGTCGCGTCCTCTTCACCGGTTGAGGGACGGGGACATGACAACAAATATTTGTTTTGTGTTACATTCATGCATAGTAGAAAAGATGGCTTGATCCTTAGCCATATGATAAGATGCTCCAAAATCAATGAGCCATTCAATTGAAGTAGAAGAAGAAGATGCAGTATAAGAGTAACCAGAAGCACAAAGTGCATGTCCATGAGAGGTATATTCTGAAGACGAATCTAGGTTGATGTGGTGCTTCTTCATTGCTGCTTCCAAGGATGCCATCTTCTTGAAACACTTAGATTCATCATGATTATCTTTCCCACAAAAATTGCAATGATGCTCAGTCTTATTTCCTTTTGGCTTGGATCCTTTGTCATTTTTTAAATAAGGAGTTGATTGAGAGGGTTTGGGACCCTTGTTGTTTGGCTTATTATTACGAAAATTTTGTTTCTTGGAAGGCTTGGACTTTTCTTTCTGTTGGGATAATAAGGCTTTCCCAAATGTATCTGCATTGTTAATTATTCCAAGATGAATGAGCTTATCTTTCTCTCTAATTAAGGAATCATAGAAGGATTCAAGACTAGGCTCTTGATAGCTAGCTATAGCCAAAGATTCTTTCATGGAGTAGAATGTAGATACAAAAACAGAATATGCAGGTCCATGTTTGGAAAGAATACGATAAATACATTGTTTGTATTCTTTCTTAATCTTGCATTCTGCACATAAGAGTCTAAGAGTTTTATACTTAGATAAATAGTCTTGAATGCATGAAAAATCATTTGGATTCTATGAAATCAACTCATTCTCAAGTTGATGATCCTAAATTTCATTATGTTTACCAAACACAGATTCCAACTTTTCTCTAGCTTGATCAGGTTCATCAATTCTAGATATGTGGAATTGCAAATCAGTAGAGATTGGCATCCCAATCAATCCACAAGCTTTCAACACATCTATTTGCCCATTTAATTTTATTATCATCATTAGTGGGTTCTATTTCTTTCCTTGAGGTTATCCTGAAAAGTCCCTTACTTCGCAGAACATCCTCCATACAAGATTTCCATGAGAAATAGTTACAAATAATGGCTGAAAGAACAAAAACTAACTTTTTGGATGCAAAGAGCTCAAAACAATATGCGGTTTTTAAAAAAAATGGCACTGAAAACTGATTCTGGATGCTGAAGTTATGCTTGACCAAAGAAAATGTTGAATATGTCCCCAATAGTGACGTGGCAGATATTAACTTGACCAACTAAAAAAAAGAACCCCCCTCTTCCCAAGATCAACCTTTGAAAATCACTTTACAATGACGTTGGTTTTAAGTGAATCACTTTTGTAGAATAAGTGATGTTCACTTTTACAATAATGTTACTTTAAATAGTGCGGCAATAAATTAAAAGACTTAAGTGACTCACTTTTTATTTTATTTTATTTAAGTGAGATGCACTTTTACACTAAAATAACTTGAAAATAGAAATTGCATGCACTAAAAAGTAGTTTAATAAGACTTGAACTCAAGACCTATTACGGAATAAAGCAAATTTGGACCAAGTGAGCTAAGTTTAAAAGGTATGTAAAAGAATGGAAAGAGGAAGGGGGGTTTTTTAATTTTTTTTTACACTTCTCTCTCGTTCTTCATGCTTGCCTTTTTTTTCCTGCAAATCACAAAAAAACCAAAAACAAAAACCAAAAAAAACTTTTTCCACACAATGGGGTTAGATATTGGTTATCTTACCCGGAAAGTCTACTTTTCAAGTTTTCTCATTGTTTCTGATTTTCCATGATCGCACAAGGTGCATGGCAAAGAGCATACGTAGCCAAGAAGACAAGAAAAAAACTTTCCCTTTGTATTTCTGATTTGCCGTGATCATGCAAGGTGCACGACAAAGAGCATATGCAGCCAGGGAAGGCAACAGTCTGAGACTAAAACAGTGAAGATATAATAATAAAACTAATAAAATATGGGAGATTTAAAAAAAAAACAAATCCATCACTGTAACATTATACCTTCAGATTTGTCGAAATGGGTGTTTCTGGAACAAACGCAAACAGTTTTCGATGAAACGAAAACTATTTCCCAATGGAAATAGCGCTCCAGACACAATGGAATAGCTCCCATAGGCGACAAATGCACAAAAAATCTAGAACCAGAAATCCTTTCAAAATTTCAGCAACATCGATTCTAGATCTTGATCAAAACGGAAAGCGGCTCTTCATAAACGCTCTAATACCATGTCCAGGTACACAGGGTACTCCCAAAATACCAAACACCTTTATCAACCAATTCACACAAATAGATCATATTTCAACACACCAATGTTTGTGACGTGGTTAAAATCCTCGAGAGGGAAACAGTCCACAGCCCCAGCCAAATAGCTACTTGGAGCAATTTATTATGCAAAAGAAAGAAAGTTACATGAGCTTCTCATAATCAATCAACTAGCCAAGGACCCTCCATGCTCTTTAAATAGAGATCATGGACCAATCAGGTGTTAAGCCATGGATCAATGGTAGGTATGATCTAAGATAAGTTGAATCATTGGACCACTCAATGTCTAGAACATATTGTGAGGTCGGATTAGAATATTTACAAATGCATACTAATGCATACTAAAGAAACACACTTTTACCTAACGGATATATTACACAAGTTGATCTTAACTAACTCCTAACTGTCTAAATATCCTAACACACCTTCTTGAAAATCCTGGTGAGAGACCCGACTATCTGAACTCCTCCTGTCATTTAAGTGTGCTTGTTTGACCTATAGCTTGAGTAGGGAAATTTTTGGTGTGTTTTCTAGTTTTGATACCCTGTGTTAGATAGGAACTATCCAAACTGGCTGAATTAAGACAGTCTAGAAGAGTACAGAGATTTCCACCTGATTTTATTCCTGTTTCAGGAGAAAATCATATGGAAGCTATCAACCAAGGAGCTGCTACCAACTCCCAAGTGGGAGAAAATATGGTTGCAGAAAGCGGAGATCCATATCCTTCGCAAGGTCCTCCCTTGGTCCAACAACATTCTAGGGGAAATATATCATTCCATTCTCCCATGGAAGGTCATGTTGATGATACTACCCATCCATATTATGGTCCCAATGCTTCGTTTCAGGATACCTCTATGGGTCAAGCCATTGCTTTGTTTGACACTCGTCCAATCTCTTCTGAAGATATTTCACCAAATGAAGAAGAACATAGACAATACCAGGAAGCTATTCTCCATGCAAGAGAACTAGATAAGAAAATAGATAACATAATGGGTACACCACCACCTCGTTCAGCAGGTTTTCCTCATAATCTGGACCCTTGGCCTGTGGGATATCTCTCACTTGTTGATTCTATGAAACCCGTCGAACCTATTCTAGATTGCAATGTGAATCCACATAATCCAAGTCAAACTACCAATACCACCACCTCCCATATTATGTTTGTTCCAAATCCTCCTGGGTCTTCCACACCTGGGGCACAACATTCAATTCATGTTTCATCAATACCTTCTAGTGCCGAGGGGAAACCCCCAGCACGACCTACATTACCTATCACTGGAATTGTAGCTTGTCATGGATAGACCTCTAGTATAGATCAATCTACAGTTTATGTCCCTCCTACCCACACAAATGTGGTTAACCCCCCATATAGTTCAGGTTAGCCCTTTGGGGCACAACCTGTAACCAATCAAACCTCTTGGGGGTATGATTACATAGTAAATCAAGTACCTGTAGGAGATTTCAATTACCAACCTAACCCTACAAGAATGCCTTATGTTGGAATTCCATATACTAGTAATAATTTCATGCCATGGGGGAAACCTAACTGGTCTTACATGCCAACTATGGGAGGGATACCTATACATACTATGGGGGGTACCAAAGGACCACCTTATGGAGGTCCTCCCCCAGGCGTTCCTGGTGTATTTCCTCCTTATGGTACGAATGGTATTGGTGGTCTTGGGGGGCCTGGTGGCTTCCCTCCTAACGGTCTCGGAGGGTCTGGTGGTCGTGCTCCTAGTGGTTCTGGAGGCTCCAAAGGTTTGCCTTCAAGGGTTCCCGGAGGGTCAGGTGGTCCTCCTCCTAGTGGTCCCAATGGTCCTGGTGGTCCGGGAGGCCCTAATGGTCCTCCTCCTAGAGGCCCAGATGGTCCTCCTTCTAGAGGCCCCGGTGGTCCTAACGGTCTTGATCCCAAAAAACAACCCCTTGCAGGTGGATCTTCCGATAATTCTTCATCACAACAACCTGTCTATCAGTCTACTTATGGTCCTACTGGTACTTATATGCCATATCAATATTACCAATATGTTCAACCTAATCTCCAGTTACCTTTCCTAGCAACTTTGGACTTGCATGATTTGTCCAAGTTGATTAATGATCCCATCCGACATAACCCCTCGTGGCCTCCCATTCCGGTAAAGTTACCATCAGACATTCCAAAGTTCGATGGGAAGCAGGTAGATGATCCCAAAAACCATGTCATGACATTCCATTTGTGGTGTTCTTTGAACTCCCTTATGGATGATTCAGTTCGTTTAAGACTCTTCCAGCGAACTTTGACCGGTACCATCGTGAAATGGTACATTGAACTTCCACAACATTCATTTGTGGATTTTGGTTCTTTGGAAACTGTCTTTCTTACACACTTTTAGCTTCCTATCCATTATGAAATGAGTACAGATTTCTTAAATTCTCTGCAGCAGAACACCTCCACCTAGATATCCGATCATATCCATGAGTGGAGAAGGAAGAGAAGACTTATTAAGGTTCCTATCCCAGATCAATTGTTAGCTAATTGGTTTACTAAATCTTTGTTGCCTCCAATCACCTGAGATGTAGCTATGGGTGGTGTCGTTACCGAAGAATAAGCCATTAGTTGAGCCCAATATCTGGACTTGGTTTGTTCCCAGTCTGGAATGTTGTATTACTTTATCCCTCAAGCTCCTCGCCCAAGCACCGATCCTGCTAAGCCACCAGCAAAAACCCCTGTTGATGGGATTGTTGGTTCAATCCAGTCTCCGTCGAAAGCAAAACCTGCCAAGCAACCCCAAAATTCAACCCCTACTCCTTCAAATCCCAAGGTTTCCACCAAGGTCAATTCCATTCAAAGTACTCAAACTCCCGGCAACAATAAAAAGAAAGGTAAAGCTAAAAACAAAAAACTTGGAAACCAACAGGAGAATCCAAAACCAACCATCAACCAAAACGATAAAGGTAAAAGAAAAGCGAAATATCCATGTCTGCTATGCGGAGGTGACCACTTCATGAAAGAGTGTCCTCATCGTGAAGAAATCACTCAATTTCTAAAACTAATCCCACCCCCGCAGTTCTCACGGATCCTTTTCCCTCTCAACAACAGCTGATAGACCACATGTCTAATCAGGGAAACTCTAGTCCTTCAGAGGAAATTCACATGATGTCCTTGGACACTATTAGTTTGAAAACTCGAAGTCAGAGTTATGAAAAACCTATAGACAAGAAAGAAGACAATTATTCTTCAGGAAAATCTCCCTCTACTGGTTCTCTCGAGTCCTCGTCTATTGTCCCCCTAACCATCAAGAAACCTAATCTTGACATGGTTTTGCGTCCACCCAAGAGTACTCTTAGGAAGGTTGTTTTTAATCCTAATGCTAGATCTACCCGATTTTATAATGTAGTTGAAGATCTTGCTCAGGAACCATGTGCAATGTCTACCTTGGAAGTACTCCAAAGTTGTCCTACACAACGCAAAAACTTGTTAACTCCGTTAGGAGCTTTAGACCCAGAAAACACTAATTTGATTCATTTCAATGTCGAGAACTATAAGTCATAACGAAAGTAGTCGAAAAAATTGTCTTTAGAACTGTCTTAGATGAAGGAGCCGCAACTTCGGTTTTGTCCCTATCTTGTTGGAAAGCTATTGGCTCTCCCGAGCTTGTAACATCACCAACGACTCTGGAAGCCTTTGATGAAAGAGGTTTCCAGCCCCATGGTCTCATACCAGCCCTTTCGATCGATCTTGGGGGAAAAATATTTCTATTCAAGTGGAAGTAGTAGATACCCCGTTAGACTACAACCTCCTTTTAGGAAGAAATTGGTTTTATGCCATGACTATTGTTGTTTCGACGGTATTTCAAACTCTCCAATTTCTGCATCTAGGGAGGATTATCACCATTGACTAGCTTGATTTTTGTACGTTGGATGTTACTACCTCTATGGCTAATAACATACCTATGTTAGGCCAGTCCCCTCTTCCTTACCAGTCCATTTGGGTAGGCATGCTGAAGGATTCATCTCTTATGGGGATTTTTCCGTCAACTCCTCCTAACATAGACACGGTGACAGTAAATATGATTTCGTCATTTGATTATGATCCAAAGGGCAAACAAATTGTTGAGTCCACCTCATTGAGTTCGCATGAAGAAATGTACAATGTTATCCAAACCCTTTTCGATGACCACACTGATGAGCTTCATCTGGTGGCTTCGGACCCTTACCACCTGCCCTACTGGTTAGAACCCTCTCTTCCTATTCTAGATTATCTCTCCCAGAATTTTTATTTCAATGAGTCCATTATGGAGATCATGAGTATGAATGAGCCTATATGGGAGCATCATCATCATAGATACTCGTTCCTCCCCAACACCAGTTCGGTAGACCATGATTTTGCATCCCTTTTTTCCACTAATATTATCAGCACACCTCAAACTCCTATATTGTTGCAGAACACAGATTCTGAAGGAAACCTATGCAACATTACTCAAACAAATCCAATTGACATATCATCCAAGCCTAGCACCCTTGAGCATGTTCATGTTTGGTAGAACTGCTCAGCAGAATAACCTGAAGCATACAGAGCACTTTTCAAAGAATTTCATGATTTTTTTGCCTGGTCTTACAAAGAAATGCTGGGGATAGACCCATCCATTATGGTCCATGAAATAAAAACCTATCCCACTGCAAAACCTGTCAGGAAAAAACTAAGGCAATTCCATCCATGGAAAGCCGCCGCTATCAAAGCTGAAATAGAAAAGCTTCTAAAAGCAGGGTTTATTTATCCCATACCCCTGATGGAATGGGTATCAAATGTTGTCCCTGTCAATAAAAAGTAGGGCACCATTAAAGTCTGCATCAATTTCAGATATTTGAACAAATCTTGTCCCAAAGACAACTTTCCCACTCCGCATATCAACCAGATTATCAACAACTATGCCGAAAGTGTTATCTTCTCATTTATGGATGGATTTTAGGTTATAATCATATTGATATTTTACCCTCCGATCAGCACAAGACAACATTCATTTTCCCATGGTGAACCTTTGGATATAGAAAATTACCATTCGGCCTGAAAAACGTTGGAGCCACTTTCCA
This sequence comes from Pseudotsuga menziesii, assembly GCA_001517045.1. NCBI lineage: Eukaryota > Viridiplantae > Streptophyta > Pinopsida > Pinales > Pinaceae > Pseudotsuga > Pseudotsuga menziesii. The sequence continues at coordinate 111,945 of LPNX010369264.1, read as the reverse complement.
ACGTGCTATGTCCTATGCATTTCCAAACATAAAACATGTCATTGAACCGTACCTTGACGACCTCCCAGCTCATTCACAGCAATGAGAGGACCACCCTGGTCATCTTAGAGACATTTTCCTAAGATGTCGTCATTATAACATACGGCTCAATCCTCATAAATGTGTTTTTTGCGTTGAGACAAGACGCCTGTTAGGTTTTGTGGTTTCTAAGGATGGCATTCGGATAGATCCATTGAAAATTGTCGCTATTCTAGCTCTACCAGCCCCAACCAACCTTCTAGAACTCCAAAGATTGCAAGGGAAGGAAAACTTCCTCCATCGTTTCGTGTGCAATTTTGCAGAGAAAACACATGGTTATATGTCTCTCCTTAAGAAGGACACTCCGTTATTTTAAGATGACCAAGCCCAAAGAGCCTTTGATAATATCAAACACACTCTGACTCATTCACCCGTGACACACCCCCCAGATTATTCAAAGGATTTTCTCTTATATATTGCTGCCTTCACTACTACCATCGCTATGGTTTTGGTGCAGGAGAATCTCGACAGTCTGAAGCACGTGATCTACTATGCTAGTAAGAATCTCATGGATTCCGAAGCTCGATATTCATGCATGGAGAAATTAGCATTGGCCACGGTCATTGTTGTTCAGAAATTTTGTCACTACATTTTGCTCCGCACAACCATCGTACTGGAAGACCAAAACCCTATGTATTACATCCTGACTCGCCAGGTTCTTGGGGGCAAGTACTCCCGATGGATAGTCATCCTACAAGAGTTTGATCTGGAATTTTCCAAAGCTACATCAAAGAAATCCCTGGTATTTGTTGAGCTCATGTGTGATCTTCCTTGTGCTTCAATGGAATATGAGCCTAGTGATTCATTCCCGGATGAATTCCTGTTCCTGATAAGCACTACTGACCCATGGCATGGATATTTGCTCATTTATCTCCAGACACAAATATTTCAGCCCACTATATCCCATGACAATCACCGTCGTATCTGTCACCACACAAAATACTACCTCATCTTGAATGACACTTTGTATAGACGTGGTATCGATTCCGTTCTCCGGCGATGCCTTACCCATGAGGAAGCTGAACAAGTTTTGAATGATTGCCACTCTGGAGCATGTGGCGGTCATCTATCTGGGATGGCTATAGCCCAGAAAATCCTTCACACTGGCTATTTTTGGCATTTAGTCTTTAAAGATTGTCACGAGGCTGTTAAGAAATGCCTACCCTATCAACATTTTTATTCGAAAAAGTGCACTCATCCTGCTCCGTTGCACCCCATCATTGTTGTTGTCCCTTTCGAAAAATGGGGGATCGATTATATTAATTTGTAAGCCTACCTAAGCCAGGGGGCATGGTTACATCATCGTAGTCATTGATTATTTTACAAAATGGGCTGAGGCCATGCCTACATATGCAATTGATAGTAAGACTACCACTCTCTTCCTATTCAATCATGTGATAGAAAGATTCAGAGTCCTGCAGTCCATAGTTACTGATCATGGATCACATTTCTGTAATCAAATGATGGAGGAACTAAGTGCCAAGATATGTTTTCATCATGAAAACTCTATGCCCTATTATCCGCAAGCTAGTGGTCAGGTCGAGGCCATTAACAAAGTTTTGAAAATGATGCTTCGTCGGATGGTTGGAGACCATAAATCCAACTAACACCATATCCTTTTCTATACTCTTTGGGCTTATAAGACTTCAGTGAAAACATCTACTGGTTTCACACCTTTCCAGCTTGGCTATGGACTAGAAGTTGTCTTGTCGATTCAATGTCAAATTCCATCCTTGAAACTTGTCGTCAAACTTCTCCCAAACACTTCCGCAGAGGAAGAGAGACTTCTATACTTGAATAACCTTGACGAAACTAGAAGAGATGCTGCCTTAGCTAATGAGGCACACAATAAATGTGTCAAGGCACAGTATGACAAGTTTGTCCAACCTCGTTCCTTTAACAAGGGTGACCTAGTTTTGACTTATGATCAAAGATATGACAAACTAAGAAAAGGGAAGTTCGAATCCATGTGGTATGGTCCTTTCGTCATTTCCAAAGTTTTAGAGAAAGGGGCCTACGAGCTCATGGACTATGATGGAATCCCCTTAAGACAACCTTGCAATGGGTTGTACCTGAAGGAGTACTATGCCTAGATCTCTCTTGGATAGTATCTTGTATATATGTATATTACTTGAATTTTAGTGTGCTTAATTATTTTCAATATGGTTTTGAGTTTAGTGTCTGTAGTTGTTTATACCATGTTTTGGTCATGTAGAGCAGATAGCTTTCTACGGCTTCACTGATGGTGCTTGCCACAAAACCTTGAATCTTGCCTCAGCTGCTTGGGTTCTTTATTCCCTAGCTTACGATTTGGTCAGTTCAGGAGCAGTTTGTATTGGTCCCGCTACCAACAATATCGCTGAGTATCGAGCAGTCATAGGTCTTCTGACTGAAGCTGCCTCCCAGGATCTTCATAAATTGGTAGTCTTGATGGACTCACAACTTGTGGTTTGTCATCTAAACCATGTCTACACCATTAGGAATATTATGCTTATTCGTCTCTTCCGGAGGGTACGTTATTAGAAAGTTCATTTGAAACTATCACCTATAGGCATATTCCTAGGGAACATAATGCAGTTGCCAACTCATTGGCAAATTACATCATAGACTGGCATATTGCTCATTCATGACATGAAAATCAAACATGGTTCACTGTAAATAAACTATAAAAGACACATAAAACTCATATAAAATACATTCACCATTTGAGACATATAAACACCAAGGTAGAAGTCTGTATATATATATACATGTTTTACAAAAAATAGGTCACGAGACCTCATCTGAAGCACTCGGGCTTTCAGCAAAAAATTATCATACAAAATTCCTGAAGCTATCTATCAGCTTTCACTGAATACATCATGCACCAATATTCTAATGATGCTCATGGTAACACATAACCTCTCGAGCTGCTCGACGTACCAGTCTACTGAAACGACCCGGTACCCCCGCAGTAGGCCTCTGGTACCTCAATGGGAGGTCATCGATCGAGGCGTCCGGGATGTCTAGATTCAACCTCTCGAGGTTCTCCTCTAGATCCCATGTCACATCATCACCCTATGGTACAAAACAGGTTCTGACTCGCTTGTCTAGTGGGGAGGCTCCCCCAGGTCGTGTTGCTCTGACATCTGCATGAAAACATTCAAGTCTCATTACTAAACATAAAAAATATAAAACATCAAAACATAAAAACACTATTTCCATTTTAGGGTTTTTGTTTCTTACCGATATCCCCCCACTGTCCTCCAGTTGGGAGTGGTAGGTCAGGGTCACCACTGATGTCAATGCCTGCATATGCATAGTCCTCCACCACAAGGAGCTGATCTCTCAAGCATCGAAAGAAAAAGTCACCGAACTTTACCTTGCCTCTACCCGCTCCAGTATAGGACATGATCCAGACCCATCTCTGCATGCGAGGGTCTCGTGCCCTCAACTCTGTAAAAACCACCCGGGGTCTCATCTGTGGGACCCGTTTAAAAAAGAAACAAGCTAAAATGAAACCAAAACTGAATTGCTTCAGCTCCCCCTGCCGACACTTGGTCAATTGATCCTTGAAGATCAAAAGTAGAGATTCTTCCCAGTTGAAAATTGTCAGCGCCATGGCCTCTATGGTGTAGAGCATATGTGCTCTAGATTCCTGGCGTACCCCTTGGCTTCCCTCCACTCTCTGCATGGTAAACAAAACTTTCCGTAGAGGGCCATCCACCATTGCTTTTATGGGAATTTTCTTCCCCAATGTCCTGGTCCTAGGAATGCAATGGTGGTTTATGAAATCCTGAGTAGTAATGTCCCCTCCATGGGAACCAGTCAAAGAGATGGGAGCATCTCGTCTCGATAGGCCTGTCAAGAGGTAGATGTCCTCTACTTCAATTGTGAATATGTGAGCACCAACTTCAAAATATTGTTGCTCTAGATTCCACATCCGAAGTATATGTTCTAATAGTCGCTCATGTGACACCATGCTGGGTGTACGGAAGAATTTTAGAATTCCACAGTCTCTCAACGTGGCTATACAACCCGCATTTCATTCGGAAAATGCATCGTCGTTGTCATGTTTCCTCTCTTTCCATATTACCATTTTTTATCAATAGGAACCTGTCAAAAACCATCACAAGACCAATTAGAAACATTCCCAATCATTCAAATCATCAAATTTGAGCTAGTTTTTCTTATGCATGCATTTTTATTTACCGACGGCCAGCACCGCCTATGTCCCATTGAGGACAGGTGGTGGCACCACCTGTGCATAATGTTTTCAGCACGGTTCTAGCGGGGTACCGCTTATCCCGCAAGGGATAAGAGAAGTGCCCGCTTCCATTGTTTTAGGGCTTTCCCAATAGGCCCAAAACACCACCAAAAATCAAAATTGAAAGCATGAAATGAAAGAGTAGGGTTTAAGCTATTATCTGGAATTGACGGTGCATGAATCCAATGGTAGATGCTCCCAATATCAGCGACTAAAAATCTGGCCAAGAAAATGCTCCAAAGGCTCTCCACTATGGGTAAATGGTAAAATGTTTTGATTTTTTACTATTTACATAACTTTTATATACATTTTAGGTTTTGACATATTATAGTTTTGTTTTAAAATCATTTATTACTCAAAATATATCAGTCATAATCCTTTAATGTTGGTTATTGGAGAATTTAACACTTGTTTGTCAAGTCATTGCAGGATAGAAGAGCGGTAGCCGTAAAAGTTTTGGGAGTCTATTTTTTACTTTTCTGTACTACCATAAAACGGAAAAAGTCTTTGAGCGTTTATTGTGACACTTTGGTCACGCTCTCCAAATTTAGCATCAAAGGTCAAAGTCCTTTTCTGATTCTTTTCAGACTCGTAAAATCTCTCATCGTGAAAAGAGACCTAGTGGAGTCTTCTTTAAACTCTTTTTGGGATCCTTAAATATGAAAATATTATCGAGTGATCTTGTCTTCTTCACACTCGTTAAAGCACTTGAAGAGTCATTCATCTAACGGTAGGTTATCACTTTTTCGGTTCAGATGAACTATTTTACGAAAAAGGACCCTATGGAGTCTTCTTTCATGGTCGTTCAAACTCTCTAAACATGAACAATACCAAGTTAACTTTCATTGGACTCGTTAAATTAAACATTGAGAGACCCTCTTTTGGGAACGAACCCCTCCTCTCTCAGGTTCGTAAAACATATGAGTTTGGACTTGTCTTCAGACGAGCTATAATGAGTGTTTGTTACCCTCTTTGAACTCGTAAAAATGAAAAAGAGGCACTCATCAACCATGATGGGGAAAATGGGAAGGGAATCATTTTGCAAATAACTGGCAGTTTGTCGTTACCTTTGAATATGGCACTTGTCTGCATATCATTTTAGTCAATTGGGTATTCAGCTGATCTCCATGACGATCCACTTTCATGAGTCATGTCACTCCTTTGAGTCTTTCAAAATAATGCATTGGCCACCATCACACTGTGTGTTTTTCTAGTCTAGTCATGCTACCAAGTCTTTTATCATGCCACCCGATGTTTAAAGGGAAGTTGAAGAAGTTTACCTATGCAGTCAAAATAGTCTCAGTGTCAATACTTTTGAGTCAGTCTTATGGTTACCTCATTCACATAATTCCAAAACTTTGTTCCTAGTTTCATGTCGTCGATGTGGGACTCATCATGGCCCTCCTTCGACGAGACTATTTCTGTCGACATCAGTTCATCATCTGGGAAATAGTCTTAGAAACAAAATGTAGTACCTTGAGATCTGTACGCCTCAATGACAGATTCTCTCACTCTCGACATAGGTTCATGTCATTGACCTTTAATCGATAGAATCAACTGGGTGTTTGACATCAAGACATCTATTCATGCTTAGTAGATTGTACTAAGGTACCTTGGGAATCATTGACATCAATGGTGATCTCCCTTGCACTTGTTAATGATTCACATCATTGGCTGATAATCAACTAGTTTCTACCATGTTCGACTTCAGAACATTGTAATCACATGGATAGAATCGTACTTTGTGGAAAATGAGACGAAGACCCTAGGTACTTGTTTAGCACTCATTGCTTTCCCCAGGTTGCGATGGAGTTTTGTATATCTAGCATGGATCCAAATTTGTATGGTCGTGGCTATGCTCAAATTTGTGTCTGTATGACATAGATCTATGTTGTATGTCTGGTAGCTATGTCCAAGTTTGAGTCCTTTATCACATGGATCTATGTTGTATTATAGTAGCCATGGTTGTTTATTCCTCTCATGGATTTGCCTTGTATTGGTCTGCAGCCATGAGTTGGTTACATTTGTCTATGAGTCAAAAGTATTGATGTACTACATATGCCTACTTGACGACAATCTCCAATCAAGCTGACTCTTACCTCGAAGTGACAACTTGTTCTCTCAAATCTCTCTCTCATCGTATCCCTCTAAGCCTCATGCTTTGGGGGGGATTATGTTATACCCAAATCATGTCACCAACATGTGATGAGATCCTTAACCCCTAGGCTTTCCCTTAATCCCAAAAATTGGAGTGGAAACTTGCTCCAGATATCAATTCTACATGAAAAAACCTAGCACCGCGCTTACCCTTTGGCTAATGAGTGGTACCTTGCTCAGCACCACCTATGTCATGTTATAGAGAAGTGGTGCCACTATGGAAGTGCTTTGTTGTTGAAGCGGTTCTCACCTAAACTGCTCTATCATAAGGGAACAAAAGCGGTACCCTGGGTAAAATGGGAAAAAGAGAAGTTTCTCGAGGCTTCTAGAACTTGAGCCTCATGTCCTCCCTTATCCCTATCAATATGGGTTAGTTGAGCTCGATATCCCTCTTGGTAGGATCTTAGAGCCACCTCACCCACAATTCTCTCAACTATCCCTATCCATTGAGCCCTATAAACACAAGCTCATGTCGATAGTTGAGGGAGAGGAGAAGAATAGTAGAGTTATGTTGTTGAATTGATACCTAGCCTAATCCATTAGAGAGAAATTGTGGAGCAAGTTGGATTTATCAGGGACAAGGTGTTAGTCTTGTGAAGGAGTGTCTCGACACTAAGGCACATGGTTGTAAGCTCTTTCATTTATTTTCTAATGCAAAGTTGATTTCCTTCCCACATGTTTGTTGTGTAAATCTCGCATATATGTTATTTGATTCCTTAGTCACTAATATGGAGGTGTAGATGTTTTTCTGGTGGCTTTGATGTCTTTGTATGTTTGATATGTCTTATAGGTATATAGGTCTTTCATCAGAGTTATATTCCAGGCTTCTATAACGTTCAGGGAAGGTCTCCAACCGATTTATTCACTCATTTGTTCTAGATATGAACCATTCAGACCAGAGGAACAACTTCGGTCTGCAGAAGGTGCATTATTCCTGATTACAACAACTACATGAGATTTCACTATTTAATATGTAGGTGAGTTAACCACTAGGGTGGGAGCGAAATCGTAAAAACAATTTAAGTTTGTTTTTTTCTCCACCGTTGATTGAAGTGTTTGAAAGATCCAATGCCTAAGAATGTTTTTTCCTATTAGAATAGCCAGGTGTTTAGACCAAGAGACTGTATGCGAAATTGTTGTGGAATCTAGGTTTGTGCTAACCAGATCAGAATTCCTATTGTGCATATTTGCAATGGTGAAGAGGTGTGTTCACAATGGTGAAGAGGTGCATCCGCAACTGTGAAGAGGTGCATCCAAAAATTGTGAAGAGAGGCGTTCGCAGAAAACATGAGGGTATTGTTGAGGCCTGAAAATTCACAGGAAATAATAACAAGGGATTCTCCCCAGTCAACGTTCCCAACTAGCCCGTGACTGTTTGGTGTAGGGAATCCGTCCGGTTTGCGGTCCGGCTACCGCAGGTCAAGTAAAAAAGGGGGTTTACCGGTTGCGGCCCGGTCCACCGTATGTTTTGTATTTTTTGACTTAAAGTATGAGATGCACTTGCCTAATTAACAATGCAGGGTGATAAGAATGTAAAAAGTAGTCACAATGTGATGCGCAGGTTCTTACCTCTAGTCTTAAAACTCACAAGCATCCAAAATCACATATATGTAAGAAAATAAATATTAGCTAAACTATCTCTAGAGAGCTAGATATTAATTCATGAGTAATGCACTACTGTTCATGTGTTGTGGCAAATCGCAGATAGTTGTTCTTCTAACCAAACATATAAACATGAATAAAAGACCCCATTACTCATGGTGGAAGACATCATAAAGTATACTAAAGAACATTCAAACAAGAACACAAGTCTAGGAAGTTAGAACGATCTTACAGTTAATGAAACATAGTTGAAAAATGAAATAGTTCCCATTCAACATCTCTCATTTAAACACATTGATACATTCCACATAGCACTTTCTCCAACAGGCAAAATTTGCAAGTTCTGGTTTGTAAAACGAAATAGTTCCTCTTACAAGCAATAGTTTACAAGTTTTTCGAGGGAAAAAAAGCCCCTGTAAGTTCCAACTTTCGAATATTTAAACTAAAGCAGTCCACCGCTTGGGCTCCCCCCAAATGTGTGACCTTTAGCTCCCCCAAAACGCTTCATATCCTTATTTTTATCTTTGCTGCGCGCACCCATGATCTGCTAAGTAACCGACAGACCTTTTAGGTCCGCGCCTTTGTCGCTATTGGCTTTGCCTTCCACTTTTACTTGTCCTCCTTGCGAGCCTGTCTCCCATATATACCTTCGCGCCACGACGGTCCGATCAGTTCTTTTGCATCCTCCTGCAATAGAACGAAACTACGTTATATTACGTCTACCAAACGGCTAAGCAGCAAAAAGAGTCATATGTTATGCATCATTGTTATGAATCTTAACAAATGCTGACACCGTTATCTGGTCTACCTACGGATCCGAAAGAAATCACCAATGATAGGGAACAAAGAGCTCATTGGCGGCTTAGAAAGCTAACATCGGCAGGGTAGACTAATTTGCAGCCGCAGAAGCAGGTCTTTAATAGGCTGCGGGTACTGTGAAAACACTTAAAGACATCGAAGTCGAAAGAGTTAATACCTAGGATATGGGCGGGAAAACCTCCAATCGGAAATCGGAAGGACAACGAAATCGGAAGCCAAAAGCTTTGCACAGCCGCAACGGCGGAAAAGAAAAGACTACGGACAAGCGATTAAAAGACCAACGTGCATTGCTAGACGAGGCACTTTACATTTCAGGAGCTTAGCTGCTTTGGGAGCCGCAACGGCCGAAGAAGAACAGACAAAGGCCTCCGATCAAACGTGATTTGATGCCCAATCAGTAAAAATGTGAAGTGTTTGGAGCAGCTTTAAAATTCAGCAACAGTCAAAAAACCTTTTTAACCTCCGAAACAGTGGCCTCTCAAGGAACAAATTATCTGATCGAGTAGCAAAACCAAACTTAAAATCTGCGACCCACAACTATCTTTAAAACGCAAGCAACTTCAGAAAACAGGACGAGAGTTAATCTTCAAAAATCATCCAATACTAGAGCAAGACCAAAAAGTTCACGGATCAAGCGATTCAAAGCAACATTAAATCATGAGGAGGGGACCAAAATTTTAAAAAAAAATTGGGGAGAACAGTTGCAGCTGCAACAATTGCTGATTACCTGGTGAACCTAGATCTCTAGACGATCATTCCCTGAGTGACAGACTACTTAATAACAAACGAACCTATTGAATTCTTCCAGCCATCTGGATTTCTCAAATGGCAAAAGTATGCACTTTTAAACATTGATGACGGTCCAATTTGGGAGAGTGGAAACCAAGATTTTCAAGTCCAGATAACTCTGTTGAGGCCGAAAGATGAGTTTCATTGTTAACTTTGTCTTCAGGTGGTTGGCAGCCTGGGCACCACAGGATTGTAGCACATGGTAAACAAAAATATTCGTATGTTCCTCATTCCCATGCCACTTTAGCACTTTGGTGCTTTTGGACTTTTTTGTCCTTTTGAGTCCTCCTCATGCCTTTCTTTCTAAATTTATTATTCAGGCTCCTCTATCCATAGTGTCCTTTTGTGTGAGAGATGTATTTAATCTTCAGCTCACGGATGGAGAAGAACTTTGGGCAATTTTGTACTCATCTGATTTAGTACTTCGTTTTGATATATATTGCTTTCTTGGGAGTTTTGACTCTTCTTAGCCTTTCGGTTCTTAATTCTTGGCATGGGATCATTTATATTTAATATATTGTTCACCTTGCTTCTTTCCATGGGCCCTTTGCTGTCAATCCTTGAGATATTTTAAATTTGACATGGATGGAGCCTCAACATAGTATTCCAGGCTTTTGATTCTGGTTTATTTCACAAGGGTTAAGCAGGACTTCAATTCGTACACAGCTATTCAAGAAAACTGCTAAAATGGAAGAAGTTATTTTAGATAAACATCAATACATAGTCTTATACCCATGAATGTTAATCATCCCAAAAAATTTGAGGTTCCCATGCAACCGCGGGTTTACCTCCCTTATTGAAATCGACAAAAATTTAAACTAAAACTAAACTAAACTTCATGACTCAAAGACTCAAAAAGACAACCAAACCAGATTATTTATATACAAGATAGAAGAGGACAAATGAAACTCAGGAAAAATAAGGTCTGACAACTAAACCATTTACTGGTAAGTTCTCTTCCCACCCCTGCAAACCTTGTTACTTATAAGTGGAAAAGCCAAGTTTTGCTGCAATCTGGAAAGGACCTACCTACAACTGCTGGAATTTCGTGTGTTTTCCTTTCTCATAATGGGGGTGGTCCCACTTGAGGACCAAATCTCCCACTTCAAAGTCCTTTGTTCATGCCTTGTGCTTGTCGAACCATATCTTTGTTACCTCTTGTTGTTGTTTAAAACGTTCTCTGGCCTTAGATCTAGCCTCTTCTGCTTTCAGAAGATTACAAATCCTCATCTGCAAAACTTCATTCTCCGACCCTCTAGACTATTGAGCTAATATGGAGGAGGGTAGCATGATATTGGGGGGGAGAATGGATTCTTTACCATATACAAGGGTATATGGTGACACTCCTATCGAAGACTTGGGGGTGACTCTATCAGCCCAAAGGGTGTTTGGTAGTGCTGAGTGCCAACTCCTCTGTTTTTCTATCACAGTCTTCTTTAGAATTCTAATCATATTTTTGTTAGTGGATTCAGCCAGGCCATTTCCTTGTGGATAGTAATTAGCAGAATAATGCAACTTTATTCCTTTCTCATGAGCATAAGCAGTTAATTTAATGGATGAAAAGTAAGTAGCATTATCAAAGACTAACGAAACTGGAACTCCAAACCTGGTCATAATATGGTCCTGTAGGAAACTGATGACAGCATCCTCATTTATTTTGCATAGCAGGATGGCTTCGGCCCAACAAGTAAAGTAATCAGTCGTGGTCAGAATGTATTTGTGTTGTAGGGAGGAGTTTGGCTTTATCTCCCCAATAATATCCAATCCCCATTGCTCGAACGGCTCCGTGATCATCACAGGCTTTAGTGGTGCGGCTGCTTTAGATTTTCTTCCACTACACCTTTGACAAATATCGCACTTCCTGACATGGGCATGTGCATCCTTGAAAAGCATGGGCCAATAGTAACCTGCTTGGAGGATTTTGTGAGCTGTAGTGTCTCCTGAAAAATGTCCCCGAGCAGGCCCATCATGTAAATCTGCCATTACTTTTGTCGCATCTTCTTTCTCTAAGCATCTAAGAAGAATTCTGTCGTAGTTTTTTCTGAATAATATTCCTTCAACAATTTGATAGGAGGCTGATTTGAGACGCAGCGCTCTTCTTTGCTTAGAATTCCAATGTTCGGGCAACAATATTACCTGCAGGTAATGCACGAGCTCTCTATACCAAGATTCGGGAGCTATGAACAAAGGACATACATCCATCAAATGTAATTCATCCTCGTCTTCCCAGGCGTGTTCGTCTTTATTCCCATTTTCAGCCATTAGTTTGCACAACCCTTGCCCTTTAACTATAGAAGCTGGCTTGAATTCGAGGTCATACTCTTGAAGAGCTGTTACCCAATTGCCCCTTCTTTCTCCTAACTCCTTCTGTACAAACAAGGATCTCACAGCTGGGTATGGGACGATCACTTTGGTTTGATTTTTTAATATGTACGGCCTGAATTGTTTCACTGCTTTGAATACTGCGTAAGCTTGTTTATCAATAGCCGGCTAATTTAATTCGGCCCCTTGTAGACCAGTGCTCATGAAAGATATTGGGAACTCATCCCCCCCATCTTCCTTTTGAGTAAGCATAGCTGCTAGCGAATCATCAGATGCAAAAGTATAAAGAATGAAATCTTTATCGAAATCTGGGCTTTTTAGGGAAGGTGCATGTGCAACAGCAATTTTAATCTTGTTGAATGCGTCCTTCTCAATCTTAGTCCATTTGAATTGTGTGCTTTGCTTCACCATTTTCTGCAGCGGTTTGACAATCTGAGCGAAATCTGGCACAAATCTTCGTACGAAATTTATGGTTCCCATAAATGACTGCATCCCCTTTTTATTATGGGGCAAGGGGATCTGTTCAATGGCCTTGATCCTTTCCGAGTCTATAGAGATTCCCTTCTTTGAAACTATGTGACCCAGCAACTTGCCCTCTGTAAAAACGAACACACACTTCTTGGGGTTGAGTGAGATGCCATATTTCTGACAACGCTCAAAAATATGCTTTAGATGGAAATCGCGTTCTTCTCTCTTCTTTGAGAATATCATAATATCATCGATGTATATTACAACACTACGGCCAATCAAACCTCGGAAAGCTATGTCCATGGCCCTCTGGAACGTAGCTCCAGTGTTTATAAGCCCAAAAGGCATTCTTCGGTAAGCGAAGGTTCCCCATCTGGTCCTGAATGTTGTCTTCAATCTATCTTCTTCAGCTACTAGTACTTTATTATAGCCTAAGAATCCGTCTAATAAAGAAAATAATTCAGAACCCGAGACCATTTGTAGTAGTTGTTCCATGGGTGGAACAGGATAGTTATCTTTATCTGAAGCGCGGTTTAAATTCCTGAAATCCATGCACAGCCTAATTTCTCGATATTTTTCTCTCACCGGTACCAGATTCGAGACGCATTCTGAGTGTCTGACCTTAAAAATGATCCTAGCATCCAATAATTTCTTAACTTCACTCTAGATCAGAGGTTCCAATTTGGGGTGCATTTTCCTTAAAGGTTGCTGATAAGGTTTGACGCCAGATTTTATGGGGATAACATGCTGGATGATGCTGGTGTCATATGTCTTTAAGTCTTCATATGTCCAGGCGAAAACATCTTTATATTGATTAAAAAGACTGATGAACTTATCTCTTTCTGCTGGTGAATAGCATTTTCCAAGATTCACATATTTAGGATTTGTCAAAGTCCCTAAATTTATCAGCTCAAACTGTAGAGATGAGTTGTGAGTCTTCACGTTTGCTGGTCTTCAGAACTTTTCATTTAGATCGAACATTCTTTCTAAGGTTCTGACTCCTTTGGGGATGAAATTGTCATATTTCAGCTCGGCCTGATGCTCTTCATCATCTATGATCGCGCCTTTAAATACCTCGTCATTTGTTAAGCATTCTATTATCTGTTGATCATCGTCAAACACTCGTAAGTTGGTAATCATATCAGGGACCGAGGGCCTGAAAATAAATTCAATGGAGCATCGATTATTAGTAGGTACAAGCCTAGCAGCTGATGTGGCTAACAAGTCAGTTGCTGCATTTTTAAGTCTTGGAATTGAAATAATATTAAATGCATTGAAACATCTGAGCAGGTCCCATACCTCATTTTGATAGGCCTTTAAGTGAGGAGAAACATAATGTATTTGATTCCGGATCTGTTTTACAATTATTTCAGAATCTCCAAAAACTTTTAGACTACTTACCTTTAATTCGATTGCTTTCCTTAAGCCTTGCACCAATGCTTCATACTCAGTTGTATTATTCATACATTCAAACTCTAGTCTACATGAAATAAAATGTTTATTCTTCTAGGGGTCGATCAAGACACAGCCGGCCCTTGACCCTTCTAGCGTCTTAGAGCCATCAAAAAACAATGTCCAGAAATCACTACCTACAGTATGTGAATCTATTCCTACTACTAAATCTACTATTTTACAGTCGATTTCATCAGCCTGTGAGAATCGAAGGAGATCAGGCTGGGTGTCTGACGTGTTGCTGGCTTCTTCTACTTGGTAATTTCCTAGTTCCAGTTCAATAAAATAATTTCCCAACACAGAATCCACTGGTTCATTCTTCTCCTCAAGTTGAGTAACTTTGTATTTCATGTGCGGCTCCCTCAAAATTTTAATTTGGTTCGGGCTCTCTTTATACAACAGCCACAGATGCGACCAATCCGAGGAAAAATATTCGTTTAGTTTGGCCGACCAATCTCTGCTCAGAACAAGACCATAAGCGTCTGGTATGTTGGCCACCACGATATCAATAACTTGGCACACTTTATCATTTGAGGACAGGCGGACTAGGACATCCTCCATCTCACCAACTACCTTCACATTCGTCCTATCCAACTGAACCACCCTCCAAGTGGATGTCTTAGGCTGCCCATTTATCCTTTTGTAGACTGATATTGGCATGACGTTAACCGACGCCCCTGAGTCTACCAAGAAATTATGTACGTTGTGATTAAAAATTTCAAAAATGAGGAGGAAAGGTGGATGCTTGTTCTTAGACTTACCTCCAATGCTGGCTTCTCTGATTTCTTCTTCTTCCTTGGGTCGATTATCAACAGCCAGCCTCTCATCCGATGCTTCAAGCGCTTTCAATAATCTTTCTTTTTGCTGCGGCACTTTACACATTTCGAACAGTGAAACGTTCTCCTTTGCCTTCTTTATATCTTCCACGATGTCATACTCCATCTGCAGTTCAATGGGATGCGGCTTATTAATATTCATTTTTTCTTCATTTGGTTTGGCAAATGTATCATTCTGCCTAGGATCTTGGCTGGTAGTAGTGAATTCAGGAATTTTATCAGCTGAGGAATTACTTTGAAATTTTTTTACATTTTTCTACAACCTTTTGATTTTCGGGAGTATGAGACTGTCTTCTTTGACTGACCCTTGGCTCCTTGTTGTAACGTTCGTTTCCATGATGCTCTTGGGTCCCCAATTCTTTTCTTCCTCAACATCGAATAACGAAATGGAATTCCACAAAACCATGGTCTCATCTTCTTGTTCTTTGGTTGAAGTGGTACTGTCCCTTTTTTCTTCATCTCCATCTTCTGTTAATTTAGAATCCAACAGCTGATTCATAACCAACGTCATTGAGTTTATCCATTGAGGACAATTCTTTTTAGAGTGGGGCTGTTGGTGGAACGTACAAAAATTTTCCATTCCTACCTCTGTTAAATTCATAGATTCTGAATTGTGCGGAGGAGGTTGGGACTGATTGTTGTCCTCTCTTTTCTTGTAATAGGGCTTGTAGAACTTTTGAGTTTCCTTCTCTTTTTCCAGGTCTATGATTCTGTTAGATAGCTTCTGCATCATTTTTGCCACACTCTCAAAATCTGGTGATTGTTCTTCCTTAGGCTTAGTGAACAACAAGGCTTTCCTTCCCACACTTTTCTCTCCTGACCGTTCAGGATAATCTTCAATGCTTTCTCTTTCAGCCTCTACCTTTTCTGCCTCCTCATAAGTCTCTACCAACGTGGGTTTGGCCTTCATTTTGGTGAACATGGCCAGCTCGGGTCCTAAAGCTGAAGTATAATATTCAATCAGGACTTTATACGAAGGTTTATCAGCTTCAGAAAAATTCTTGAGGTATGTCGCAAATCTTTGAGTGAAGTTGTGCACCTTCTCCTTTCTCTCTTTCTTCAATGCGCATAGTCCTTTCATCAGAGCTGCATGAGTCTCTTGGGTTGCATACTTACTTCTAAAAATTCTTTCGAAAGTATCCCAATCAGGGATAGAGTTTGCAGGCAAACCAAAGTACCATGATGTTGCAGCTCCTTTAAAGGTGTGCGGGAAAAGTCTGCAAACTACATACTCATACTCCCCAACCCTTAACCCTTCTATTGCCAAGTAAAAGCTTTGCAGGTGGTCATCCACTAGTATCTTCTCACTTGGGTCGAATTTGGGCAGCATCTTATCAAAGGATTGAGGTAAATCATGTAACGGAGGTGTCAGGTTTAAAGGTGGTCTGGCTCTCTAGGAAGGTGGTGGATTCGGTGGGTTGGGTGGTTGATTGGTGTTAACGCCTGCCATGAGTCTGGGTGGAGAGTGGGGAGGTGAGCAAACAGGAGTGTGAGCAGGAAACCTATGAGGAGTATCTGGACCTTCCTGATTCAAAGGCAGTACAACTTCCTGTAAGGTTGTTTCCACAAGTTTTTCCCAATCCCCAACCAACACTGAATCTTCCAATATAGGACGATCTTTCCTTTTATATTCTCTTCTAGGCAACTCAGGGATGATCGGCAATCCTCCAATCTTCTTCACATATGCCCTGGTATGTCTTCTCAGATTATTAACAAATTCGTTGTCGACAGAGAACAAATGTTCTCTACCTTTTTCTTCCGGAATTGGACTATGAATCCCACTGCTTTCTGAACTGTTACCCGTGGAATAGTCTCGGGAAAATGGGTTTCCTCAGCCAGCCATGCACTGGCGGCCCTCCTTCTAGCGCCAGAAACTGTTGAGGCCTCGAAATTCGCAGGCAACAACAGCAAGGGACTCTCCCCAGTCAACATTCCCAACTAGCCCGTGACTGTTTGGTGTAGGGAATCCGTCCAGTTTGCGGTCCAGCTACCGTAGGTCAAGTAACAAAGGGGGTTTACCGGTTGCGGCCTGGTCCACCGTATGTTTTGTATTTTTTGACTTAAAGTATGAGATGCATGTGCATATTTGACAATGCAGGGTGATAAGGATGTAAAGAGTAGTCACAATGTGATGCGCAGGTTCTTACCTCTCGTCTTAAAACTCACAAGCATCCAAAATCACATATATGTAAGAAAATAAATACTAACTAAACTATCTCTAGAGAGCTGGATATTAATTCATGAGTAATGCACTACTGTTCATGTGTTGTGGAAAAGCGCAAATAGCTGTTCTTATAACCAAACATATAGACATGAATAAACGTGTACATGATAAGATAGCTCATCAACAGTTAAAAGACCCCATTACTCATGGTGGAAGACATCATAAAGTATACTAAAGAACATTCAAACAAGAACACAAGTCCAAGAAGTTAGAACGATCTTACAGTTAATGAAACATAGTTGAAAAACGAAATAGTTCCCATTCAACATCTCTCATTTAAACACATTGATACATTCCACATAGCACTTTCTCCAACAGGCAAAATTTGCAAGTTCTGGTTTGTAAAACGAAATAGTTCCTCTTACAAGCAATAGTTTACAAGTTTTTCGAGGGAAAAAAAGCCCCTGTAAATTCCAACTTTCGAATATTTAAACTAAAGCAGTCCAGCGCTTGGGCTCCCCACAAACGTGTGACCTTTAGCTCCCCCAAAATGCTTCATATCCTTATTTTTATCTTTGCTGCGCGCACTCATGATCTGCTAAGTAACCGATAGACCTTTCAGGTCCGCGCCTTTGTCACTATTGGCTTCGCCTTCCACTTTCGCTTGTCCTCCTTGCGATCCTATCTCCCATCTATACCTTCGCGCTGCGGCGGTCCGATCAGTTCTTTCGCATCCTCCTGCAATAGAACGAAACTACGTTATATTACGTCTACCAAACGGCTAAGCAGCAAAAAGAGTCATATGCTATGCATCATTGTTATGAATCTTAACAAACGCCGACATCGTTATCTCGTCTACCTACGGATCCGAAATAAATCACCAACGAAAGGGAACAAAGAGCTCATTGGCGGCTTAGAAAGCTAACATTGGCAGGGTAGACTAATTTGCAGCTGCAGAAGCAGGTCTTTAATAGGCGATGGGTACTGCGAAAACACTTAAAGACATCAGAGTCGAAAGAGTTAAGACCTAGGCTATGGGCGGGAAAACCTCCAATCGAAAATCGGAAGGACAACGAAATCAAAAGCCAAAAGCTTTGCACAGCCGCAACGGCGGAAAAGAAAAGACTACGGACAAGCGATTAAAAGACCAACGCGCATTGGTAGACGGGGCACTTTACGTTTCAGTAGCTTAGCTGCTTTGGGAGCCGCAATGGCGGAAGAAGAACAGAAAAAGGCCTCCGATCAAACATGATTTGATGCCCAATCAGTAAAAATGTGAAGTGTTTGGAGCGGCTTTAAAATTCAGAAACAGTCAAAAAACCTTTTTAACCTCCGAAACAGTGGCCTCTCAAGGAACAAATTATATGATCGACTAACAAAACCAAACTTAAAATCTGCGACCCACAACTATCTTTAAAATGCAAGGAACTTCAGAAAACAAGACGAGAGTTAATCTTCAAAAATCATCCAATACTAGAGCAGGACCAGAAAGTTCACGAATCAAGCGATTCAAAGCAACATTAAATCATGAGGAGGGGACCAAAATTTTAAAAAAAAATTGGGGAGAACAATTGCAGTTGCAACAAGTATTTATTGACAGAGTGTTTAAAGAATTAGTTGTCTTCGTGTTTACGAATAACAGAGTCCAAGCAGTGAATAGCTGACTGATAAAGATCATTCTAGGGTGGCATGTTATTGCTAGGGCAGGAAACAAGCCTGTAGGGGGTTGTAGACTCCTTCCAGTGGTAGCTGGTAAATAGGGTGTCGTAGCATCCTTTTAGTAGTAGCTGATAAATCAGGGGGTCGTAGCCTCCTTCCTGTAGTTGCTGGTAAATAAGGTGTAATACCATCCTTGTTTGTAGTAGAAGGAAAAACTATTTGTAAATAATAATTTTGCAGTAGTAGGAAGTATTGGTGGTTTACCCTATTGGGCTTCCACAATAAAATTTGTGTTCTGTGTGTTCTTGTTGATTGTGTGTTTTAATAAGTAAATAATAAATGTGGTTTTAAATTGTAAAAAGTTACAATATTGATTCACCTCCCCCCCTCTCAGTATTGTCAATTATTTCAACATGTTGTACCTGATTTATTGTAAGGGGTTCATGATCGGTTGTACCTGACATCCCAAAGTGTTTTGGTCCAAGTTGAAAATATTAGTCATTGGCAAGTTGATTTGTCGGGTTGTTTTAAGACATGTTCCATATGTTTAGGCATACATTTTATGGTGCAGAATCACATGGTGTTCTCACTGTTAGAGAGGATGTGGCGTCAAGTTGTGGAATGAACCACTTGGGTAGCTACGAGGGTGGTAGGTGTAATTGTACGCTAGCTTGATGTGAAATCAAGGGAAAGTTGAGATGGAAGACTCTCAAAGTAGGAACGACCTTGTTTAACATTGATGAACCATGTAGCTGAAAAGTATTCCTATAGAACTGGCGGTTACAACGCCTAAGGACCCATGTATTCCAGTAGATGGTTTGCTTTTTATATGGATATCAATAATCTATTTTATGCAGAGAAAGGTACAGGAAATGTTTAAAGCCCAGCAAGTGCATATGAAGACCAAGACTACTCTACAAGAATATTTTAGGTAAACATAATGGTGTGTGTTAGAGATAATGGTTATCTCATGTTGAATAGTTAGATGAGGGTGATTCTCTACCTAGTTTGGTGTGTGGTTGATATATTCTCTCAACCTCTCTAGACAATATTTGGAATAAGTTAGATCTCATAATAGCACTCTCAACTCTATATATTGGAGTCTCCATGAATCGTAAAAGATACGTTATTGTAATAGATTTTTGTTTGTGTGTTACAATGTTTTCTCTCTCTAATTTTATCGTTTTCTATTATTTATACCAAAACTCTAAGTCGAAGTTTACATTCCATCTATAACGATTTGATTGTATATGTATAATTGTATTTGAATTAAACGTAGTATCTGAATTGTTCATTAGTCAAGGGCAAGGACAACATTCGTTAGTACTGATGTATTGTAGATTTGAACCATAAATTCATTACTTACTTGATTGGCTAAGAGTTTATAGATTGAGTAACTATTGCATATAAAAAAAGGACAGTTTTCTGTGTTTTCCATTCTTTTTTTATACAAATGTTACTAAGGCATGTTATGTAGATCAACACGATGGAAAGGTTATCCATGTCAACCCTTCATATGGAATTTATTAATGCAGAAACTATTGAAATATACTTTGGTTTACTCTCGTCGTCATTAGATCAAGATGTTAAATGGTGGTTATAGGATTCCCCAATGGTTTCGGCCCTATGCCAAACCTAAAAATTATTTACAGTTTTCCCTTCTTTTCTTTCATTTAGAGCTCTTATATATAATATAAGAATTTTCACAATGGTATTAAATTTATATAATCTTCCTCCGTTCATAACCAAAAACTCTTATATGAAGATTATTTGAATTCATATGGTGGTAAACTATATGCACATCAAAAATAGTTTTTGGTTAATTTTATGTCCAACGCATTCAAGCTTAAATCTAAAAATAATAATAAATAGAGATTTAGTGTGCTAATACTTATAAATGTTCATAAGAGGACAAGCCATCTTAGCTGCAAAAATTTGTAACACTGTATCTAATTCTTCGGTTAACATGAACATAAACAATTAAAATCTACTTCAACAATTTGAATGTATATATCATTCAATACTCTATTAACAATCTTAAGTCATTATAAGCAGTTGCGCTTACTTCTTCCTATATATTGTCATGGAAATCTATAGTTTTTTCATATCTCCAACTTCACCAATAAATCCATGGCATTGTTAGTTGGCTCAGGTACTAAATTCTCTGATTTGTTTGGTGGCTTGATCTCGAAACCCTTCACCTTGTTGTTCTAGTCAATGTTCTCTAGTTCTCTGCTTAGCCGCTACATCTAGATCGAATACCCAAAGTTGATTTAGTCAGTGCAAGGAAGATGGATAAAGTATTCAATACAAATCATCAAATTTACTCTAAGCACATGATAAAATTAGATCCAAAACAGGGATGATTTTAAGGAACCATACTTGTTTAAAAGTGTATAAATGTTGGCGAATCTTACCAATTCTTAAAACACCAACTATAAAATGTTTGGCGATAATTTTCAAAAAATATTTTAATTTCCAAGGATATTGCATTGTTTATATAATAAACTGGCAATTTTTAGGGTGAAAAAAGTTTACCCCATCAAAATTGGGCGAAACAGGGCTTCAAAAATTGCAAAATGGCGAATCTTTTTTTGGAGAAAACCCCCTTAAAATAGCCCATGGGCTAAATTTCGCCCCTAAATGTAGAAATTCTAAGGCCTTGATGGCATAAGGAATTTCATAAACTGGCTAAGGATCTAAGCACACAATTAATCTCACAGAGAATTGTAGAGAATTAGCATAATGAGAGAAGAAGAAGAATTAATGAACACACATTAATGAATGATCAATAAATGATAATTGATATTATTACATAGGTAATACATCCTTATAAAGAAAAAAGGATTTGCATGAAGACAACTCAAGCTAGCTCATAAAAGCAGGCTTACTAATTATGATAAACCCCTTAAAGCACTTTCCAATCTACCAAGCACCTCACGTGTTGGAAAAAGCATGAGTGAGTTGTCAAGGAGATGGAAATAATATGCTAATGGAGAAAAACTAATCGAGGATGGGTTGGAAACAAAAGCACCCAGTTTCCTAGTTGACTAGCTTTTATCTTATCCATAGAAAAGCAGGATAAAGCAGAAAAAGCAGAAAAAAGCAGAATCTGCTATATGGTCCTGTATACTAATTCTAGAGGAACCCAGAATCAGAAATAACTCATTCCTAGGATATGGATGGCATGCATTGACTTTAAGTGGATGCCAATTAATTAAGCTAGTGGGTGAATAATTAATCGTTATTGATTAATTATTTTATCCGAAGTGTATGAGTGGGTTTATTATATCCCAACACCCCCCTATAAGCCTGACTTTATGATGATATTCTTGAACTAATCAGAAATATATATGCATAGAGGGCCCAGCAATAAAGCTATGGTCACCCTTTTATGGCTTAGCATGGCTTAGCAAGAGGAAAAGTGTATTGATATTTTGTGCAAGTTTTCACATTCAAGTAGCATTAGATTTTCAACACCTACAGTGCTAAAATTTTGCCATCAAACCATGCCTAACAACCGAATGAATTGTTAAAAACATTTGTAAATACATATTCCTACATATATTGCATATACATTGCATCTGATCAAAACTAGCAACTGAGAAGGCCATGAACTACGAGATTTCCAAACCCAACACACGTACAAGCAACAATCAAAATCATATATTTTTGCAAGATGATTCTTAGAGGCCACCATCGGAATGGTTTGCCATGATAATACTTGTCCTTATCAATATGGTTTCACTACAATAAATTAGATTTCCTGCTTTAAAGAATACACGAAGCTCCTAGCCCAAGCAGGCAATTGCAATATAGTCAATCTACCGCATTCTTGTCATGGACATTGTAGCTAGTTGCTCTTGTTTATTTCAAACTTATTGATTATGGTGTTATACCAAAATCCTATCACCATTATGTGATAAGACATTTGGCATACCTACTTTCCCTGAATTCCAGCTTCTGGAGTGGAAACTAAATGGTTTTTCATCAATCTATCATACAAATTCCCAGCACCGCGCATGCCCCTTTATCCAAGAACGGTACCCCTACTTGCACCGCTTTTCATCGGTTGTCCACAAGCGGTGCCACTGCCCATTTCCCATGGTCCATAGGCGGTTATTACCAGAACCGCTCTGTCATAGAACGAGAAGCACAGTACCCTAGGTAAAAAGGGAAAAAGAGAAGTTTCTCGAGGCTTCTAGATGATAAGCTTCATGTACTGCCTTATCCCTACTGTTGTGGGTTGGTTGAGCTCGAGATCCCTCATCCTAGGATCTTAGAGGCCACCTCACCCACTAATTTCTCAACCATCTCTATCCATTAAAGCCCTATAAATATGAGCTCATAGCCATGGTTGAGAGGAGAACATTTGAAGGTATTGTTATCTTGTTGGATTGATCCTTGGCCCAAGATCATTCGGAGAGAGCATAGAGAGCTAGAGTCAGAGATTTTGGGGATGAAGAGTTGGTTTCATGGAGGATGCATGTCAACACTAAGGCTTGGTTGTAAACTTCTTCATATTTCTAATGCAAGTTGATTTATGTCCCACATATGATGTTGTTGCTGTGATTTCGCATATATATGTTGCTAGATTCCTTAGTCACTAGCATAGATTAGTAGATCATATTCTAGTTGCTTTGATTTGTTTCGTGTTGAGATTTTTTGCAGGTACATAGGTGAACTGTCAAAGCCTTGTATTCCAAATATCTACAGCGTCTAGGGAGAGTCTTCAACCTCTTTCCTCTATTTGTTCTAGATCTAAACCATTCAGACCAGTGGAACACCTTGCTGTTTGCAGGAGGTGAAATATTCCAACTAACAAATCTAGTGACTCAATTGGGGAGTAAAGTATTCAGTTGTTCTGATCTTCCTCAGTTTGCAACTCTTGTCCGAATCCAGGCTCCGTTTTCTTCAACTCTTTTCAGTCAGATCTACTTTCTGATTTGTATTATTTGGGTTTGAAATTTCCATATCTGTTCAGATCTAAGTCATTTCGGTCTTTTATGCTCTGTTACCACATTCAATTCGACAGTATTTGCCTTGATCTAGTCTTTTCTGACTTGATCCATTGTTCTTTTTTTGTTTTGGCCATCTACAGGGAACCGCGCCCATGCTGTGTATGAGGAGCAATACCACCGCCTGAACATAGTGAGCAGTAAGCGGTGCCACCGCCTGTATCTGGTTTGCAAGGAGTGGTGCTATCTTGGAAACGCTCTGTCAACACCTACAAAGCACGATGCTAGGTAGGCATTAGTCCAAAACTCTTTTTCCTCATTTTTCTTTGTAAAAATTTGGAATTTTGATTGCTTTCATTTCTGTTATCAGACTTGTGTTATTGAATCCAATGTGTGTGGCTTGCTGCTTTGATGATTTATGTTGGGGAGCGCACCTTAACAATCCTTAAGATGGGTAACTCCACGGTTGTCGAAGAAGTTTGTAAGCGGAGTTATGAGTCAAAATAGTCTTAGGGGTGCCGGGGTAAGTCAAAACCCCTTTTTGTAATAAACCCATGGTTTAAATCCAGGGTTTAGGGTTGGGTGCCCATGGTTTTGAATCCATGTTTTTGTAAATAGTGCGATATAAATAAGCACTTGTGTAAATAAGAAAGGTTAGGTTTTATGATGTAAGAAAGATTAAGGCGAGGCTAAGGCTGATTTTGTAAAGAAAGGTTAAGTCCCAGCTGTGTGCGTGGACGACCTCTGCAGCTGTGTGCGCAGAGGGTTTTTGTAAGAAGGTTAAGGAAAGATTTGCAGCTGTGTGCACAGAGGCCTACTGCTGTGTGCGCGGATTTTAAGGACTGAAGGAATCTGCAGCTGAGTGCGCAGATCAAACTGTGGTTTTGCAGCAAGTTGAATAAAACGCAGTTTGGTGGATGTAGCCCCTACACTGGGGGTGAACCACGTTATATCCGGTGTTGTGGTTTCTTGTGTTGTTCCATTTTCTGTTATCTTTTATGCATTAATAATATATATATCTGATAACTTAGATCGCTGCTAATAACCAGCTTCGCTGTGAATTCCCTGTAGTGGGTTAAGCAAGTCACGGTTGTCTATCTATCTGCGAACTTATATGAGAATGAATAGTAAAGCTTTGTAATTATTGATTGATAAGATTATCAAAGGCTAAGGTACAGTAATCCCCCTCTCTGCTTGCAGAAACCTGATTCTGCGTCACCCCATAGCTGTTTCGGGTGAGATTGCAACCTGCGCGCAGGTTGTTGCCGAAAGGGCCAACACTGTGGGTATGTTTGTTGGTGCGACATAAAAGGATTAAACCCGGGTCTACCCTATTTCCCAACAAATTGGTTCCGTTGCCGGTTGAACTCAGTAGCTACTCAAGAGGGGTTTACGTTGTACCTCGAGGGCTATGTTTTGGAGGCCCTCTGTGAAGGAAATCGGTGATTGGTTTGCCGAGATCTGTCTGATATTTGCGCAGCAAGAGAATACAAATCCGCGTCGTAGCGCCAGCGACTTTCTACAAAGGTATGTTTTTGGTGATGCTTATGAAATTTTCTTTGGTAGTATCCACATAGAGTTGCACCAGTGGTTGTCTAGGTTAACAGAGAGAAGAACGAATTTCCAAGCTCGACGGGCTACCGCGTGGACCTCCGCAAGGGTCAATCTTGTGCAACACGTGAATAACGAGGTATCCCGCGCTGTTGATTTTTGGATGACGCGAAACGTTGGAAGCCTTCGTGATAGAATTTGCCATTGACACAAGTACCTCCTTCAACGAAGCTGAGCGGCAGTTCTTCAAAGGCCCTCGCGGTAAGTTTTTGAATTCATTAAGCTTAAGGATTAAAATATTACTGGCTGAAAAGGGTATATTGTTATTTGAATCAAACTGTTAGCTTAAGTAATACTAACATATGTTTGCAAGTGATAATACCTTCGACGAGAAAAGTGGTTTGCCGCGAAGTGAGAAAAGGTACAAAAGAGATTTTGATACCTACTCCTCAGGTTAGGCTACCACGTTTTCACTTGTAAACCTTGACGAGTCAAACTCTGCAGAAAACCCTTCGGTCAGAAACCCTCTAGTCACCCTCCAGTGAGGCTCTGTTAACCCTGAAATTCCGTCGCAGTCTGACAGCCAACCAAGTCTGACCACTCCCGCCACAGGTCAACCTACCCCTGTAAACCCCTCCCCATCGACATCCTTTCCCCCTCCCAACCCTCCCAGAAACCCTATGGCCCATCTAGTTGATGACATCAAGCTCCCTATCTTCAAAGGTACAGGATCTGAGGACCCCGAGCAGTTCTGGTTTTTATGTGAAGCAGTCTGGAATGCCAATAATATTATAGACCTGGATGTGCGAAGCGCACAACTAATCACTTCTTTCAGGGATCAGGCCTTGACCTGGTTCATGAAATTTTCCAGTACCAAGAGCCCTACTTTAGATGAAATCAGGGCAGGTATAATCAAAGAATTTAAGAATCCCAAATCAGAGTCGCAGTCTATCACCGAACTAAAAGAGATTCAGCAACGGCGTGGCGAATTGGTGTGGGACTTTGACCAGAGATTCAAAGTTCTACTAGACCAAGTGAGCTTCACTATTAGCCCTGTTCAGCATAAGGAATGGTTTATTGCAGCCTTATTACCACACATTCGAACCCCACTCATGCAACAGAAGGTTGCTGACCAGCCAGAGGCGCTGGAAATTGCCATGAAGCTAGAGACCGCCCCTGTCCAAGATGATTCCGGTATTGCTCAAATCCAAGCGCAGCTAGCAGCGATGGCCCTGGAGCTTCATGATATGAAGAAAGATAAAACCATTCGAGAGGAGGTATGGTGCACGAAATGTCGGAAGAAAGGTCACGATAGGGACCAGTGCCCCGCTGTCAGCACTTACCTAAATACGGGTGCCCCAAACCAATTCAATCCGGGTGTTCTATATTGTAAGATTTGTCGAAATACCGGCCAACATCGCCCTGAAAACTGCCCTCTTCTGCAGAGGTATGTTCAAGTCCCCAAGAACCCATACTGTAACTTCTGTAAGTCAGTAGGGCACAATGAAGAGGAGTGTCGTAGCTATGACCTCTTGTGAGAGTGCACCTCTGACGCCTACCGAGTGCAACATGAAACTCCGAATAATGAGGGCTATGGTTACCACAGCGGTGCCCCTGGAAGAGGTACCTTTGGAGGTCGTGGCAGTGGTGGTATGACTGGCAGAGGAAGGGGCCAGGTTGTATGCTACAATTGTAACCACGCTGGCCATATGGCTCGCGACTATCGGAACCCCACCACCACCTATCGGTATTGCCACGCAGCAGACCACGTGATTGAATAGTGCCCCTAGCTCATAGCAAAGATTCAGGAAAACAACAGTGGCCCTACTAAGAATATTCAGTTGCTTTCCGTTGAACAGAGACCTGCCCCAGCCATCAATGTGGTCACCCGGAGTGGCGCGACGACGCACATTCAGAATACGTAGAAACAACCTGGCAAGGTGTGCGTGCGTAAGGCCTCCGAGAAAGTCCCAGCACTTGACATTGTGAAAGACCAAGCACCCGTCAAGGTGGCCCAGTACGATATTGCTGACCCTCGCACAACAGAATTACCTGCGCGGCAACAGCAGCAGGTATCGCAGCCAGAAGATACTTCGACAGATAAAGTAAGTACACTCTCCTCCTTTTTACAGAGTTGTATGAAACTCTTGAGGAATCAGAATGCTTTAAAGGAGGTGCAAAAAGTTCTTGCTGTCACAGACCCTCAGAGAGGAATTGATCAAGAGAAAACTGTTAGTCGTGTCCGAAGAACGGGGAGGGAAATGAGATTAAACGTCCAGATAGGAGAATATGATATGACCGATGTCATTTTGGATCTTGGATCAGAAGTTAATGTTCTACCCAAGCAGACCTGGGGACAAATGGGAAAACCTTCCCTGGCTTGGTCACCTATACAATTGAGATTAGCTAACCAGCAAAGGATTGTACCCCTCAGGAGACTTCTTAGTGTCCCAATCGATATTGATGGGGTCAGTACTCTAGCAGATTTTGAAGTTATTGAGATCATTGATGACAGCAACGCTTATCCAGCCCTGTTGGGAATTGAGTGGGCCATGGCAAATGCTGCAATAATCAACCTTAAGAGAAGACAGATGACCTTCGAAGGAAATGGTCTGCACGTTATCATACCCCTCGACCCATCCCAAGGAGAAAGATACACAGAACCGCTCAGAGACGAAGGGGAGCCGGATACTCTAGATCACATCTACAACATTACAGCCAAGGACGCATATTATGTCGAGCCTGATGCCGATGGTGTACTAGATTGGTAATGTGATAGCTCCTACATGTCTGATTCAGATGATGATCTAGAGAATTGGCAGAATCGACTATATGAGCTACATGGCCATAGGTGCGCGCGAATCACTAAGTCTCTTAGATGCCTTAGTGCACAGCCCAGAGAGTTGCCTACATATGTTTGGTTGACAGACCCTGGAGAATTTATTGCACATGTGTCAGAATGAGCACCTGAGTCACAAAGCATGCAGACTATGGAGCCCGCACTAGGAGCTATAGCAGCAGGGTGGACCGATCATAAAAAGTCTCAACCCAGTCAGGGAACCTGCCGGCAATTTCTGCGCCCCAGATTCATCAGCCAATCTCAAGAGGTGCGAATTGAGTTCAATGGGCCGAATAGCCCTCAGGAAAAATTGAGGCAGTACTATGCAGCATGGGAAAACATACCTCATGAGGAGTGGGTGCATAAGTTTGTGCACATCTTGGAACCTATAGTAAAACACCGGTATATGGAGGCCGAGCTCTGACACGGTACTATAAGTGGGGATGATCTTGTTGATAGCTTTTTGTTCACATTTTCTATTAACAAAAGTGGTCATGTTTTAGATATAACTGTCAGGTCAACCCACGACAAGGAAGATGATAATCAACCAGGAATTGAATACCAAACCAAGGGGCAGAGCCAAGATGCCAGTTCATCAAACCTAACAGTCCTGTCGCAGATATTACCAGGTTGGGTCGAAGGGCACTACTATGCCGAGGTTGCTTGTTATCACGAAGTACCAACCATGATTCGGCCGAAGACCAAAAACACAGCGAGACTCAAAATCCAACCGTTGGGAAGCAGCGAAATTGGTGGCGGTAGTGTTTTAATTGCCTTAAATGCCTGTGTTATAGAGATTTTCACCCCACTAGGTGAATCACACATTGTATGGCCTTCCCCTATCCCGCTGCAGACTCATTATTCCCTATGGACCATTTATTGCCTTTTGATGTATCATTGACCATCCCTAAAAACTATATAAATTATGATATACGCGGCTTTTTCCCCGATAACTGCGTACATACGTGGGTTTTACCCCTATAGTCGCATACATCGGGATGTGTGCATAATCCAAATCCTTTTGGAAGTTTCCTTGACTTGGATCCGACTCATTCGACTCCTGGCCTTCCATATGCCTTGCGATCGCTCGGATTCAACCCTTCATTGTCCCTTGTGAAGCTATATAAGGAACCCCTTGGTACATTAAAGGGGGGGAGATATAAGAGAGAATTGAGAGTCCCGAAACTATAGTCCATTGTTTCCAGAACTATACTTGAGTCTGCATCCCTTTGTCCCTTTGGAGCACTGTTGTGTTCTTCCCAAGCTTGCCTTTGTTAGTGAGCTTGCTATCGGAGTGATGGAGGATTGAGGTGGTGGATACCCAAGTGGGGGATTCAGTTTCTCCGGTTCGCAGACATGCCGTCAGAGGTTGTCACTTGTAATCTCTGATTCATATTAATAGAAATATCTTTTCCTGTCCAGTAATGTGTATTTGAATGAATGTTGCATCCATTGGAATATGTCAAATGCTTATACATTATTGATTATATATGCTAGAATAGATCTAACACCATGAAATATAGTATGCTTGTATTGTTTACTTGTTGTTGAGGATGTGCTATAACAATTCAAGCTGAAGATTGGAAAGCTCAACGGGGATCTACTTCAACCGTCCGGAATAAGGTACGAGGTTCGATCCTTTAGTGTTAGATGTTTTTATTTCTATTGCATATTGGGAAAGATTGATTTCTGGAGTCTAGCTGTCTGTTGTGGTACCCCAAGCCATAGGAATTTCTCTCCGTAATAGAATTGGCGACTCTGCTGGGGATGTTCCTTGTTCTTCTTTGGGTTTGGGGGCACAATGGGCTTGTTATTATTGATTTGCTCTCTGTTTCTCTTTGTTTCTGTGTCGCATGTTATAGTATTTTTGTCCATTGACACTCCCCTTTATTGGTCTGGCCTTGACCTGCTTTTTACCACTTCCTTCTCTGTATACGCGGGTTTTTGGCCAACAGTCACGTGTATACGCGGGTTTTTGGCCAAAAGGCGCGTACATACGCAGTTGTTCTTTATACAGTCGTGTACATCCTCCCTTTTGGTGAATCTGATGTTGTGGGAAGTTGTTGGGTGGGTTGTGAGTGTGGTTGGGTCTTCCTTGGGTCTGAAGTTGTCTGTTGGATGTTTCTTTTGTGGCCAGAGATCGTTCGTGCCTTTCACAGGTATTACGTCTATACTGGCATATAGGTTAGGTTCACCACCGTGTGCATTTTGCATGACCTTATGACCATGTCACTATATCCTTAGGTACGAACCCACTCTATTATGTCACGGAACCTTCTTGCTGCTATAGAAGTGGCATGATATGAGTGGTAGAGCCTCACCTTACATGGGTACCCTAGATAGTGTCTTATTTGCATTTGGTGCCCATGCCGATGTTTCCCCCTTTAGGGTGTGGGAGTCCGTTGTATAGTATTGCCATGACATTTAGCAAGAGCCTCATACTCCTCTTGATCTTATGCTGGCCTGTATCCCCCCGGACTCTCCTTATATCGAGTTGTGAATGCATTATCATGAGCTTTGCCTATCTTATTGAGCTTTATACCGGCTCCCCTGACATTGCGTTTCAGCCATATAGCCCAAGCTTGTCTCATGTCTAGCCATGTAGAGCCTTTATTTATATCTTTCGCAGCTTGATTCCCTTTTTTTACTGGGAGGGGATTTTCCCCCGAGTGTCGATATCCTACACATGTATCCTTGCATTGAGCATAGGTATGTTCCACTGCTTGGAACTAGTTTGTTTGCCTCTATGACACTCGTCTCCTCCTAGTTTGTAACTATAAAGCTAGTTTATTATTTTTTCAAGCTTTTCAAATAACTGAAAAAGACCAAAAAAATCAAAAAACCAAAAAGCCGGACAAGAAAATATATTATCTTTGGCAGCTGTCGAGTCGTGTCGCCTTCGAACAGAGCACTGTATATCACATCCATTGGTTGGGTTATAGTTTGACTTTAGGATCTGTACTCGTTATCTGAGTTTTATCTCCACCGACTGGTTAAGCTTCCAGTCCCTATGGAGCCTCTATTGATGCCTCCTGCGTCATAGAGATGTCCCAATTTGTATATCGATTCTATGCTGCCTTCATTCAGTCACCATACGCCATTATGCTCTTGTTCGAAGGAAGTTGAAACTTGAGTCGGCCATTCCTTAGTTATCTTGACTTTGCATGTCGGCCATTCCCGGTACAGTTACTGGTTCGTGCACCTTATGATCAAGTTCTTCCATATTATACAGCCTTGCTGAGTACCTCGTGTTAGATGATGGGGGATGCCTTAATGCCCTCCTTCCAGCGGATTTCATCCCATCGACCTCAGATCATTTATTCTGGGATTGGAGTCTAGAGTCATTTTGAGTGCCTTGAGACTTGCAGTCATTAGTGACAGGTTCTCTCGCCATCGACAGTTTTGGGAATCCATCAATGTCCCCTGATCGATGGATTCTCTCAAGTGTTCAACCTCAACACATTTATTCACACTTGTTAGTTTGCACTCTAGTACCTTGATTCCCATTTACATTATTGGTGGGTGATCTCGCGTCTGTTAACGGTATACATCAATGACCGGTAATCAGACGATGGACTACTATGTTCGACCTCGACACCTCTATTCGCATAGTAGGACATGTACTCGTAGCGGTTTGTGTAGAAGACCTTCCAGTTTGGTGGCATCCACTATATGCTACCTCCTTGATCATGCCAGTGTTCATGAGATGTCAGCTCTCGTGACTTGTTCCAGTATATGTCAGACATTTCCAGCCACTATGGAGACCTTGATCTGTTATATATCTTCAGCCTTTGTGGAGATCATTGTACTTTGTATATCTTCATCATGGAGATTCTGATCTATGTATATTGTACGTGGCGATGACCACATATGTTCTATCATGTTTCATGCCTATTCATGGCCATTTCACTCTTATGTATCCGGGACTGCTATATGTATTCGCAGTTATATGCAGAGTTGTATTATGGTATTATGATGATTGGGTGGCTGGTCTTCCATTTGGGTACCTTCATCACTTCACTTCTGGGATGGACTTATAATGTATTTCGGCCATCGTATAACCCCTTTGATCTCATACATTAGGGGGCATCTGTCATAGAGATTTTCACCCCACTAGGTGAATCACACATTGTATGGCCTTCCCCTATCCCGCTGTAGACTCATTATTCCCTATGGACCATTTATTTCCTTTTGATGTATCATTGACCATCCCTAAAAATTATATAAACTATGATATACGCGGCTTTTTCCTCGATAACTGCGTACATACGCGGGTTTTACCCCTATAGTCGCATACATCGGGATGTGTGCATAATCCAAATCCTTTTGGAAGTTTCCTTGACTTGGATCCGACTCATTCGACTCCTGGCCTTCCATATGCCTTGAGATCGCTCGGATTCAACCCTTCATTGTCCCTTGTGAAGATATATAAGGAACCCCTTGGTACATTAAAGGGGGGGAGATATAAGAGAGAATTGAGAGTACCGAAACTATAGTCCATTGTTGCCAGAACTATACTTGAGTCTGCATCCCTTTGTCCCTTTGGAGCACTGTTGTGTTCTTCCCAAGCTTGCCTTTGTTAGTGAGCTTGCTATCGGAGTGATGGAGGATTGAGGTGGTGGAGGCCCAAGTGGGTGATTCAGTTTCTCCGGTTCGCAGACGTGCCGTCAGAGGTTGTCACTTGTAATCTCTGATTCATATTAATAGAAATATCTTTTCCTGTCCAGTAATGTGTATTTGAATGAATGTTGCATCCATTGGAATATGTCAAATGCTTATACATTATTGATTATATATGCTAGAATAGATCTAACACCATGAAATATAGTATGCTTGTATTTTTTACTTGTTGTTGAGGATGTGCTATAACAATTCAAGCTGAAGATTGGAAAGCCCAACGGGGATCTACTCCAACCGTCCGGAATAAGGTACGAGGTTCGATCCTTTAGTGTTAGATGGTTTTAATTTCTATTGCATATTGGGAAAGATTGATTTCTGGAGTCTAGCTGTCTGTTGTGGTACCCCAAGCCATAGGAATTTCTCTCTGTAACAGCCTGTACTAAGAAGATTATCGGAAATCGGGTAAAAGTTGGACAGGATTTCCGTAAGATTTGGTGCCTTCAATGCACCGTCCTGCCCGATTTGACTGATGGCGTGTATAAGAAGATGCCTAAGTCAGGGAAAATTGTATTCTGCATTGCGTTAAGTTTTACGAGTGAACCCATGACAACAGAAAGAGAGATTGACGAGTTAGTAAAAGAATTCGAGCAAGAGGGTCTGATAACTTGCTCTAATCGGCCGCCTGCTTCTGTTCCCGGTGAAGAAGCTCAACCAGCACCACCATGGCCGATGCAGACACAGTCTTCCAGGAAAAAGTCCAGAATTGAAGCTCGCTCCAAGTACAACCAAGATCGACAGAGGCGAACAGGACAAACACCGGCCGCACATCCTATGAATCCCCCCAGTTCAGCACAGGTCCCGGCCGGGGATAGGGAGAACATTGCACCTCCACGGCCACCATACCTCCAACCTATTCGTCCAGACGCCATGCTTCCCCAACGGACAAAGCAATTCACGTTAACCACACCCTCGCTACCACCAGGAGTTCAGCTGGTCGGAAGCATGACAGGGAAGATAGATCGGCTCAAGTACAGTGATCACGACACAAATGACCATGGCAATTTTCCCCAGTTTGTACCAGCCGAATATCTGCACCGCGTCAAATACCCAGATGATAATGTAACCCTACTGGAAGTACAACCATGGGCTGCGGGCCTGGAAAAAGCTGGCCTACTTAAGGTGCTTGATATTCCACATTTCGGTCGCGGCATACATGTGACTATAGTGGCCAAACAGCTGCTTGCGCTAGTGCATGACGGTTATTTGTGGATAGGAGACCAGCAAATCCCCATTGATACTGAACTCATTCATAAGATCACAGGGTTATCTATGGCAGGACCTAATCCGGGAGATGAATTTCCCTCAAAACATGAGGATACAAAGCTTGCGCAAACTATGAAAGAGCGGTTTGTCCTAACCAAGGGGAAACGGGGGTATCACACTTCTACAATTCAAGGCCAGCCTATTCGCTTTGCAGCTGAACTCTTAGCCTGCAAGATCATACGAAAATGCAGGCCTACTGAGGTACCTGCCCCGGTTATCTGGATTTCCATGAACTGTGCCGAGGGATACACTTACAACTGGTCCGCATATCTTGCAAAGGAATTCTTGGAGGATGCTCGAGACGCACAGGAAAGAGGTAGACATTTTCATTACTCCTGGTTATTAATACTTATTGTATTAGTTGGGTGGAAAGAACCCACCAAAGCTCAATTTGTCGAAGTAAACCCAGGCCGACCGGAAGCATTAAGGTATGCTTCCCTCTGGCTATCCTCAGATAAGGTAGCTCAGCAAATGACGAACACTGTGTTCACCTGTTATGCCATGAGTATCCACATTGAGATTCTATGAACACCTCGGCTTACCAATGATTTGTTCTCTAAATATGAGGGTGCCGCGAACTTCAGGGCTGATCTTCATCATGTGTTCATTCAAGCCCGTGCCGATCCCCGACATCGATGGTTTAAATTACCTTATGTAGTAACCGAACTAGATATCAGGGGCATAGTTCAGCTATGGTCATCTAACTGGTTTCAAAATGTCAGGAAAAAACCCTCTATCCCCGTTCCCCTTGCTACCAATATTGACGCAGGTACCAGTCAGGCGTAGCAGCAAAACCCGTTAGAAGATAGCGAAGGGCTGAGTGATTCGCAGCTGGATGGAGAGGACGGAGATGAGGGCCAAGACGATCAGGATGGGGAGTCATTCAAGACCATATCAAATCCTTGCCCATCAACCAAGCACAAGTCCCCAGAAGCAGCAGAGGTAAACAAGCCACAGTCCCGCAAAAAGTCAAAAGCGTCGAAGGACAAAAATATTGAAGAAGAAGCCACTATAACGCTGGATGAGCTAAAGCAAGCTCTGGAAAAATCTACTAGAAAACTTACTAAAAAATGGTCCAAGTTTGCGACACTGCATC
Organism: Pseudotsuga menziesii; assembly: GCA_001517045.1. NCBI lineage: Eukaryota > Viridiplantae > Streptophyta > Pinopsida > Pinales > Pinaceae > Pseudotsuga > Pseudotsuga menziesii. The sequence continues at coordinate 76,966 of LPNX010369264.1, read as the reverse complement.
TTGCTGGGCTCACAGGTATAGCCAACAGGGTTTCGGAGCTAAAAGAGTTAGCAGCAAAATCAGCGACCAGTACTGCGACAAGTAGCACTACAGCAACCGCGCAGCAGGATTTTAGGCAATGGCCAACCAAAGATAACCGAGGCCAAGTATCAAGCGCAGCTTTGATACTGACCGATGCAGATTCCCGATCCCAGATGAGTATGACTGTAGGGATCGATTATACAAAGATGACCATGTCAGAATTGCACCTCTGCCAGCTCTCTATTACAAAGGAGATCCATGCACGAGACCAGTTGTCCCAAATCCAATTGGAAAACATCATCAAACAAAACAAAATCGTCGTAGCAAAACTAGAAGAAGTAGCGCAAAAGAAGATAGATGCTGAACATAAAACAACTACACTGATGGAAGCATTGGACGAGGCATGTCGGAGTCTCTCTGACTCCGACCTACAAGGTGCAGCGGAACCAGAACAGAGAATTGCTAAGCTGAGAGACTATGTCCAGCAGTCTCGTGGCGAGATTGACAGGTTAAAGTCAGAACACCAGCACCAGATTGCAGAAATTCAACTGTGCATCCCTCCCGAGACCCCACCAGAGGCCCGAGAATAGTGCCATAGGGAAATCAAGGCTTCAGCAGCAAAAATATCAGATAATTTGGCCAGCGCCGCAAAATTGATGGAAGACAGCATTGAAGCCTGGGCGAACCTCCAGGACCTTCCAGATGTAGGTAAGATCCAGGAAACCATCAAGATGTGCCAGGCCAAACTAGATGCAGTCATAATAGAAATCAAGACGCTGCCACCTATGCAGAAGATGGCTAAAGTGAAGCACAGCAAGGAACTTCAGCAGGAAATTGAGTCCTGCAGGACAAAAGTAGTGCTGCTAGAGAACTCGCTACAGCCATTGGTTGATGAAGCATTAGAATTGAGTAATACTGCAGAGAGCCAACTCAAACTTTTGAAGACCTACGACACTTTTGCGCGAGAATGGGCAAACACAGAATCATCCTCAGTATTACAAGAGTTGGTAGAAAAGGAGAAAGCAGCTGACGACATAGTCCACAACCTCACCAGTCGCTTCCAGACCCTCACACAGAAGGTTCTCCCACCAGAGATGTCGCAGGGTGTCCCGGGACGGGACACTAGTGAGTCTTAGGGGCCTATTGGGGCACGCACCTTAAAAATCCTTAAGATGGGTAACTCCACGGTTGTCGAGGAAGTTTTTAAGTGGAGTTACGAGTCAAAATAGTCTTAGGGGTGTCAGGGTAAGTCAAAACCCCTTTTTGTAATAAACCCATGGTTTAAATCCAAGGTTTAGGGTTGGGTGCCCATGTTTTTGAATCCATGTTTTTGTAAATAGTGCGATATAAATAAGCACTTGTGTAAATAAGAAAGGTTAGGTTTTATGATGTAAGAAAGATTAAGGCGAGGCTAATGCTGATTTTGTAAAGAAAGGTTAAGTCCCAGCTGTGTGCGTGGACGACCTCTGCAGCTGTGTGCACAGAGGGTTTTTGTAAGAAGGTTAAGGAAAGATCTGCAGCTATGTGCGCAGAGGCCTACTGCTGTGTACGCAGCTTTTAAGGACTGAAGGAATCTGCAGCTGAGTGCGCAGATAAAACTGTGGTTTTGCAGCAAGTTGAATAAAACACAGTTTGGTGGACGTAGCCCCTACACTGGGGGTGAACCACGTTATATCCGGTGTTGTGGTTTCTTGTGTTGTTCCATTTTATGTTATCTTTTATGCATTAATAATATATATATCTGATAACTTAGATCGCTGCTAATAACAAGCTTCACTGTGAATTCCCTGTAGTGGGTTAAGCAAGTCACGGTTGTCTATCTATCTACGAACTTATATGAGAATGAATGGTAAAGCTTTGTAATTATTGATTGATAAGATTATCAAAGGCTAAGGTACAGTAATACCCCTCTCTGCTTGCAGAAACCTGATTCTGCGGCACCCCATAGCTGTTTCGGGTGAGACTGCAACCTGCGCGCAGGTTGTTGCCGAAAGGGCCAACAGTGTGGGTTTGTTTGTTGGTGCGACATAAAAGGATTAAACTCGGGTCTTCCCTATTGCCCAACAGTTTAAGATTGATTTGAGTGGAATTTCAAAAGTTTATTTAGTATTTTTATTATTCATCCGCTTCTTGCTTGTTGGTTGTGCTTAAAGAAGGACTTCTTGTTTTCTGAAAGTTAGGGTGCTCATTGAAGTCTCTTTTCATTGCATATACTGAAAGAAGAACACTAGATTAGCTTCTAGATTTCATTTCTTGCTTGCATAGTAAACTTCGTTTTCTTTCCTTCAAAAAGAAAATTTTTGCTTGATATTAGGACATCATATTTGAGCGTTGGATTTGGGTTTTTTGATTGGATTTACAAGCTTTTAGGACCTTTATGATCTTTTGTCTTTCATGCATATAGGACTATCTCAATCAAAATATAAAAGAAATGGTAGTTTTAAGTTAGATTTGCTTATGTTTTTGAGAAATTTGAAAAGTTAGAGTGCATTGGCATATAGGTGTGCTTGGTGTTGTTCTTTTAGGAAAAGAGATTCTCACCCTTCTTATTTGCTTTCGAAAAGAAGAATTTGGTTTGTGAAAGTATTCGATTGTCTTTGATTTGATGTTCATGACTGTTGATTGGAATTATTTTTTGTTTTGAAACAAAAATAAAAACACTCTCTTCCCTCCCGTAAGTAGGCATATTGAACGCTAAACTGAAAATTTGCACAAGCATATTGCATGGTTTTACTTTTCTGTCAAAACATCATGCATTCACCTAATCGTACAAGTTAAAATTAACGGTAGTTGTAGATTAAAATTTATGTAGTAACTTGAGTGATAGGTTAGAGACGTGTTCAGGTGTCGTAAAGCATAGGAGCTGTCGTTATTTGTAAGCATTACATTCCGAGACTCGCGCGGTTCTTCCACGTACCATCGGTATATGTTGGTATCTCTGGACAGACCCAGGTTTACTTTAATGTACCAACAAAACCCCTAGCTCACTGGCCCTTTCGGCAACAGATAGTAGAATGGCCTGAAGTCTCACCCGAAGTGATCTTGGATGGGTTGGCTGAAGAATCAGGTTTCCTCAACTAGGTTCTGTAGCATCCTAGTGTCTCGCAACTCTTCTTAGCCAGCGGGATCTCTCAGTGAGGCACTATTCTCTCTTACTCGCTGGCTCTAATAAGGGGATGACTCTTATCGCATCACAGCCCCTGGGAAGATGCGCACACTTTCTCTTCTACTCAATCTTTTATCTACGATATCTCACACCGCAGCTCCTCTGACAATGCGATATTGCTCTTCTATACTGCGATATTTTCTATAGTAAAACTCAATATGCCTCTCAAGTTCCAAAGGCTTTCTCTCTGGGTATAATATCTCAGTACCTTCAACGGGATGTTAAACAGCTTCTCTCAAGCTTCTACAACTTAACACGCTTAACATCAACTATACTCAACTTGCTGAACTAAGTATACTAGAATTACTTAACACTGTAACTGCTACTGTGTGAATCAAGAACTGGTAACTCATACACAGAATACTTGACACATTCAATATTGCATTAAACCTTCTATGTTACTGTAAACTGAAGGATAACATACATACACTCATTAACTGATAGCAAAGTTCATGTAACGAATAGTAGATAGCAACTAAGTAAAGCACAGTCACATGAAACAGTCACACAACACACGGATTTTACGTGGTTCACTTCCAGGGAGGAAGCTACGTCCACAGAACTATGTTTATTATATCTTGAGAGGGTACACAGCTCTACTGCAACTTGTTGTGCAGCTTGAGATCTTCTGGGAAACTCCGCACACATAGCCGGGAGCCCTTCTCTCTTAGATCTCCTCTCTTCCTATATTTCCTTCTCTTACAATATACTCTTCCTCTCTCTATCTCTCTCAATATTTGTGGATTGTTACATTCATACTCAAGGAGCCAGCTACTGGTTACAGTAAGATAACTATAGACTGAATCCAGAACCAGAGCTTGACTCTTTCTCAATGTTTTACAATACAACTGTCTACGAGCTAACAGACCAACTGACTAGCTAACCTTTCATAATACAAAATACATGCTTATATAGGTGGCCCAAAGGTCTCACCCTGATACAACACTGTGGTCCTATCCTAACAGTAACCCAAAATAAACCCTAACTGCGACATTCAGCATATCTGTACTTTGAACTGCCGCTTTCTGTCACACCATAGCTCTCTGCAGTATTCCACGCTTCCCGGCGCTGATTGTGGGTACTGGCACCGCTTCCTCGGTTGCTCCCCTTTTGTCCTTTGTCTTCAATACCTCGGCCCTTTGCTCCTTTTCTATTTATGAGGGTAGGTGATCCCTCCTGTCTTCGTCGCTTCCTTAAGTGTAGTGGGTGAGCTCTCTCTTCTCAGTCCCTGCCTTAAGTGCAGTGGTTGAGCTCTCTCTTCTCGGCTGCTTCCTTTGACTTTCTTGTTCTGATATAGCAGTTTTTCCTGTAGCTACGGGGCCCTGCTCCAACAGTCCCCTAACACTCACTTGTGGCTCGTCCCCCAGCCACTAACAGCTAGTTTCTCTTGCTATAACTTCTCCATGGCTTCCTGCGAAGTCCTTGTAAATCTCTCTCGAAGTCCTGCGACTTCTCTATCCATAGCTTCGACACACTCTTGTGCCGTTTCAAGCATATCTTGACTAATAATGGAGTCTTCTATGTCATCAATTTCACTTCTGCTTGTAGTGAACTCCTTAACCTTCTGCTCAACCGCATCGACTAGCTCTGCGATTTCTTCCTTATATGGTTGAAGTAGGTTATTGAATGGTATCTATTTTGCTCTCAACAGCTGCGCTTCCTATTGCAAAACCATTTGTTGGTCTCTCTAGGCAGACTCGAGTTTACTTTAATGTACCAAAAAAACCCCTAGCTCACTGGCCCTTTCAGCAACAGACTGCAGAACGGCCTGAAGTCTCACCCGAAGTGATCTTGGATGGGTTGTCTAAAGAATCAGGCTTCCTCAACCAGGTTCTGTAGCATCCTAGTGTCTCGCGACTCTTCTTAGCCAACAGGATCTCTCAGTGAGGCGCTGTTCTCTCTTACTCACTGGCTCTGATAGGGGGATGAATCTTATCGCATCGCAGCCCCTGGGACAATGCACACACTTTCGCTTCTACTCAACCTTTTATCTGCAATATCTCACACCGCAGCTCCTCTGATGGTGCGATATCGCTCTTCTATGCTGCGATATCTTCTATAGTAAAACTCATTATGCCTCTCACGGTCCAAAGGCTTTCTCTCTGAGTATAATAGCTCAGTACCTTCAACAGGGTGTTAAACAACTTCTCTCAAGCTTCTACAGCTTAACACACTTAACATCAACTATACTCAACTTGCTGAACTAAGTATACTAGAATTACTTAACACTGTAACTACTACTATGTGAATCAAGCACTGGTAACTCATACACAGAATACTTGACACATTCAATATTGCATTAAACCTTCTATGTTACTGTAAACTAAAGGATAACATACATACACTCATTAACTAATAGCAAAGTTCATGTAACGAATAATAGATAGCAACTAAGTAAAGCACAGTCACATGAAACAGTCACACAACACACGGATTTTACGTGGTTCACTTCCAGGGAGGAAGCTACGTCCATAGAAATGTGTTTATTATATCTTGAGAGGGTACACAACTCTACTGCAACTTGTTATGCAGCTTGAGATCTTCTAGGAAATTCCAAACACACAGTCAGGAGCCCTTCTCTCTTAGATCTCTTCTCTTTCTATATTGCCTTCTCTTACAATATACTCTTCCTCTCTCTCTCTCTCTCTCTCTCTCTCTCTCTCTCTCTCTCTCTCTCTCTCTCTCTCTCTCTCCCTCTCTCTCTCTCTCTCTCTCTCTCTCTCTCTCTCTCTCTCTCTCTCTCTCTCTCTCTCAATCCCTATGGATTGTTACATTCATACTCAAGGAGCCAGCGACTGCTTACAGTAAGATAACTACAGATTGAACACAGAACCAAAGCTCGACTCTTTCTCAATGTTTTACAATACAATTGTCTACGAGCTAACAGACCATCTGACTAGCTAATGTTATAATACAAAATACATTCTTATATAGGTGGCCCGAAGGTCTCACCCTAATAAAACACTGTGGGCCTGTCCAAACAGTAACCCAAAATAAACCCTAATTGTGACATTCGGCCTATCTGTACTTTGAACTATCGCTTTCCATCACACCACAGCTCTCTGCAATCTTCCACGCTTCCCAGCGCTGATCGTGGGTACTGGCACCGCTTCCTCGGTCGCTCCCCTTCTACCCTTTGTCTTCAATACCTCAGCCCGTTGCTCCTTTTCCATTTATGAGGGTAGTTGAGCCCTCCTGTCTTCATCATTTCCTTAAGTGCAGTGGGTGAGCTCTCTCTTCTCGGCCGCTACCTTAAGTGCAGTGTTTGAGCTCTCTCTTCTCGGTCGCTTCCTTTGAATTTCTCGTTTCGATATAGAAGCTTTTCCTATAGCTACGGGGCCCTGCTCCAACAGCATATCAAATGGCCTTTCAAGTACCCTTGAGGTATATAGAAAGGTACTTCACGTACTCAATTGTATATCGGAAGGCCCCTTGTGCATGGTTATGCATTAGACAGCACTACTACCGATTCGAGCTCCCACGTACCTTGAGTATATCAGCAGACCCCACTAGGGTACCTTATCTATCTGAGAAAATCCCTTTGGTTGTCTTGTTTGGAGCCATACACCAAAAATAGCATTCGTGGAGATTACTACGCACGTACCCTCGAGGTATATCATGAGTGGCACCTTCTTGACAATCCTAGTGAGAGACCTGACTTTTGAACTCCTCTTGTCATTTTAAGTCTTCTTGTTTTAACCTATAGTTTGAGTAGGGAAGTCTTTTGGTGTGTTTTTTTTAGATTTTCAGACCCTAGGTGTAATGTCCCAGTTTTGACCCCGTTACATTAGATGTATATGATGTATATATATACATATTGTAATGATCATGGTGTGGAGCTAAAGGCCAAGGCCCACCATTGATCGGTTATCTTGTGTTTTGGATTTGAATTTGTCACCGAATGTATATCGAGGCATGCAGCATATATTATGTTGGTCATCATGTAAATATGCATCATAATTAATTAAATGGACACAACCAGCTACGGTTGCGGCAACTAAATCGAATGGGGCATGATTTTCCCAAGGATAAGGGTTGGGGGAAATTGTCAACTTTGGCCAATAAGGCAAATTATCCATGTGTCTTCTCCCTTTGTCTTATTCCAACCACTTTCATTTAAGAATCTCTGCTGGTAGTTGAGGTAGTTATTGTCTAGGAATGGGTGCGACAGTACTGGCATTCCTTTCCCCCATGCACACTCCACCCATAGTTGACTTCTGAATGGAAAGGAAAAACGCACTCTTCACCCACACAGATTTTTCTTCCTCTCTCCAGGAGTTGCTGAGCACCCACGCACTGAAATTTCACGTCCTTCATGTTGTTTGTTCATCCATGGGCAAAAACGAAGTTGTTTTTCCTCATGCAGGACCCCCATTGTCTGTTCCTTTCCTCACTGGGTCGGATTTCTTCCTCATGCACAGGAATTTCCCTGGTTTTCCAGCTGCTGCAGCGAGCTGAGAGTTGTGCATTTTCACCCACGATTTTACTGAAAAGAGCCATTCACGTCCTCAGCTGTATGTTCTCCTTACAGACCGGTATGGTTGTGTAATTTCTGTCATTTTAATGCTGAGATTGAAACTGTTGTTCCTCCCCCACGTTTATTGTTTAGTTGGGATTGTGTAATTCGATTATTGGGAGCCGTTTTGGCCACGAGAGGGCCAAGAATGGCTCAGAAATCGTTTTCCCTGTTAAGCTGTGACAACTGAATTAATTTCCTGAGTGCAATGGTTGGTCTTCGGACTGTGAGAGGAGCAAGGATGTTGGCTTAGTTTTGCTTGATAAACCTGGTGGCTGGAACCACATAGATAGAGCTAGAGGGTTGGCCTTCTTCTCCATCACCCCTGAATAGCACTGGAAGGGAATACAGGGCCTGAGGGACTGTGTAGAAAAGAAGGGACTGATTCCTTGTGTTGGGTGTGGATGGGTGTCTTAGAGGTCAGGCTAGTTCTGGTGTAGGTGTCCTTGGCTTTGTAATGAGCTCACCAGCTTAGCAATCTGCCTTGTCCAACTCCTTAATGGCCTGATAAACCCAACTCTGTTGGCTTGGCTGTGTGTTTTGTACATCCTTGGCTATGTGTAAGCCTGCTAATTCCCTTATTCCTTGGAGAATCATGGCCAGCTCGAGGGTGGCAGTGCTTCTGAGAGATTAAGGAGCACGCTTGCCTATGGTTGGGTGGAACGTTGTAGCGACATAGCTGGTTGCGGATCGAGTTCATCATAAGATAAGTGATCTTGTGTATTTTCCCTCTGCAATTTTATATTTACTGTTAATGAAAATGAAATGGACATGTTGACAGAATGCTTGTTTGAATGAATGTTGTTTTCCGCTGTGCTTGGTAGATAATTGCATCTATGCATGTTTAAGCATTCTGTTTTAGCAATTTTTATGAATTTTTAAGCCTGTACATGTTCATGGGCGGTTAGCCTGGGTGGTTTAAGCCATGCGTCGCATCCTCTTCGTCGGTCTGAGGCATGGGGACGTGACAGAATGGTATCAGAGCTTGGGTTGCAGCAGTGGGCCTCTATGGGCCAAGAAAGAGCCACTGATAGAGGGCAGAATTACCCTCTATGTCCAGCAGAACAGCAGTGAGCCAACGAATTCAGAAAAACCATCTAAGTGTTTGAACCGTCGGAAGGATTGGTGGAATTGACTTCCACTATAGCGGAAGGTTTAATGTTCTCCCATCCATCGTTGCGGACGACAAAGGGATTCGGCATCCGATGTGCAATTCATTCGACCGTCGATGCCACAGAAAGGTTAAAATTTGTTGAAGTGTTGGGGTTAAAATTTGTCTAAGTGTTGGGGCAATCGGAGGGGAAAGTGGCCCGTCAGCCGCCATTGCGGAAGCGAAATCATTAAGACTTCCAATCCAAAAGGCAGCCGACATCCGATGTGAAAGTCCGCTGATGTCCGACGTAAGTGCCAAATTGGAAGGATTCGAACTTTGGTGAGCCACCGTTGCGGAATTCAAAGCCATTTGGCTTATGATGTGAAAGTCCACCGACGTCCAACGTAAGTTCCAAATTGGAAGAATGGTCCGGGAGCCGATTCGGCAGAAGAAAGAATGGTCTGGGAGCCGATTCGGCGGAAGAGAGAATGGTCCGGGAGCCGATTTGGCGGAAGAGAGAATGGTCCGGGAGCCGATTCAGCGGAAGAGAGAATGGTCCGGGAGCCGATTTGGCGGAAGAGAGAATGGTCCGGGAGCCGATTCAGCAGAAGAGAGAATGGTCCGGGAGCCGATTCGGCGGAAGGAAGAATGGTCCGAGAGCCGATTCAGCGGGAGAAAAATTCATCAGACTTCCGATGTGGAATGACAGTTGATGCCGAGAGCCACCATTGCAGAAGTATTGGAGCTTCCAAGAGCCGTCATTGCGGCTGCCTAAATGACCAAACCACCCAAAGCACAAAGGCTTCCGACAGTCGATCAGAAAGACAGTCGACAGCCGATTCTGCACAAGGAAAATTTGCGTTTTCGGTGGAATTTTTCCAGCAGATTTTGACTGTTCCTCGGTGAAATTGTGATTTATTTTACAGAGAATTTTTAGGGCCGAAAAAGATAAATTGGCAGCAATCTAATACACCAAATTGCGCGAAAACAATAATTTACAAAAAAAAAATGAGGGCGCTGCCCTCGACCCGCCACTGCACACAAGGGGGCAAGCCCCCTTGACCCCCGTCATCCTCCTCAGATAGACATTCTTGGATGAAGAAAAATTTTGTGTGTTTGGGCATTTGTAATTTTATTATTATTCCAGGAAGAAGGTAAGTAATGATGTTTGATATCAATGTTATACATCTAACACTTGTGTTGCTAACACATTGCAGAATTATAGTCATCTCCAAGGGAAGTAATATAGGTAGTGCAGGTTGGTAAGTAAGTTGCAGTTCAGTATGAGAACCCATGATGGGTATGATGCTCGGGATTCCTATGAGCATGCCCGAGATGCCATGGGAGAGAATGTCCAAACTAGAAATGATGACATAGATTCTAACGGAAGGAGATTCCAAGAGACCCCGTCAGATGTTGCAGCTACTATGAGAAGCCTAATAAAATCCCAAGAAGAGTAGCATCAGTTCAATGCTGCTATGTTGCAGAGTTTGATAGACTTGCATAAGAAGATAGACTCTGGACGAGGTACAGCAAGACCAGAAGGCAGTAAGAGTAGTACTAGGAGAAGGAGAAGGACCTCTAGTGGGTCATCTGATTCGAAAGAATCCAGCAGGGATTCAAGTTTTTCTTCTCATAAAAGAAAAAGAAAGAGACACGATAGGGATCGTACTCGAGATGAATTCAAGAAAGCTAAACCTCCTACATTTGATGGTGAAGTAAATACTGGACATGAAGCTGAAGCTTGGCTTCTTGGCATAAAGAAATACTTTCAAGTACATGACTATTCAGAAAACATGAAGGCAAGAGTTGCCATATTCAATATGAATGGAAGAGCATCCATTTGGTGGGAACACTTCAAGCAAGTGAAGAGGATCAGTGAAAGGAGACTTAAGTGGAAGCAGTTCAAGAAGTATTTTAAGCATAAATACCTATCTAACATGTATTATGATGACAAGATTAAGGAGTTCCATGAGCTGAGATTGGGACAGCAAACCATGGAAGAATATGCAAATAAGTTTTTGGAGCTGTTGAGGTATGTCCAGTACATCAGAGATGAAAAAGTAAAGGTCCAGCGTTTTCTGAGTGGATTACCTCAGTCCTACAAACATAGAATTGAGTTTTATGAACCTAGAACTCTTGAAGAAGCAATAAGAAAGGCTAAGTATTGCTATGAGCAAAGCAAGGGTAAACCGGATTACCATAAGGCATGGAAGGACAAGAAGAACGAGAAGTTTGACCAAAGGAAGAAAGGTTTCAAACCTTCTAGCTTCAGGAATCAGCAAAAGCAACCATCCCAAGCTGCGAGTAAGCCAGTTGGAGTGACCAGAGAAAAGCCTAAAGATCCACAACAGAATAGAGGGCCACTTCAATGTTGGAAATGTGGAGGACCCCACATGCGCAGGAATTGTCCACTCGAGAATGAGAGTGTAAGGGCAGCTTATAATGTTCAAGAAGTAGAAACAGTGGGTCAAGTAGCAAGGGCAGTTCCTAGGATCTATGCAGCACTAGAGGACCACCAGGAAGATCACCAATTAGCTGTGGTTGAAGTAGCAGGTAAGATTGCTAAGCAATCTGTTTCTATTTTGATTGACCCTGGTTCTACTCACAGTTACATTACTCCTAGAGTAGTGGAGATTTGTGCTTTTAAGGAAGTAAAGCATAGGAAGTCTTGGTTAGTTCAGCTAGCCACTGGAACTAAGAGAAAGGTCAGTGAAGTGGTATAGAAGTGTCCATTGGTCATAAATGGATTAGTCACGTGTGTAGATCTAAATGTTCTACCACTTGGTTCCTATGATGTTATCATTGGAATGGATTGGTTAGAAGCTCACAGGGTAAAGCTTGACTGCTACAATAAGACTTTTGAATGCATGAATGAGGAAGGGAACCCCATAGTTGTGAAGGGTATTCCAAAGGTGATTTCAGTAGGGTAGGTTTCAGCTATGCAGTTAAAGAAGTTCTGTAGGAAGGGTTGCCAGTTGTATTTGGCTCAGATTTTAGAGGAAACAAGAGAGGAAACTCCGAGGTTGGAGGACTATCAGGTGTTACAGGAATTCAGGGATGTATTTCCTGATGAGATTCTAGGGCTTCCTCCAAAGAGGGACATTGATTTCACTATTGAACTTGTGCCAGGAGCAGCACCAGTGTCCAAAGCACCCTACAGGATGAGTACACCGAAGATGCTAGAATTAAAGATGCAACTACAAGAACTGTTGGAAAAGAAGTATATTCGGTCGAGTGTGTCTCCTTGGGGAGCACCGGTTCTGTTTGTAAAGAAGAAAGATGGTATGCTCAGGTTATGTATTGATTACAGACAGTTGAACAAGGTTACTGCGAGGAATAAATATCCTTTTCGTAGGATTGATGACGTCTTTGATCAAATGAGAGGAGCAAAGGTATTTTCCAAGATTGACTTGAGGTCTGGTTACCATCAGGTAAGGATCAAGGATGAAGACATTCATAAGACAGCCTTCAGGACAAGGTATGGGCATTATGAGTTTGTAGTGGTACCATTTGGTCTCACGAATGCACCAGCTACATTTATGTGCCTCATGAATAGTGTCTTCAACAGATATTTGGACAAGTTTGTTCTTGTCTTCCTTGATGACATTCTTGTTTATTCTAAGAATGAGGAAGAGCATGAAGAGCATTTGAGATTGACGTTGCAAGTGCTCAGGGAGCATCAGTTGTATGAAAAAGTGAGCAAGTGTGACTTCTATAGAGATAGAATTCAGTATTTGGGTCACATTATCTCAGAGGAGGGTATATCTGTGGACCCTGAAAAGATTGAAGCCATTATGAATTGGCCTACTCCAAGAAATGTGACAGATGTAAGATCTTTCATGGGACTTGCAGGATACTATAGGATATTCATTGAGGGATTCTCCAAAGTTGCACATGCAATCACTTCTTTGCAAAAGAAGGGGATGAAGTTCGAATGGACATCAAGGTGCAAAGAAAGCTTCCAGTAGTTGAAGAGTCTTCTCACTAGTGCACCAGTATTGAAGGTTGCAGATCTAGAGAAAGATTTTGTGGTGTGTACCGATGCATGTGGAAAAGGGCTTGGAGGAGTCCTTATGCAGGACAACCATGTGATATGTTATGAGTCAAGAAAGTTGAAGGAGCATGAGAAGAACTACGCCACTCATGACCTAGATCTTGCAGCCATAGTACATGCTCTCAAGATGTGGAGACATTACTTGATGGGTAGGAGATTTGAGCTCAGAACAGATCATTGTGGACTGAAGTATTTGTTTGATCAGCCTACTCTGAATGCTACGCAAGCAAGATGGCTGGAATTTGTATGTGAGTTTGATTTTGAGATCAAGCACATAAAAGGAAAGGAGAATAAGGTAGCTGATGCACTCAGCAGGAAGATGCAAGAAATGCATGTGGCATCTCTTAGTATTTGCCAATCAGATTTGAGGCAACAAATTGTTAGTCATGCTGCTGGAGATGAATTGTATGAACAGGTAAAAGACAAATTGCAGCAGAAAAGTCTTGAGAAGAAGTACGAGGGATATAAATTGGAAGAAGATGGACTTCTCACTTTTAAAGAAAGAATTTATATTCCAGATGTAGCAGATTTAAGGAGAGTTGTTATGGATGAAATCCATCAAGCTCCGTATTCTGGTCACCCAGGATATCAGAAGACAATTGCTACAGCTAGAAAGCAGTACTTTTGGCCAGGTATGAAAAGGGATATGGCTGAGTACATTTCAAGGTGTATGAAATGTCAACAGGTAAAGGTTGAGCATCAACATCCAGCAGGTTTGTTGTAGCCTTTGCCAGTTCCAGAATGGAAATGGGAAGTTATTTCCATGGATTTCATTACGGGATTGCCGATGACTTGGAGACAACATGATTCTATCATGGTTGTGGTAGACAAGTTGACAAAGGCAGCACATTTTATATCAGTTAAGTCTACATATGAGGATGGTGACATCGCCAAGATCTTCATGAAGGAAATATTCAAGTTGCATGGATTGCCGAAGGCAATAGTATCTGACAGGGATGTCAAGTTCACTTCCAACTTTTGGAAGGGGTTGTTTGCAGATTTGGGTACAAAGCTAAACTTCAGCACTGCATACCATCCTCAGATAGATGGTCAGACAGAGAGAGTTAACCAGGTGCTTGAAGACATGCTTCGCATGTACGTGATGGACAAACCAACCAAGTGGGAAGATTTATTACACTTGGTAGAGTTTGCTTATAACAATGGACATTAGGCATCCTTGGGGATGAGTCCGTATGAAGCTTTGTATGGAAGAAGGTGTAGGACACTGGTGACCTGGGATAATCCAGTGAACAGGATTGTGCTTGGACCAGAATTGCTCAAGGAAATGGAGCAAGAGGTTGTAAAGATCAGGCAGAAGCTAAAAGCAGCACAGGACAGACAGAAAAGCTATGCGGATAAGCATAGGGTGAACAGGGAGTTCAGTGTTGGGGATCATGTTTACCTCAGAGTGAGAGCAAGGAAGAGTTCCTTGAAGCTTGGAAGTTGTGCCAAGTTGTCACCTAGATATTGTGGGCCATTTGAAGTGCTTGAAAGAATAGGGCCAGTTGCATATAGACTTGCATTTCCTGCTAGCACTAGAGCTCATAATGTTTTTCATGTTTCTTTGCTTAAGAGATATGTACATGATCCCAACCATGTGATAAATTGGGATGTGATTCAGGTGGAACCCGAGGGAGAGTTCCGAATCGAGCCAATTCGCATCCTTGATAGGAAGGTCACAATGCTCCGGAACCAAGCCATAGGGCAGGTAAAGGTACAATGGGAGCACTTTGGACCTGAAGAGGCTACATGGGAGCTGGAGGATGCCATGCGATTGGAACATCCATTTTTGTTCAATTCTACAGAACATTGAGGCAATGCCAGTGTAGATTTTTGTTCAATTTTGTAAAGCACTGAGGACAGTGCTATTGAAGGGGGAGGGGAATGTAATGTCCCGGTTTTGAACCCGTTACATTAGATGTATATGATGTATATATATACATATTGTAATGATCATGGTGTGGAGCTAAAGGCCAAGGCCCACCATTGATCGGTTATCTTGTGTTTTGGATTTGAATTTGTCATCGATTGTATATCGGGGCATGCAGCATATATTATGTTGGTCATCATGTAAATATGCATCATAATTAATTAAATGGACACAACCAGCTACGGTCGTGGCAAATAAATCGAATGGGGCATGATTTTCCCAAGGATAAGGGTTGGGGGAAATTGTCAACTTTGGCCAATAAGGAAAATTATCCATGTGTCTTCTCCCTTTGTCTTATTCCAACCACTTTCATTTAAGAATCTCTGCTGGCAGTTGAGGCAGTTATTGTCTAGGAATGGGTGCGGAAGGACTGTCAGTCCTTGCCCCCATGCACACTCCACCCATAGTTGACTTCTGAATGGAAAGGAAAAACGCACTCTTCACCCACGCAGATTTTTCTTCCTCTCTCCAGGAGTTGTTGAGCACCCACGCACTGAAATTTCGCGTCCTTCCTATTGTTTATTCATCCATGGGAAAAAATGGAGTTGTTTTTCCTCATGCAGGACCCCCATTGTCTGTTCCTTTCCTCACTGGGTCGGATTGCTTCCTCATGCATAGGAATTTCCCTGGTTTTCCAGCTGCTGCAGCAAGCTGAGAGCTGTGCATTTTCACCCACGATTTTCCTGAAAAGAATCATTCACGTCCTCAGCTGTATGTTCTCCTTACAAACCGGTATGGTTGTGTAATTTCCATCATTTTAATGCTAAGATTGGAACTGTTTTTCCTCCCCCACGTTTATTGTTTAGTTGGGATTGTGTAATTCGATTATTGGGAGTCGTTTTGGCCACGAGAGGGCCAAGAACGGCTCAGAAATCGTTTTCCCTGTTAAGCTGTGACAGCTGAAATAATTGCCTGAGTGCAATGGTTGGTCTTCGGACTGTGAGAGGAGCAGGGATGTTGGCTTAGTTTTGCTTGATAAACCTGGTGGCTGGAACCACACAGACAGAGCTAGAGGGATAGCCTTCTTCTCCATCACCCCTGAATAGCACCAGAAGGGAATGCACGGCCTGAGGGACTGTGTAGCAGAGAAGGGACTGATTCCTTGTGTTGGGTGTGGATGGGTGTCTTAGAGGTCAGGCTAGTTCTGGTGTAGGTGTCCTTAGCTCTGTAATGAGTTCACCATCTTAGTGTTGCATCTGCAACAAATTTTTTCCCAAAATTCCAAAAAAAATTGGGACCCTCCTTTACTTTGAATTAGTTGGTTTTCTTCCTGATCTCTGCCTGCTTTGGTATGTGAATTTTGAAGCGTCTTCCAACATTTTTAGTTGCTGTCAATCGATTGGTTTCTCCTCATTTCAATGCTTTAAAGAATCCCATCTTTAATTGAGTTCCTCGTCGTTTTGCAAATCTTTCAAAGCCTTGTTGAATCGGCAGTTAAGTCAATGGACTCTTCGACGTTGCGGGCAGATCTTTGATCCCACCCTCCAATGTTGCGGACCTTTTTTGGGTTTGGACTTTCCTTTTCACTTCGACCGTTGCGCATGAGTTTCGTTTCTTGGACGTTTCGGGTGGTTTGTGGCTCTTCATCGGAGGGTTTTAAATTCTCCCTCGTCCGACATTGCGGATCATGATAGGTTTTGACTGGCTCTTATCCTCCGATTTCATATCGAAGCCTTTCACCATCATGTTTCCGCCGTTGTGGACGTATCTTTCATCCGGACCACCGACGTTGCGGACCTTGGCAGGTTTTACTTTCTGTAGCGCTCCGATGTGTGTTTTGTGTGTCTCCCGACTTTTGTATCGGAGCGTTTGGCCATCGCCTACTCCTCCGTTGCGGATGGCATCATGCTCTAAGGGCCCACCGTTGCGGAGGGGTCCGGATTCTTGGTCATCCGATCAAGGTATCCGCTGACACCTGATTTTTGTTCCTGTTCGTGCGTTGCGGGTAAGTTGGTGCCGGGGGTTGCCCGCCGTTGCAGAAGAACTGAAGCTCTAGTTGCCCGACGCAACTTTCGTTTCATTCCTGATTTAAATGCTCTCGCACGTGTGGCATTTTTTAATATATACGGTTCACTGGTATGGGGTTTTTGTATTGTTATGTTTGATTATCGAGCACTGTCGCAGTGAGCTTAGCGTTGAGCTGTCGTGCTTCGAAGGAAGAGAGGGTCTAGCTGTCATTGTACCAGCTTCCAGGTGGAAGAAGTATTCCAACTGTCATCGACTCAGCCGATTCACCGGATTTCCAGGTAGGTTTATTCCGTCTTTTCCCATCACGTTTGAACGGTTATTGGTTTTCTCCCATATTTTGGGGGTCCCCGGCGTTTTCCCTCGTCCAGCTAGGATTTAAGCCTATATGAGTGGGTTTTATCTTGACCTTGGGTAAGGGGGGGCGTTTTGACCTTTTAAGCCATTTTCTTTTCCGCCTTTTAGTCGCTGCCTCACGCGCACAAGGGTTGAAGGGTTTAGGCGCAGACGGCCGTTACGCCGTCTGCGCCAAACCTCGCTGCGTGGCCATGATAGACAGGGGGTAGTCAGGTTTCGGGCACTACCTGGGGATTTTGGTAGACTATTGATTTCCGTGGTGCATTCAAAGCCTGTAAACCCTATCCGTTTCACTTCCACATTTTTTCGCATCCTCGACGAGGCAGAAGGTCGGACCTATATTTGGTCAGGAGGAATAGGTTTTTGAAGGGGATTTTTACAGTCAACAGTGTCGCCTTCGCAATTC
The DNA here is from genome assembly GCA_001517045.1 of Pseudotsuga menziesii. Taxonomy (NCBI): domain Eukaryota; kingdom Viridiplantae; phylum Streptophyta; class Pinopsida; order Pinales; family Pinaceae; genus Pseudotsuga; species Pseudotsuga menziesii. The sequence goes on along the minus strand of LPNX010369264.1, from coordinate 59,455 downwards.
TAACCAAGGCCTATGTTGATTGCGCCATCTTTCGCACCCCCTTTTGCTTTTGGTCACCTAAAACCCTAGTGGGGTCGAAGGGATGTGTCTCCAGTTACACTGAGGATAGCGTGGGTCGTGTTTTGATGAGGATACCCTGTGCAGAAAAGTGGTTACGCCCCGCCGGGGAGGGAGAGATGTACTATCAGCTTAATGTATTTTTTCCGCTGCCAATCGCATGTGTCTCCTTTGTGATGTGTCTGCTGGGCTTTATGGCTAAAGTGTTGATTGGCAGGATCTTGATGCTTTTAATCCTTCTCTGTGTTTGCTAGGCAATAGAATGATAATTGAATACTGCACCTGCATATAATTTACAATGTTTTTGCTTCAATGTATCGCTATCATGAGAAAGTGGCAGGTCACATAATAGTGTAGGTTTAATCCTGGCATAAGTATGATTGATAGGCTTGCTCATATAGATTGGATCATAATATGGTGCACCCATATTCGCAAGGCATTATAAGGTTGAACAATATATGTATTTGTTGCATTGAACCTTACCATACTAGGCATGAGATAATAGCACATTGCACAATACTGCATGATAGTTCGATTATTCAGTTTGAGGGACTTATGTTTTGATTTTATTGACTAGTCACAATTATAATATACTCGAGAAAGGATAAATTGATGCACATTGTCTACAAATTCGAATTGCTTAATGTCAAAATGATTATACATAGTAGGAGGAATTCACAATGTCTAAAAGGCAGAAGAAGAAAGCCCCAACAGTGGAAGAAGTATCAGTACCAGAAGCAGAAACAAAAACTGAGTATATCTATGAGGACACCCAATGTGTCATGGGGGTTGAACCTGAATATAAGTGGGGAGAGATATACAGGATGATTTCCCATAGGGAAGTCCCAGATATGGGTCTCGAGGAAGAACCCATTTATGCCAATATAGAAAGATCTACCATTATGAAGGTTGCCACCAGGCCAGAGCTGTTCCCATGCTTTGAGGTGATGAGATGGATTCTACCCCACACAAACTACAACACAATGCTGATAGGGAACGTCGATGGACAGGGCTATGCTGCATTTAGCCCTCGATATGTGGCATTAACTTATCACCTGCCAGAGCCTCAAGTCTTCCTGTCAGACGCTTGGTTGGATAACCTGAGGATGGATTTGGTGGAAACTCTGAGAAGAATGCTCTTACCAGGAAAAATTTATAGACACAGAGCAACTGAAGATTATGATACAGCTAGCTTAAGAGCTCCTTATAGGTTCATAGCCCTGATGCTGAATCGGATCTTTGGTAGAGCCAATGGTAGGATTTTCAAATTGGAATGGATACCCCTCATATTCCATGTGGCGACAGATGGAACAATATTCAACTGGGCCAGCCTAGTATCAAGTAGTCTCTCTTCTTGTGTAGCTGCAGCCTTGGGAGGAGGAGAAGTCCAAAAAAAATCTGAGTTCTATATGAGCTCCATTTTGATAGACTGCATAATATGCCACCAACCTTTCCCTGGTCTCAAGTGTGCCTGGGAGAGGGGAAGAATGCCCATATATGCAGCTTACAAGCCACTGTGGGCTCAGCAGTACCACAGTTATTTTAGAGAAATCTGTGAGCATTTCATCATGCCACTATACAAGCTTATCTTTCGAACGGAATGTAATTGCATGTCAGAAGATGCTATGCAAGTGATTGAAGAATATGGAGATTACTTCCTGACCAATGATGGTATGTATATTAGGATGTATGGAGGATCAAAGGTACCTTATCTGCTGCCAAAATATGCAACGGATTATATAGTCCACAAAGAGGCAGTCAGGCAAGTGTTTATTGACGGAGTTGGTCACTTCTTGTTCCAGAAAAAGAATACTGCCTATCCACCTCTACCATTTAAGCTAGGCAGCTGCAGTTTCACCAATGTGAAGCAAGTTGCAGAATTTATAGAGGAACTAGGGAAGTTCCACTTTGGCGAGATGACTTTAAGATGAAATGACACTGATGGAAAAGTAGCGGAACACTGTAAGAAGCACAAGGTGTTTTTCGAATACAGCCACCATTTCGATAACGACGAATCTATCTACAGGAATGCCCCAAATATGAAATTACTCAGCAGGAGATTCAAACCGAAAAACCCCACCAAGGGTGGAAAAGGAACTAAGCAAGATAAAGCTGAGCAAGCTAGGGCTGAAGAAGCAGCCAAAAGGATAAGAGAGGAGGCTCAGAGGCTGGAAGATGAGGCTGTAGAATGGATGCGAAAGGGAGAAGAAGAAAAGAGGAAAGTTTCCTAGGAAGCAGTTGAACAAGCAAATGAAGTAGCCAGAGAAACAGAAGAAGCTGCTAGGCAAGCAGCCGAAGAAGCCTAGAGAAATCTAGACGAAGAACTGCGAGAGTAGGAGGCTGAACAGATAAAGTTGATGCAATAGAAAGCTCCCGAAACACAAGCAGGTCAGAGCCAGGGCGAGGAAAACCCCGACGTACAGATCCCTCAAGTGCCCACTACCATCGTAGCTGCTACCCCTATGCTTCAGCTAGTACCCTTCGTACAGAAAAAAGGGGAAGAAGTCCCTGATTTCAGCACCGTATATTATGACAGGGCTACTAAAAGGATAATGAGGAGAATAGAAAGAAAGGTATAGGCAGAAGGAATGGCCAGCAAAATGATAACAGATAAGGTCATGATGGTAGGGACAGATGTAGATCCAAGGTTTACTATAAGGGCCGGGTCTACAGCAATACATGCTTCAGAGGATAACATAGACAGAATGATGATTGAAATAGAGTCATCGAAGAAGACCTCCTCTTAGCTTAAGGACACCTTGAGAAAAGAAAGAGAAGAAGGCAATAGAATTAAGAGAAAATATGAACATGTGCTAAGAGAAATGGAGACCACAAAGAGTGAAATCTATGCCATCCAGGTGGAAGCACAGGCCAAAGAAATAGCACATGAGGCTCTGGAAAGTGCACAGCAGGAAATTCAAGACTTAAAGAATGAAAAGGAACAGATGAGGGCAAAGATAGAAGACCTAGAAGCGCAGCAGAATGTTATCTATGAGTCCAATACCGCATACGTTAAAGAACTGAAATGGCAGCTGGAAGCAGCAAAGGAATAGCAGGTCGATCTACAGTCGGTTAAAGAACACATCCTGGCCTAGAAAGCTAAAGTGCTACACCTGCAAACTGCTCTAGAAGAAGAAATATGCCAGGTCCTCCAGATTGATGGCTGACTGGAAGAAATCTTGGAAACCGCTTCTTATTTTGTTGACAGATCTCAAGACATCCTCGAAGCACTGACTGCAAGGATAGCAAGGGTGGAGAATGATGAAGAAGTCCTAGAAGAACTACCATCCAAGGATAAACAAGCCCTTAAACGGGACTACGATCTGATAGAATTCGCTATCAATACTGCAGAGGATTTCTAGAAAACAGTCAAGAAGACAAAGGGAGCCTGCATAGAATTCTTCAGGAGAGCCCTAGTTACCTACAACCGATGTCAGGTAGAAGCCGAGTAGAGACTATATGAGTTTCCTGATCATGATGCATTTGTAGAAATATTGCAGAAAAGACAACAAGATGAAGAAGCCAGAGTACAACGCATCAAAACCATTGATGACCAAATTCTGAAGAATGAAATAGGCCATGCAGCCGTTAGTGTGCATCTCTTAGAAGAACAGGTGCGGTTGAACACAGCCAAGATAGAGGCCATTAGAAACCAGGCTGACAAGTTCAAGCTTAACATTCAGTTTTTAGAGCCTAGCTCATTTGAAGGTCTCGCTGCTGAAGCAGCAGCGTGGAAAAAATTCTTGGAGAACCAAGCGGGACCCTCCTCATAAGAGGACCGGTCAACTTTGTTGTAATTTAATAAATTGTAAAAGGCTTTTAAAATAAAAAAAAATGAAACGTTGGGAAGACAAAAGGGTTGGGAAGCCCAAAGGTCACTTTGGGCAGCCCAACCAATTTTGCTTTTTGTATAAAAGTAGGAAGGGTAGATGAGAAAGGGGCTTTTTTCCCCAGTAAGACTGGAAAGTTGTTGTAAGAAGAAATAATTCCTTTTGCAATAAAAATTACAGTTTGCTTGCTGAAAGAAGATTGGTGGGATTTCAAATGTTTTGACATGGATAAGCGAAAGATGAGCTACTTTGTTTTTCAGCATTGTATCCATGAATCGTGAGATCGTTCTAACCTTATGACCTATGTCTGTGTTTAATGATTTCTGATTTATAATTTTATGAAATCTTTACCATGAGTCATGTATGCTTGTCATAAACAATTAGCTATCTGGTTGTGAAATATCTTTCACTGTTCAGGTGTGTAAAAGATAATGCCAGCTATCTGTAATTGCTTTTATTACGCGTGCACATCCACATTACTCATATATGTTAATCACAAATTGGCTCCCCGGGGATAGGATAGGTAGATAGATAGGTAGGCATTTAGATAGGTAGTCATTTCATTTCTGCATGAGTGTTTCAGATGCATGGTGAGCCTAAGACGAGAGGTAAGAACCTACGCATCACTTTGTGAATGCACCTTACATCCTTTACCACCTTGCATTTAGCTAGATATTTTCATTTCATCCTTAAGTCAAAAAATACAAATTCCGGTGGACCGGGCCGCGACCGGTAAAACCCTTGTTTGTTACTTTGACCTACAGTAGCCGGACCGTAAAACCGGACGGATTCCCTATACCAAACAGTCAACGGGCTAGTTGGGAACATTGATTGGGGAGAATCCCTTACTGTTGTCGCCTTCAAATTTCCAGGCCTCAATAGTTTTTGGCACTAGAAGGAGGGCCGCCAGTAAAGGCTGGCCGTGGAATTTGATTTCCCGAGACTATCCTACTAGCAGATGTTTTAAAGTTTAACCTAACTCAGGTTTGAAGTTTCTGGTTCTATCCTTGAAACCCTGTTTATCCTAGTTTTACTCGCTTACCTTTGCTCATGGCTGGTAATCAACCTAACCCTTTGCCAACATGGAGAGCTAGGTCACCTCTAAACTTAACTCCTCCTTTGCATAACCTGCCTCAAGCCTTTGACAAGATTTTTCCCAAGTTTGACCCTGCGGACAACATTGCTGTAGATGATCACCTTCAAAGCTTTTACCTAGCGTTAGAAGGGCTAAGGGCTGGAGAGTATGAAGATGTGGTGTGTAGACTTTTTCTTCATACTCTGAAAGGAGCAGCAGCATCCTGGTACTTTGGACTGCCTGCAAACTCCATTCCTAATTGGGACACTTTTGAGAGGGTTTTCAGGAGTAAGTATACCGCTCAGAAAATGCATGCCTCATTGATGAAATGTCTTGTTTCGTTAAGAAAGGAAAAGAATGAAAAGGTACATAGTTTCACTCAGATATTTTCATTATACTTCAAAAAAAATTCTGCTGTAGACAGACCTTCAGATAAAGTCTTAATTGAGTATTATACCTCAGCCTTAGGACCTGAGCTGGCCATGTTTGCCAATATGAAAGTCAAGCCTACGCTGGTAGAAACCTACCAAGAGGCTGAGAGAGTAGAGGCTGAAAGTGAGAGTATAGAGGACTATCCCGACTCATTTGAAGAGAAGACCACTGTAAGAACAAGCTCACTGCTGTTTAAATCTAGAGAAGATCAAACACGTAATTCTCATGAAATGATGAAAGCGCTTCAAAAAATGTCCAGCCGAATTGTAGATCTCGAAAGGGAGAGGGACATTTAGAAAACCAATAAGCCACACTATCCAAAAAAGGAAGTTAACAGCCAATGGAAAGTCCCACCTCCTAATTTGGCATCAATAAACATAACAGAAATAGGAGGAGATAATTTCTGTACCTTTCATCAACAACCTCATTCTGAGAAGAGGTGTCCTCAATGGTTACATTCAATGACATTGGTGATGAATAAGTTGTTGGACCCAGAATTGATTAAGGACAGTGGTGAGGAAGAAAAAGAGAAACAGACCATAGTAAAACCAGACGATGATAATATGTTTTCATGGAATGGTATATCGTTGTTTAACACGGAAGAAGACGTTCTCAAGTCTCAATATACTTCTACAACCACAAAAAATGAAAACCTGGCCATTGAGAACAATGCAATAATATCAAAGGTTCCATATTTGCAAGAGGAAGTAAAGGGGTAGGCTGATGTGAAGGCTAAAGATGACATACCTAAAGATATTCATGGCAAAGAGGAAACAGATCCACTCATTGAATTTGCCAAACCGGTGGAAGATGATGAGGAAAGCAAAGCTGGAAAACTGAAAGAAGAGTTTCCCACAACAAACCAACCTGTGGAAGAAAAGATTGAGTTGATCAAGACTAAGAAAACCAGCGCTCCACCTTTCCTTGTGACTCTTGAAATTTTAAATCATAAGGTCCATAATTGTTTGGTAGACTCTGGATCATCCATGAATGTTATGTCCTTGGTAGTTTGCAAAAAGCTTAATGGGAAACTAAAACCTACTATTTGGGATGTTACTCAACTTGACAAAACTAGTGTCAAAGTAGTATGGGAAATGGAGGACGTTCTGATTCGATTATCTGCAAGTAAAAGGACATGTCATTACATTGACATCGTAGTGGCAGATATACCTGATGGTTATGGAATGATCCTGAATCGAGATTGGACAGCAAGACTAAATGGGTACTTTGCTTCAGATTGGTCTCACTTGTGGTTACCTCAGAAGGGTATCCCGAACATGATTAAGATTTTGAGAGATCCCTATATGAAGCACAATGTCACTAAGCTAGAGGAAGAAAATGAATCTGCTGATTCTGTTTTGGGAAACTATCTCACTGAGTGTAAGCTGAGACAGCATACTTCAAGAAAGGCCAGTCTTATGATGGATACCCAGCCTGAGCTCCTTCAACTCCCCCAGGCTGAAAGAAATGACTGCAGGATCTTCGATATGGGTTCCATTTCAATAACAGCACAGTTAGACCATGGTTAGAAATACTCATGTCTGAAACCCAGCTCGTTCCTTAGCTTTTAGTTGTAAAATTTTTGGGGAATGGGCATTTTTTAGATTTTTTGTCTGCTGTTGTACATAAATAAATTGTTTTGTTTTCTTAATATTAGATGTTGTTTTCTTGCTTTAATGCTTTGATGGTTCTTCTTTTATTACTTTCTTTGCTACTGTTTCTTTATATCTTTGTTAGTTTTCCTTTTGATTTTGAATAAGAGGCAAACTTTTGGATGCAATGGGAACGTCAGGGTTCTGTATCAACTAAAGTCCTGAGCAAACGACTGTGTTTTAAAGTATAGAATGTCTTCTAGTAATTGTATTCCTAACTGGAAGTGCATTCATTCGAAGTCTCACTTAATCCCTATAAATAACTCAGAAGTGAAAAGGTCTGAAATACTATTTGGGGGCTCCATCCTCTTCACATTTTAATACCCAAGGGAGTCACAGCAAAAGACCCACGGAAAGGAAGCAGAATGAAACAGTTTATCATATATAAATGATCCCATGCCATGAATTAAGAAAAGGATGAAAGCTCTTAAGAGTCACTACTCCTAAAAGAGAAGCAAGACATATCAGAACAAAGCTCGAGAAAGTATTAATCTCAAAGCATCAAGTACTAAATGGCCACAAGATCCTCTCCGTCCGTGAATTGAAGTATGAAATATATCATTCACACAAAAGGACACTATGGGATAGAGGATCCTGAATTAAAATTCAGTAAGAAAGGCCTGCAGAAGGACTCATATCAAATGAACTAAAGTTCTAAAGGCACAAAAGTGCAAATTGGCATGGGAATGAGGAACAAAAGGGTAATACTGTTCACTATCTGTCACAATCCTGTGGTGTCCAAACTGTAACCACCATAGGGCAGGAAAAATAAACCTCATCCATTTGGCCTCAAGAGAGTTATTCAGACCTGAAACACTAATGATGTTACCTTTTCCCGAGAAAAGGGGCTTCTTATAAGTAATTTGATGCATAATCCGGTTGGCTTAGGAATGCATAAAGCTAGAAGATTTCAGTTTTATTCATACATTTTTAAGCTTAGGAAGAAAGTTAATTCAGAGATCTGGGGTTCACCAGGTAGTCGCCAATTGTTGCATCTGCAACAAATTTTTTCCCAAAATTCCAAAAAAAATTGGGACCCTCCTTTACTTTGAATTAGTTGGTTTTCTTCCTAATCTCTGCCTGCTTTGTTATGTGAATTTTGAAGCGTCTTCCAGCATTTTTAGTTGTTGTCAATAGATTGGTTTCTCCTCATTTCAATGCTTTAAAGAATCCCATACTTAATTGAGTTCCTCGTCGTTTTGCAAATCTTTCAAAGCCTTGTTGAATCGGGAGTTAAGTCAATGGACTCTTCGCCGTTGTGGGCGGATCTTTGATCCCAGCCTCTGACGCTGCGGACCTTTTTCGGGTTTGGACTTTCCTTTTCGCTCCGACCGTTGCGCATGAGTTTCGTTTCTTGGACGTTTCGGGTGGTTTGTGGCTCTTCATTGGAGGGGTTTAAATTCTCCCTCGTCCGACGTTGCGGATCATGATAGGTTTTGACTAGCTCTTATCCTCCGATTTCATATAGAATCCTTTCACCATCATGTTTTCGCCATTGCGGACGTATCTTTCATCCAGACGGATAATGTTGCGGACCTTGGCAGGTTTTACTTTCTGTAGCGCTCCGATGTGTGTTTTGCGTGTCTCCCGGATTTTGTATCGGAGCGTTTGGCCATCGCCTACTCCTCCGTCGCGAATGGCATCATGCTCTGAGGGCTCGCTGTTGCGGAGGGGTCCGGATTCTTGGTCATCTGATCAAGGTATCCATCGACACCCGATTGTTGTTCCTGTTCGCGTGTTGCGGGTAAGTTGGTGCCGGGGGTTTCCCGCTGTTGCGGAGGAACTGAAGCTCTAGTCTCCCGACAAAAATTTCGTTTTGCGACCGATTTAAATGCTCTCGCATGTGTGGCATTTTTTAATATATATGGTGCGACGGTATGGGGTTTTTGTATTGATATGTTTGATTATCGAGCACTGTCGCGGTGAGCTTAGCGTTGAGCTATCGTGCTTCGAAGGAAGAGAGGGTCTAGCTATTGTTGTACCAGCTTCCAAGTGGAAGAAGTATTCCAAAATTCATCGACTCAGCCGATTCGTCGGATTTCCAGGTAGGTTTATTCCGTCTTTTCCCATCACGTTTGAACGGTTATTGGTTTTCTCCCATATTTTGGGGGTCCCCGGCGTTTTCCCTCGTCCAGCTAGGATTTAAGCCTGTATGAGTGGGTTTTATCTAGACCTTCGGTAAGGGGGGGCGTTTTGACCTTTTAAGCCATTTGCATTTCCACCTTTTAGTCGATGCCTCACGCGCACAAGGGTTGAAGGGTTTAGGCGCAGACGGCCATTACACCGTCTGCACCAAACCTTGCTGCGCGGCCATGATAGACAGGGGGTAGTCCGGTTTCGGGCACTTCCTGGGGAGTTTGGTAGACTATTGATTTCCGTGGTGCATTCCCAGCCTGTAAACCCTAGCCGTATCGCTTCCGCGTTTTTCCGCAGCCTCGACGAGGCAGAAGGTCGGACCTATATTTGGCCAGGAGGAATAGGTTTTTGAAGGGGATTTTTACAGTTGACAGTGTCGCCTTCGCGATTCTAACCATGGCCTACGTTGATTGTGCCATCTTTCACACCCCCTTTTGCTTTTGGTCACCTAAAACCCTAGTGGGGTCGAAGGGATGTGTCACCGGTTACACTGAGGATAGTGTGGGTCGTGTTTTGATGAGGATACCCTGTACAGAAAAGTGGTTACGCCCCGCCAGGGAGGGTGAGATGTACTATCAGCTTAATGTATTTTTTCCGCTGCCAATCGCATGCGTCTCCTTTGTGATGTGTCTGTTGGGATTTATGGCTAAAGTGTTGATTGGAAGGAGCTTGATGCTTTTAATCCTTCTCTGTGTTTGCTAGGCAATAGAATGATAATTGAATACTCCACCTGCATATAATTTACAATGTTTTTGCTTCAATGTATCGCTATCATGAGAAAGTGGCAGGTCACATAATAGTGTAGGTTTAATCCTGGCATAAGTATGATTGATAGGCTTGCTCATATAGATCGGATCATAAGATGGTGCACCCATAGTCGCAAGGCATTCTAAGGTTGAACAATATATGTATTTGTTGCATTGAACCTTACCATACTAGGCATGAGATAATAGCACATTGCACAATACTGCATGATAGTTCGATTATTCAGTTTGAGGTACTTATGTTTTGATTTTATTGACTAGTCACAATTATAATATACTCGAGAAAGGATAAATTGATGCACATTGTCTGCAAATTCAAATTGCTTAATGTCAAAATGATTATACATAGCAGGAGGAATTCACAATGTCTAGAAGGCCAAAGAAGAAATCCCCAGCAGTGGAAGAAGTATCAGTACCAGATGCAGAAACAAAAACTGAGTATATCTATGAGGACACCCAATGTGTCACAGGGGTTGAACCTGAATATAAGTGGGGAGAGATAAACAGGATGATTTCCTACAGGGAAGTCCCAGATATAGGTCTCGAGGAAGAACCCATTTATGCCAATATAGAAAGATCTGCCATTATGAAGGTTGCCACCAGGCCAGAGCTGTTCCCATGCTCTGAGGTGATGAGATGGATTCTACCCCACACAAACTACAACACAATGCTGATAGGGAACGTCGATGGACAGGGCTATGCTGCATTTAGCCCTCGATATGTGGCGTTAGCTTATCACCTGCTAGAACCTCAAGTCTTCCTGTCAGATGCTTGGCTGGATAACCTCAGGATGGATTTGGTGGAAACCCTGAGAAGAATTCTCTTACCAGGAAAACTTTATAGACACAGAGCAACTGAAGATTATGATACAGCTAGCTTAAGAGCTCCTTACAGGTTCATAGCCCTGATGCTGAATCAAATCTTTGGTAGAGCCAATGGTAGGCTTTTCAAATTGGAATGGATACCCCTTATATTCCATGTGGCAACAGATGGAACAATCTTCAACTGGGCCAGCCTAGTATCAAGTAGTCTCTCTTCTTGTGTAGCTGGAGCCTTGGGAGGAGGAGAAGTCTAGAAAAAATCTGAGTTCTATATGAGCTCCATTTTGATAGACTGCATACTATGCCACCAACCTTTCCCTAGTCTCAAGTGTGCCTAGGAGAGGGGAAGAATGCCCATATATGCAGCTTACAAGCCACTGTGGGCTCAGCAGTACCACAGTTATTTTAGAGAAATATGTGAGCATTTCATCATGCCACTATACAAGCTTATCTTCCGAACGGAATGTAATTGCATGTCAGAAGATGCTATGCAGGTGATTGAAGAATATGGAGATTACTTCCTGACCAATGATGGTATGTATATTAGGATGTATGGAGGATCAAAGGTACCTTATCTACTGCCAAAATATGCAACAGATTATATAGTCCACAAAGAGGTAGTCAGGCAAGTGTTTATTGATGGATTTGGTCACTTCTTGTTCCAGAAAAATAGGACTGCCTATCCACCTCTACCATTTAAGCTAGGCATCTGCAGTTTTGCCAATGTGAAGCAAGCTACAGAATTTATAGAGGAACTAGGGAAGTTCCACTTTGGCGAGATGAATTTCAGACGAAATGACACTTATGGCAAAGTAGCGGAACACTGTAAGAAGCACAAGGTGTTTTTCGAATACAACCACCATTTCGATAATGACGAATCTGTCTACAAGAATGCCCCAAATATGACATTACTCAGCAGGAGATTCGAATCGAAAAACCCCACCAAGGGTGGAAAAGGAACTGAGCAAGATAAAGCTGAGCAAGCTAGGGCTGAAGAAGCAGCCAAAAGGATAAGAGAGGAGGCTCAGAGGCTAGAAGATGAGGCTGCAAAATGGATGCGAAAGGGAGAAGAAGAAAAGAGGAAAGCTGCCCAGGAAGCAGCTAAACGAGCAAATGAAGCAGCTAGAGAAACAGAAGAAGCTGCTAGGCAAGCAGCCGAAGAAGCCCAGAGAAATCTAGACAAAGAACTGCGAGAGTAGGAGGCTGAACAGATAAAGTTGATGCAACAGCAAGCTCTCAAAACACAAGCAGGTCAGAGCCAGGGAGAGGAAAACCCCGAGGTGCAGATCCCTCAAGTGCCCACTACCATCGTAGCTGCTACCCCTATGTTTCAGCTAGTACCCTTCGTACAGAAAAAAGGGGAAGAAGTCCCTGATTTCAGCACCGTATATTATGATAGGGCTACTAAAAGGATAATGAGGAGAACAGAAAGAAAGGTAGAGGCAGAAGGAATGGCCAGCAAAATGATAACAGATAAGGTCATGATGGTAGGGACAGATGTAGATCCAAGGTTTATTATAAGGGCCGGGACTGCAGCAATACATGATTCAGAGGATAACATAAATAGAATGATGATTGAAATAGATTCATCGAAGAAGACCTCCTCTCAGCTTAAGGACACCCTGAGAAAAGAAAGGGAAGAAGGCAATAGACTTAAGAGAAAATATGAACATGTGCTGAGAGAAATGGAGACCACAAAGAGTGAAATCTACGCCATCCAGTTGGAAGCACAGGCCAAAGAAATAGCACATGAGGCTCTGGAAAGTGCACAGCAGGAAATTCAAGACTTAAAGAATGAAAAGGAACAGATGAGGGAAAAGATAGAAGACCTAGAAGCGCAGCAGAATGTTATCTATGAGTCCAATACCGCATACGTTAAAGAACTGAAAGAGAAGCTGGAAGCAGCAAAGGAACAGCAGGTCGATCTACATCCGGTTAAAGAACACATCCTGGCCTAGAAAGCTAAAGTGCTACACCTGCAAACTGCTCTAGAAGAAGAAAGATTCCAGGTCCTCCAGATTGATGGCCGACTGGAAGAAATCTTGGAAACCGCTTCTTATTTTGTTGACAGGTCTCAAGACATCCTCGAAGCACTAATTGCAAGGATAGCAAGGGTGGAGAATGATGAAGAAGTCCCAGTAGAACTACCATCCAAGGATAAACAAGCCCTTAAACAGGACTACGATCTAATAGAATTCGCTATCAATACTGCAGAGGATTTCCAGAAAATAGTCAAGAAGACAAAGGGAGCCTGCATAGAATTCTTTAGGAGAGCCCTAGTTACCTACAACCAATGTCAGGTAGAAGCCGAGAAGAGACTATATGAGTTTCCTGATCATGATGCATTTGTAGAAATGTTGCAGAAAAGACAACAAGATGAAGAAGCCAGAGTACAACGCATTGAAACCATTGATGACCAATATCTGAAGAATCAAATAGGCCATGCAGCCGTTAGTGTGCAGCTCTTAGAAGAACAGGTGCGGTTGAACACAGCCAGGGTATAGACCATTAGAAACCAGGCTGACAAGTTCGAGCTTAACATTCAGTTTTTAGAGCCTAGCTCATTTGAAGTCTCGCTGCTGAAGCAGCAGTATGGAAAAAATTCTTGGAGAACCAAGCGGGACCCTCCTCATAAGAGGACCGGTCAACTTTGTTGTAATTTAATAAATTGTAAAAGGATTTTAAAATCAAAAAAATGAAACGTTGGGAAGACAAAAGGGTTGGGAAGCCCAAAGGTCACTTTGGGCAGCCCAACCAATTTTGCTTTTTGTATAAAAGTAGGAAGGGTAGATGAGAAAGGGGCTTTTTTCCCCAGTAAGACTGGAAAGTTGTTGTAAGAAGAACTACTTCCTTTTGCAATAAAAATTACAGTTTTCCTACTGAAAGAAGATTGGTGGGATTTCAAATGTTTTGACATGGATAAGCGAAAGATGAACTACTTTGTTTTTCAGCATTGTATCCATGAATCGTGAGATCGTTCTAACCTTATGACCTATGTCTATGTTTAATGATTTCTGATTTATTTTATGAAATCTTTACCATGATTAATGTATGCTTGTCATAAACAATTAGCTATCTGGTTGTGAAATATCTTTCACTGTTCAGGTGTGTAAAAGATAATGCCAGCTATCTGTAATTGCTTTTATTACGTGTGCACATCCACATTACTCATATATGTTAATCACAAATTGGCTCCCCGGGGATAGGATAGGTAGATAGATAGGTAGGCATTTAGATAGGTAGTCATTTCATTTCTGCATGAGTGTTTCAGATGCATGGTGAGCCTAAGACGAGAGGTAAGAACCTACGCATCACTTTGTGAATGCACCTTGCATCCTTCACCACCTTGCATTTAGCTAGATATTTGCATTTCATCCTTAAGTCAAAAAATACAAATTCCGGTGGACCGGGCCGCGACCGGTAAAACCCTTGTTTGTTACTTTGACCTACGGTAGCCAGACCGTAAAACCGGATGGATTCCCTATACCAAACAGTCAACGGGCTAGTTGGGAACGTTGATTGGGGAGAATCCCTTACTGTTGTCTCCTGTGAATTTCCAGGCCTCAACACTTAGCAATCTGCCTTCTCCAACTCCTTAATGGCCTGATAAACCCAACTCTGTTGGCTTGGCTGTCTGTTTTGTACATCCTTAGCTATGTGTAAGCCTGCTAATTCCCTTATTTCTTGGAGAATCATGCCCAGCTCGGGGGTGGCAGGGCTGCTGAGAGATTAAGGAGCACGCTGGCCTATGGTTGGGTGGAACGTTGCAGCGACGTAGCTGGTTGCGGATCGAGTTCATCATAAGATAAGTGATCTTGTGTATTTTCCCTCTGCAATTCTATATTTACTATTAATGAAAATGAAATGAACATGTTGACAGAATGCTTGTTTGAATGAATGTTGTTTTCCGCTTTGCTTGGTAGATAATTGCATCTATGCATGTTTAAGCATTCTGTTTTAGCAATTTTTATGAATTTTTAAGCCTGTACATGTTCATGGGCGGTTAGCCTGGGTGGTTTAAGCCATGCATCCTGTCCTCTTCGTCGGTCGGAGGCATGGGGACGTGACACTAGGTTAGATAGGAACTGTACAAACTGGATGAGTTAAGACAGTCCAGAAGAGTACGGAGCTTGCGACCTGATTTTATTCATGTTTCGGGAGAAAATCCTATGGAAGCTATCGACCGGGGAGCTGCTACCACCTCCCAAGTGGGAGATAATGTGGTGGTGGAAAGTGGAGTACCATATTCTTCACACTTGCCTCCCCTGGTTCAACAGCCTTCCCGGGAAGATTCATCGTTCCATTCTCCCATGGAAGGACATGTTGATGATGTTGCTCGCCCAGATTTTGGTCCCGATGTTGCATTTTGGGAAACCCCTGTAGGTCAAGCCATTGCTTCATTTAGCACCCATGCAATCTCTTCTGACATGGAAGAAGAAAATAGCCAATACCATGCTGCTATTCTCCATGCACAGGAGATTGATAAGTACATAGATAACATCTTAGGTCCAACACTACCAAGATCCACATCTGTTCTTAGGGGATATCATTCACTCACCAAATCTATGAGACCCATCGAACTGATTATAGATCATCTGTTGACACCCCGCAACCCAGTTCAAATATCCACCCCTCTCACCTCTTATGTTATGTCTATTCCAAATCCTCCCAAGTCTTTTGCATCTGGGGCCCAACCTTCAATTCTTGTTTTGTCAGTACCTTTGAATGCCAAGGGGAAACCCCCGGCATGACCTACGTTATCTGATACCAAAGTTGTACCTAGTCAAGGGAAAACCTCTAACATAGAAAGATCTACAGTCTTTGTCCCTCCCACCCACACTAATGTGGTAAATCCCCCATCTACTTCAGGTCAGCCCTTGGGAGCACAACCTGTTACCATTCAGTCTTATAGTGGTTATGGTTATCAAATACCTATAGGTAATCATCCATCTAATCCTACAGAAATTCCTTATACTAGAATTCCATACCCTAGTAACACTTTTACACCATGGGGGAAACCCAACTGGTCTTACATGCCAGGCATGGGAGAGATACCTATACATACTGCGGGAGGTGTAGGAGGACCACCTTATGGAGGTCCTCCCCCTGGGGGACCTTATGGTCCTAGAGGATTTGGCAACTTTCCTCCTCATGGTCCTGGAGGTCCTAGTGGTCCTGGGGAACCTGGTCGATTTCCTCCTTATGGTTCTGGAGGGTCTAGTGGCCCTCCACCTAGTGGTTCCAGTGGCTCTGGAGGTTTACCACCTCCTGGAGGCTCCGGAGGGTCTGGTGGTCCAGCTCCTGGTGGTCCTGGTGGTCCTAGTGGTCCTGGTGGCTCTGGAGGCCCCCCCCCTGGAGGCCCTGGTGGTCCTAGCAGTTCTAATTCTGGAAATCAACCCCCCATGGGCGAATCTTCTAGTGGTTCTTACTCACAGCAACCTGTTTATCAATCTACCTATGTCCCTACTGGTAATTATATGCCATATCAATATTACCAGTATGTGCAACCAAATAGACAATTACCTTTCCTAGCAAATTTGGACTTTCCTGATTTGTCCAAGTTGATTAATGATCCCATTCGACACAATCCCTCATGGCCTCCCATTATAGTAAAGTTACCATCGGATATTCCGAAATTAAACGGGAAGCAGGGTGAATATCCGTGGAACCATGTTATGACTTTTCATTTGTGGTGTTCCTCGAACTCCCTCATGGATGATTCCGTTCAGTTACAACTCTTTTAGCGAACTTTGACCGGTACGGACGCAAAGTGGTACATTGAACTCCCACAACATTCATTTGTGGATTTTGGCTCGTTGGCAACCGTATTTCTTATGCATTTTCAGCTCCCTATTCATTATGAAATGAGCACTAATCTTTTAACTTCTCTACAACAGAACACCTCCACCCACATTTTTTATCATATTCATGAGTGGAGAAGGCGGAGAAGGCTTATTAAGGCCCCTATTTCGGATCAGTTGTTAGTTGATTGGTTCACTAAGTCCTTGTTGCCTCCTATTTCCCGAGATGTGGCCATGGGCAGTGTCATTACCGAAGAGCAGGCTATTAGTCGGGCTCAATACCTAGACTTGGTCTATTCCCATTTCAGGACTCTTTATGACCTGATTCCTCAAGCTCCTTGCCCCAACACCGACCCTGCCAAGCCACAAGCAGAAGTACCTATTGATGGGATTGTTGGTTCAATCCAGTCCCCATCCACAGTGAAACCTACCATGCAAACACAAACCGCTACTCCTTGGACTACAAAGGATTCTGATGAGGTCAATTCTATTCAAAGTACTCAAACCTCGGGTAATAAAAAGAAAGGTAAAAATTTAAATAAAGAACATGGAAACCAATAGGAGACCCCACGATCAACCAATAATGAAAACGATAAAGGGAAAAGGAAGGCTAAATATCCTTATCTATTATGCGTTGTTGACCATTTTTCAAAGGAGTGTCCTCGTTGGGATGAAATCTCCCAGTTTCTAAAGTCTAATCCTGCACCTGCAGTACTTACGGATCCCTTTCCCTCTCAACAAGAATTGGTAGACCACATGTCTAACCAGGGTAACTCTAGTTCATTGGAGGAAATTCATATGATGTCCTTAGATACCATTCATCTGCAAACTTGAAGCCAGAATTATGATAAACCCGCAGATAATAAAGAAGATCAATCTTCTTCGGGGAAAGATCCCTCTACTAGTTCTCCAGAATCCTTGTCTACTGTTCCATTGTCTATCGAGAAGCCTACTCTCAACATGATTTTGCGCCCACCAAAGAGTACTCTTCGGAAGGCTGTCTTTAATCCCAATGCCTAAGCTGCTCAATTCTATAATGTAGTTGAAGATCTCGCTCAGGCACCTTATGCGATGTCTACCCTAGAAGTACTCCAAAGTTGCCCCACATAGTGCAAGAACTTGTTGACAGCTTTAGGAGTTGTAGACCTGGATAACACTAACTTGATTCACTTCAATGTTGAGAACTATAAACCTAGATTACCGCATAAACTTGCTTTTCAAATCATTACAAAAGTAGTGGGAAATAAAGTCTTTCGAATGGTACTAGATGAAGGAGCTTCGACCTAGGTGTTATCTCTCACTTGTTGGAAAGCTCTTGGCTCTCCCGAGCTTGTTACATCACCGATGACCCTTAAAGCCTTTGATGGATGGGGTTTCCAACCCCATGGTCTCATATCAGCCCTCATGGTCGAGCTAAGGGGAAAAATCATTTCCATCCAAGTAGAAGTGGTGGATGCCCCTTTGGATTATAACCTCCTTTTAGGAAGGAATTGCTTCTATTCTATGACTGCTGTTGGTTCAATAGTATTTCGAACGGTCCAATTCCCGCATCTTGGGAGAATTTTTACCATTGACCAGCTTGATTTCTATACATTGGATGTTACTACTTCCATGGCTAATAACATCCCCATGTTAGGTCAGTCCCCTCCTCCTTACCAGTCGATTGGGGTAGGTATGATGAAGGATTCATCCCTTATGGGGATCTTTCCATCTACTCCTCCTAGCACAGATACCGCGACAATACATATGATCGCCTCATTTGATTTTGAGCCCAAGGGCCAAAACGTTGTTGATTGCACCTCGTTGAGCCTGCACGAAGCCATGTATGACACCATTCAAACTTGTTCCGATGATCACACTGATGACCTTTATTTAGTGGCTTCGGATCCTTACCATTTACCTTACTAGTTAGAACCTTCTCTTCCAACTCTAGATTATCTCTCCAAGAATTTTCCTTCCAACAATTCCATTATAGAGATCATGAATACAGATGAGCCCATTTGGGAGGATCGCCATCATAGATCCATGTTCCTCCCCAATACCAGTTCGGGTAGCCATGATTTTGCATCCTTGTTTCCTATTGATATTGTCAACGTTCCGCAAAGTCCTATATTGTTGCAAGACACATATTCAGAAGGAAACCTTTGCAACATTACTCAGATGAACCCAATTGACATATCAGCCAAGCCTGATGTTATTGAGCACGTTCATGTTGGGTAGAACTGCTCCACAGATGAATCTGAAGCATATAAGGCACTTTTTAAGGAATTTCATGATATTTTTGCCTAGTCCTAGGAAGAGATGCCAGGGATTGACCCTTCCATTGTGGTCCATGAAATTAAGACTTATCCCATGGATAAACCTGTCAGGCACAAACTTAGGCAAGTCCATCCTAGGAAGGCTGCAACTATTAAAGCTGAGATTGAGAAACTTCTGAAAGTTGGTTTTATTTATCCTGTACCTCTGATGGAATGGGTATCGAACATTGTCCCTGTCAATATAAAGCAGGGAACCATTAGAGTCTACATCGACTTTAGGTATTTAAATAAATCTTGTCCCAAGGACAACTTTTCTACCCCACATATTGATTAGATTATCAACAACTATGCTGGAAGGGTCATCTTTTCATTCGTGGATGGCTTCTCTGGCTACAATCAAATTGAGATATCGCCCTCCGATCAGCATAAACAGCATTCATTTTCCCATGGGGAACCTTTGCATATAAGAAGTTACCTTTCAGCTTGAAAAATGCTAGAGCCACATTCTAGCATGCGATGTCCTATGAGTTTCATGACGCTAAACATATTGTTGAACCGTACCTCGACGACCTCCCTCCTCATTCACAGCGACGGGAGGACCATCCTTGTCATCTTAGAGACATATTCCTGAGATGCCGTCATTATAATATACGGCTCAATCCGCATAAATGTGTTTTTTGCATTGAGACAAGACGTCTGCTTGGCTTTGTGGTATCCAAAGATGGCATCTGGATCGATCCTTTGAAGATTGCCGCTATCATTAATCTACCAGCCCCAGCCAACATCCTTGAACTCCAAAGTTTGTAGGGGAAGGAAAACTTTCTCTGCCATTTCATGTGCAATTTCACTAAGAAAAGGCACGGTTATATGCGTCTCCTCAAGAAGAACACTCCATTCTTCTGGGATGACCAAGCCCAACGTGACTTTGATAATCTTAAGCATGCTCTGACTCATTCACCCGTGATACACCCCCCGGATTATTCAAAGGACTTTCTCTTGTATATTGATGTCTCCGCTACTACCATCACCATGGTTTTAGTGCAGGACAATCTCCACGGCCAAGATCATGTGATTTATTACACCAGTAAGAATCTTATTGATTCTAAAACACATTATTCACATGTGGAGAAGCTAGCTTTGGCCACGGTCATTGCTGTGCAAAAATTTTGTCACTACATTCTGCTTTGCATTACCACCATATTGGCAGACCAAGACCCATTGTACTACATTCTGACTCATCAGGTACTCGGGGGCAAGTACTCCCGTTGGATTGTCATCCTTCAGGAGTTCGATCTCAAGTTTTCCAAGGCTACATCAAAGAAATCCTTTGTTTTTGTTGAGCTTATGTGTGACCTTCCCTGTGCTACCACAGAATCTGAGTCCAACGATTCATTTCTAGATGAATTCCTATTCCTAATTAGCACTACTAATCCTTGGTATGGAGATTTGTTGATTTATCTCTAGACCCTGAGTTTTCAGCCGCATCTATCTTGCGATGATCATCGCCGCATCCATCACCACGCGAAATACTATCTTATCTTAAATGATACCTTGTATAGACGTGGGATTGATTCCATTCTCCGATGATGCCTCAGGCATGAGGAGGATGAACACGTGCTGAATCATTGCCACTTTGGAGCATGTGGCGGTCATTTATCTGGGATGGCTATATCCCAAAAAATCCTTCACGCTGGCTATTTATGGCCTTCTTTCTTCAAAGACTGTCATGAGGCTATTAAGAAATGCGCACCTTGACAACTTTTTTATCCCAAAAAGCGCACCCATCCTGCTCCGCTTCACCTTGTCATTGTCGTTGGCCATTTTTCCAAATGGGGGATTGACTTCATGCATTATAATCCTACCTCAGTCGGGGGGCATGGTTACATCATCGTAGTCATGGATTATTTCACAAAATGGGCTGAGGCCATGCCTACATATGCAGAAGATGGTAAGACTACCGCTCTCTTCTTGTTCAATCATATCATAGCTAGATTTGGAGTTTCGCAGTCCATCGTCACTGATCATGAATCTCATTTCTGTAATCCAATGATGGAGGAATTGAGTGCCAAGCTAGGTTTTCACCATGAAAAATCTACGCCGTATTATCCACAAGCTAATGGTCAGGTAGAGGCCATTAACAAGGTTTTGAAAACTATGCTTCGTCGGATGGTTGGAGATCATAAATCTAATTGGCATATCATTATTTTTTCCACTCTTTGGGCTTATCAGACTTCTTTGAAAACAGCTATTGGTTTCACACCATTCCATCTTGTCTATGGACTTGAAGTTGTCTTGCCAATCCAATGTCAGATTCCATCTTTACAACTTGCCATCGAACTTCTCCCAGACACTTCCGTAGAGGAAGCGAGATTCATGTACTTAAACAACCTTAATGAGACTCACAGAGATGCTTCCTTGGCTAATGAGGCACATAAGAAACGCTTCAAGGGGCATTATGATAAATTCGTCCACCCTCGTGTTTTCAACGAGGGTGACCTAGTTTTGAATTATGACCAAAGATATGATAAGCTAGGGAAGGGTAAGTTCGAGTCCATGTGGTATGGACCTTTTGTTATTTCCAAGGTGTTAGAGAAAGGATCCTATGAGTTAGTTGATTATGATGGAATCCCTTTGGGGCAACCTCGCAATGGGTTTTACCTAAAAAGGTACTATGCCTAGGTTTTCTTGGATGGTATCTTGTATATATGTATATTGATTGACTTTCAGTGTGCTTTTAGTATTTTCAAGATGGTTTTAAGTTTCAGTGTCCGCATATGTTTATACCATGTTTTGGTCATGCAGATGGATTTCTACGGCTCCGCTGATGGTGCTTGCCGCCACACCTTGAATCTAGCCTCGGCTGCTTGGGTTCTCTATTCCCTAGCTGAAGATTTGGTCAGTTTAGGAGCGGTTTGTTTGGGTCCCGCTACTAATAACATAACTGAATATGAAGCAGTCATTGGTCTTCTGACTGAAGCTGCCTCCTAGGATGTCCGTGATCTAGTAGTTTTGATGGACTCTCAGCTCGTGGTTTGTCATTTAAACCATGTCTACACCATTAGGAACCCGGTGCTCCTCCGCCTCTTCCAGAGGGTACGTTTGTTAGAAATATCATTTGGAACCATTACCTATAGGCATATCCCTAGGGAGCATAATGTAGTTGCTTATTCATTGGCTAATTACATCCTAGATTGGCATATTTCCCATTCATGACGTTAAATCAAACATGGTACATTGTAAATAAACATTTAAACACACATAGAACTCATAGAAAATGCATTTATCCATTTGAGACATATAAACACTGTGTAAAAGCCTGTATATATATATATATACAAAAAAGTTTTACAAAAATAGGTCTCGAGACCTCATCTGAAGCACGTAAGCTTTCAGGAAAAATCATCATACAAAAAATCCTGAAGCTATCAGCTTTTAGTATACATGTCTCATCCACTAATGGTGCTCATGATAGCACATCACTACTAGAGCCACCCTACGTAGTAGCCTGCTGAATCGGCCTGGTACTCCCACCATAGATCTCTGATATCTACTTGGGAGGTCATCTATATCAGCATTTGGGATGTCCAGAGTCAACCTCTCTAGGTTCCCCTCCAGCTCCCTGGTGATATCATCACCCTATGGCACGAAGCGAGCTCTAGCTCACCTGTCTAATGGATAGGCTCCTCTAGCCCTCGTTGCTCCAACATCTACATGAAGACAAACAAGTCTCGTCACTTATCATAAAAAATATAAAACATAAAAAACATAAAAACATTTCCCATTGTTAGGGTTTCTTGCTTCTTACCAATGTCACCCCACTACCCTCCAGGTGGGAGTGGTAGGTCAGGATCACCTATAAAATTTGTGCCTACATAGGCATAGTCCTCGACCATGAGCATCTGATCCCACAGCCATCTAAAGAATGGATCACCAAACTTCACTCTGCCCCTACCCGCTCCTGTGTGAGCCATGACCTGGACCCACCTCAGCATGAGGGGATCACGTGCTCTCAGACTCTAGAAAGTCACCTGGGGCCTCATCTGTGGGATCCGCTCAAAGAAGAAGTAATCTAAGATGGAACCGAAGCCAAACTACTTTAGCTCTCCCTATCGACATTTAGTCAGTTGATCCTTGCAGATTGGAAGCAATGCTTCCACCCAGTTGAATACCGTAGGTGCCATAGCCTCTAGGGCATGCAGCATATGTGCCCTAGAAGCCTGATGCACACCCTAGCTCCCTGCCACCCTCTGCATGGTGAACAGGACAATCCGTAGAGCCCTGTCTGTCACTGCCCTAATGGGGATTTTCTTCCCCGATGTAACTGTACCTGGTACATAGTGCTGATCTATGAGCTCTCTAGTGGTAATGTCCCTGCCACGGGAACCTGTTAGTGAGATGGGGGCACCCCGTCTCGATAGGCCAGTCAAGAAGTAGATATCCTCTACCTCCACTATAAGTATGTGTGCGAAGTAGATATCCTCTACCTCCACTATAAGTATGTGTGCCCCCACCTCGAAATACTATTGTTATGGGTTCCACATTCTTAGTATGTGTTCCAAATCTCTCGTGGGACACCATGCTTGGTGTCCGAAAGAACTTTAAGAGCACACAATTCTGGAGTGCGGTAATGCAAACCGCATTCCTTTTAGCAGTAGCAACCTCATCATCATGTGTTCTTTCCTTCCATAACACCATATTTTGGACACCTAGACCTGCCAAAAACAACAATGGTATGCATTAGTATCTGTTGCCTCCTTTTCACACACCTGGATCACGTGGCAGAAATCTTCAAGCCACTCGGTGTGTCCTTGGGGGCAAGTCTCGAGTCAAGGCTGTCACCTTGTTCTTGACTCCTCAGTTTAGGCTCAACTCCTAATGAAGCCAAGGGGGGTAGACCCTATTAAATTACTAAGGATGATTTCTTAGTGTAATGATGTTGTACTGAATCGGTTATTTAGGAGTTTGAATATTTTAACTATAACCAATCAAGATGACAAGATACGAAGATACACACGAAAGCACAAAGTCGATACACAATATATATATGAAGCAGAAAAGACCAGTGCCTTAAAAATGGAGTCAAAAAATATCAGTGTGCTTGCATGTGTCTGGAATAAATGTTTTGCGATTGCATCTTGGTACGTTTTAAGTTAAAATTGGAGTATGAGTTGTTTAAATTAGGCTTAAGGGGGACTCCAGATATACCCGAGAGTACTTGGAGTATGTCCAAAACAAAGCCTATACGGCTACCCGAAAGGAATATGTGGGCTGAAATGGAGTCTCTGGGGCTGTGTTTGTAACACACCCGTTAGGGTGTGACAGAGATCGGCGCCCCGAGGTCACTTTTCAGTAGGTTCCCGCTTCCTTTGGGTATTTTGCCACCGTAAAGGTTTGATCGAGGTGTTGGATTTTCAAGTGATGATTTGTTAATTGGGGAAGGTGAGTCCTAATTATACTAGTCACCCAAGTGCTTTTGATACAGCTTGACTGATCGGACAAACTGCAGCCAAACTCCCCAAAGCACTTTAAGAGTGCCTTTTGTTCAGCCTATTTTATCTCAAAAAATTAAAGAAATTATACTAGTTAAACCGACGAAAGGGAACCAAGGAAAGCAAGCTTTCCTTGGGATCTTGTCCTG
>LPNX010369264.1:15406-34761 GCA_001517045.1 Pseudotsuga menziesii | reverse complement strand
CGTATTGCCTCCAAATCTTTTCTTTATTTCAAATGAGAATTACAACAATACAATAGCAACAGCACCTCAATCCCAGTTCTAACTAGCTTGGAAGAGGAGGTTGTGCCTTGATTTATACAATTTGCAAGCCATCTAGCCCAGGGAGGGCGCAATTCCTCATGGAATCAAGTGAAATCCTATGATGGATAGTTCATCAATGCAGAACTGAGGCTGAACTGAGCCTACTTGTCAACCGGGGGCCTGATCTGGCTGACACATCAACCCATACACTGACACATCGGCCCAAACACTGAAGAATCCACCAAAAATCATCCAGTTGAGCCAAAAACGTGTTGAGGAGAGAGGGAGGGCGAAATTCCTCATGAATACCACTGTAGATCAGCTCCAAATCTGATTTGATCCCCTCCTTTAGTCAAGGATTTGTCAGATCCAGTCAATCTGCTCCAGATCTGATTGATTTCAGTCAAATCGATTGAGAATCCATTGAGTTATTGATTTTGGATTTGCTCCATTATTCATCAATTTATTAATTAAAATAATCAATAATTGATTTTTTGGGGCTTTCTGGCCTGAGTGATGGAAGATCACACAAAACTTAGGAAAAAGTGGGTCCATGGGTTTACATGGTGCTCTTAGCTTCAAAATGAGCACGTACATGACTGAAACTAATTATTTGGCCCACTTTTATTACAGACTCAATTTTTCCAATTAAACTATTAAAAAATAGCCTGAGTTTTGGAAAAATTAAAATTTAATAAAAAACCCTGAAAAAACTGAAAAATTGAAAAACACCTAGGGGGACTTAGACATGTTCATATGACTCAAAAAAGATGTCTAGCATGCTTACACATTGACACATAGACTCTAATAACCTCAATAGGCACAAATGCCAAGCCGACCACCCCAACTTTGGAGGTATGGAGTGAAAAACTCAGAAATTATCAGTTGTTTATTCAACAACCAATAATAACCAAGGGAAAAAACACCCTGGGCTGATCGAATTGAAAAATGAAGTCTAAGAGACCGAGTCTTTTACAGACACTATCATGCTAGAACATTTATTACAATTCCCCCATGGGGTATGAACATGTGATATAGTACAACAAGAACTTCCCAGAAGTACTTCCATAGGTCTCTTGAAGTCCGAACAAGTTATCCTTGTCCAGTTCACCAGGCTCACTTGATAAAAACCACTAAGTACAACTTAGGTGGTAACAGTATCATCCTTGAGTTCTTGCAAATCAAGAGAATGAATGAATTTTTCCCATATCATTTGTTTAACTTCTCCACGGTCGGCACCTCTTGTGCCCCGTTGGAGACAGGCGGTGGCACCTCCTGTCCACCGTATTCTTAGCACGGTTCTTGGGTGGTACCATGTATCCCTGTTGCAGCTGCAACTTTTCTCCCCAAATTTCTTAAATTTTGGGCCCCTCCTCATCATTTGGAGTTGCTTTGAGTCCATTTGATCCATGAATATTTGGTCTTGCTGTAACATTGGTTGATTCTAAAGATTAATTTGCTGCCCGTTTTCGGGAGTGCTTGTGTTAATATTTTGTTGTGGGTCACAGAAATGATGTTGGATTGCTACCAGAACTTCGTCAGATCAGTGGCTCTTTGAACAAACCATTGCCTCTGAGGTGAATGAGTTAACCGTCGTCGTAATTAAGTTTTCAGACATCTAAGTTTTCTTGTGGTCGGGCGTCTATGTATGTTGGATCGGAAGCTGTAATCTTTTTCCCATCCACCGTTGCGGCTCCCAAAGTGGTTTAGCATCCGAAGCGCAAAGTGCTCCGATTTCTGATTGGGATTTTCCCGCCTGAAAGTCACGTGTCTTAGTCTTCTCTCTTCTACCATTGCAGCCAGGAAATTAGTTTAGACTCCGATGTCCAAACCCTTTTGACTTCCAATTGAGAGCCTTCCCCCCGCATTGCTCCTGATTTTTAGTATGTTTCCTTTCCGCCGTTGTGGCTGGGAAATTATTTTGGCTTCCAAAGTGCAAATCCATCCGAATTTCGACTGTGCATCGCATGTCTCTAACCTTCTCTTTTCCACCGTTGCGGCTCACAAAGTCTTTTAGCTGCCGAAGTGGAAAGCCATCCGACTTCCGATTAAAGCCTCTCCCGCCCGCTTTTCGAGTGACTTTAGCCCTTGTCTTTTCCACCGTTGCAGCTAGGAGATCCTTTTCATGTCCGATGTCCAAACCCTTCCGACTACCGATTCAGAACTTTCCCGCCCAAGGCTTGATCAAAACTCTTTCCCGATCCAGGGATGCACCTGACTGTTTTCTTGTGGATCAGTCATTTGAGGTGGTTAATTTTAATGTTTAAAACACCATTTTAACAAATGATGCACAGTAATTGATTGCAAGTTGATCAAATCGAAACCAACGGGAAGACGAAGCAAAGCAAAAGATGAAATCAAAAAGAACAAAACGCAGATCTGAAAGGTCCAGCAGTTACTCAACTAATCACGAACATATAAAGACAAAGCGGCCTGAGGAAGAAGCTGAAACGTTTGAGGGACTGGAAAGTCACACGTTTGGGGGTAGCACAACAGTCTGCTGTGTATTTTAAATATTGTAAAGATAGGACCTAGAAAAGGACTTTTTCCCGAGAAGAACTTGTAAACCATTTGCTTGTAAGAGGAACTATTTCGTTTTACAATCAAAACTGCAACTTTTGCATGTTGGAGAAAGCGCCACTGTGGAATGTAACGATTAGATTACATGAACAATGTTGAAGAGGAACTATTTCGTTTTCAGCTGTGTTCCATTAACTATGAGAGTGTTCTAATTGCTTGAACCTATGTTCTTGTTTGAGTGCTTTTTTCAGTCCATTTTATGATGTTCTTCCACTATGAGTAATGGGATGTTTTAATTGTTGATGAGCTATCTTGTCATGTATACTTTACTTCTGTTTATATGTTTGGTTAAAAGAACAGCTATCTGTGATTTTCCATGACACCTGAACAGTAATGCATTACTCATAAATGATAATCTTACTCACTAGCGATAGGTTAGTTAGTTTTAATTTCTTGCTGTCTAAGTGATTCTGATGCTTGTGAGCCTAAGACGAGAGGTAAGAACCTGTGCATCATGTTGTGACTGCTCCCTGCATCTTTATCATCATGCATTGTTAATTAGGCACTTGCATTTCATACATTAAGTCAAAAAATGCAAAAAACTCAGTGGATCAGGTCGTAATCGGTAAGCCTTTGTTTTTGTTACTTGACCTACATTAACCGGACCGCAAACTGGATGGATTCCCTATACCAAACAGTCAACGGGCTAGTTGGGAATGTTGATTGGGGAGAATCCCTTACTTTTGTCACCTGTGAATTTTCGGGCCTCAACAGTTTGGGCACTAGAAGGAGGGCCACCAGTGCATGGCTGGCCGAGGAAACCTGTTTTCCTGAGACTTTTCCACCGGTGACAATTCTGAAAGCAGTGAACTTTACGGAGAACATCTCTATTTTGTTGGCAACGAAGTTGTAAATGACCTAAGAAGACACACCAGGGCATATGTAAAGAAGATTGGAGGATTGCTGATTATCCCTAAATTGCCCAGAAGAGAATATAAAAAGAAAGATCATCCTATAGTAGAAGACTCAGGGCTGGTTGGAGACTGGGAAGAACTTGTAGAAACAGCTTTACAAGAAGTTGTACTACCTTTGAATCAAGAAGGCCCAGAGACCCCTCACAGTTCTCCTGCTCATACACCTGTTGGTTCACCTCCTCACTCTCCGCCCCTACTTATGGTAGGCGTTAACACCAACCAACCTCCTCCTAATCCACCAAATCCACCACCTGCATGGAGAGCCAGATCACCCCTGAACTTGACCCCTTCGCTGCATGATTTGCCTCAATCCTTTGAAAAATTGCTGCCCAAGTTTGACCCTAATGAGAAGATACTAGTAGATGATCACCTGCAAATTTTTTACTTAGCAATAGAAGGATTGACGGCTGGGGAGCATGAAGATGTAGTTTGCAGACTATTCCCGCATACTCTTAAAGGAGTTGCGGCCTCATGGTATTTTGGGTTGCCCGCTAACTCTATCCCTGATTGGAATACCTTCGAGAGAATTTTCAGAAGTAAGTATGCAGTTCAAAAGACTCATGCAGCTCTCATGAAAGGACTATGCGCCTTGAAGAAAGAAAGGAAGGAGAAGGTACACAGTTTTACTCAAATATTTGCATCATACCTTAAGAATTTTTCTGATGCTGACAAACCTTCAGACAAGGTCCTGATCGAATATTATACATCAGCCTTAGGCCTTGATCTAGCCATGTTTGCCAAAGGTAGGGCCAAGCCTACTTTTGCAGAAACGTATGAAGAGGCAGAAGTAGTGGAGGCTAAAAGAGAAAGTGTTGAAGATTATCCCGAACAATCAGGAGAGAAAGGGGCGGGAAGGAAAGCCTTATTGTTTGCCAATCCCAAGGAGGAGAAATCACCAAATTATGAAAGTATGGCGAAAATGATGCAAAAGCTTTCCAACAAAATCATAGACTTGGAGAAAGAAAAAGAAGCACAAAAGTTCTATAGGCCCTATTACAAGAAAAGAGAGGACAACAATCAGTCTCAACCTCCTCCGCACAATACAGCATCTATGAATTTGACAGAGATAGGGATGGAAAATTTTTGCACTTTCCACCAACAACCCCACTCTGAAAAGAATTGTCCACAATGGATAAATTCAATGATGTTGGTCATGAATCAGATGTTGGATTCTATATTAACAGAAGAGGGAGAGGAGGAAAGAAAGAGAATTCTGCTTCTACTTCTACTAAACAACAGGAAGAGGAAACTATGGCTTTGTGGAATTTTGTTTCCTTATTTGATGCTGAAGAGGAAAAGACTCAGGGGTACAAGGACGTCATGGAGACCAACGTAGCAACAAGGAGCAAAGGGACGGTTAAAGATGACAGTCTTATACTCCCAAAAATCAAGAGGCTGTAGAGAAATGTTAAAAAGAAATTTCAAAATAAACTCTCAGCTGATAAAATTTCAGAATTCACTATTACCAGCCAAGAACCTAAGAAAAATGATACAACGACCAAGCCAGATGAACATAAGGTGAATGCTGAAAAACCTCATCACATTAAACAGCAGATGGATTATGACATCGTGGAGGATTTAAAGAAGATAAAAGCGAATGTCCCACTATTTGAAATGTGCAAAGTGCCTCAACAGAAAGAAAGATTATTGAAAGCACTTGAAGAATCAGATGAGAAGCTGCCTATTGACAATCAACCCAAAGAGGAATAAGAAATCGGAGAAACTAGCATTGGAGGCAAGTCCAAATGTAAACATCCACCTTTCCTCCTCATGTTTGAGATTTTTAATCACAATGTACACAATTGCTTGGTAGACTCAGGGGCGACTGTTAATTTCATGCCGATATCAGTTTGTAAAAAGATCAATGGGTAGCCTAAGCCTTCCACGTGGAGAGTTGTTCAATTGGACGAGACAGATGTAAAGGTAATTGGGGAGATGGAAGATGTCCTAATCTGTCTGGAGTCAAATAATAAAGTATTCCAGGTCGTTAATATCGTGGTGGCTGACATACTAGAAGCATACGGTCGTGTCCTGAGAAGAGATTGGTTAGCCAAACTAAATGGATATTTTTCCTTGGATTGGTCGCATCTGTGGCTGCCATACAAAGGAAGTTTGAACCATATTAAGATTTTAAGAGAACCTCACATGAAACACAATGTCACTCAATTAGAGGGAAAAAATGAACCAGTGGATTCTGTCTTGGGAAACTATTTTATTGAGTTGGAACCTGGAAATTACCAAGCAGAAGAAGCCAGCAACATTTCAGACACCCAGCCTGATCTCCTTCGATTTTCGCAAGCTGATGAAATTGATTGTAAAATAGTAGATTTAGCTGTAGGAATAGATTCGCATTCAGTAGTTAGTGATTTTTGGACTCTTTTTTTTATGGCTCTAAGACATTAGAAGGGTCAGGGGCCGGCTGTGTCCTGATTGACCCTCAGAAGAATAAACACTTTCTTGCATGTAGGTTAGAATTTGAATGTACGAACAATACGGCTGAGTATGAAGCACTGGTGCAGGGCTTAAAGAAAGCGATTGAGTTTAAGGTAAGTAATTTAAAAGTCTTTAAGGATTCAGAAATAATTGTAAAGCAAATCAGAAATCAAATACATTGTGTTTCTCCTCACTTAAAGGCTTACCAAAATGAGGTATGGGACCTACTGAAATGTTTTAATGCATTCAATATTATTTCAATTCCAAGACTAAAAAATGTAGCAGCTGACTTGTTAGCCACATCGGCCGCTAGACTTGTACCCACTAATAATCAATGTACTGTTGAATTGATTTTCAGGCCTTCAGTACCTGATATGATCACCAACCTGCAAGTGTTCGATGATGACCAGCAAATTATAGAATGTTTAACGAATGACGAGGTATTCAAGGGAGCGATTATAGATGATGAAGAACATCAGGCCGAGATGAAGTATGACAATTTCATCCCTAAAGGGGTCAGAACACTAGAAAAGATGTTTGATTTAAATTAAAAATTCAGAAGACCAGCCAATGTGAAGACCCACATCTCTTCTCTACAGTTCGAGCTGATTAATTTAGGGACCGAGACGAATCCCAAATTTGTGAATCTTGACAAATGTTGTTCACCAACAGAAAGGGATAAGTTCATCAGTGTGTTTAAAAAATATAGAGATTTTTTCTCCTGGACGTACGAAGATCTGAAAACATATGACACCAGCATTATCAAGCATGTCGTCCCCATCAAATCCGGCGTCAAGCCCTATCAGAAACCTTTAAGAAAAATGCATCCAAAGATGGAACCGTTGATTCAGAGTGAAGTGAAGAAATTATTGGATAATAAAATCATCTTTAAATTCAAACACTCTGAGTGGGTATCAAATCTGGTACTAGTCAGGAAAAAATCTGGCGAAATCAGATTATGCGTTGATTTCAGAAATCTGAGCCGAGCTTCTGATAAAGATAATTACCCGGTGCCAACCATGGAGCAATTGCTCCAAATGGTCTCAGGTTCTGAAATGTTTTCGTTATTGGACAGTTTCTCTGGCTACAATCAAGTATTAGTAGCCGAGGAAGACAAGTTGAAGACAACGTTCAAGACCAAATGGGGAACCTTTTCCTACATAAGGATGCCCTTTGGGCTTATAAATGCAGGAGCAATGTTTCAGAGAGCCCTGGACATAGCTTTCCATGGATTGATCGGCCGCAGCATTGTAGTGTACCTTGACGATATTACGATATTCTCGAAGAAGAGAAAAGAACACGCATTCCACTTAAGGCAGGTTTTTGAACGCTGTTGGAAGTATGGCATCTCACTCAATCCTAAGAAGTGCGTGTTCGCTATCACGGAGGACAAGTTGCTAGGTCACATAGTGTCAAAACAAGGGATCTCCATTGATCCAGAAAGAATTAAGGCTATTGAACAAATCCCCTTGCCACACAATAAAAATGGGATGCAATCATTCATGGGAACCATAAATTTTGTGTGAAGATTTGTGCCTGATTTCGCTCAGACTGTCAAACCGCTGCAGCAGATGGTAAAGCAAAATGCACAATTCAAATGGACAGAGATTGAGAAGAACGCCTTTAGCAAAATCAAAACTATTGTTGCACACGCACCCTCCCTGAAAATCCCAGACTTCAATAAAGACTTTATACTGTATACCTTTGCGTCCGATGATTCGATAGAAGCTATGCTTACGCAAAAGGAAGATGGGGGGGATGAGTTCCCAATATCCTTTATGAGCACTGGTCTACAAGGGGCCGAATTAAATTACCCAGCCATCGATAAATAGGCTTACGCAGTATTCAAGGCCATGAAGCAATTTAGGCCTTATATTTTAAAGAATCGAACCAAGGTAATCGTCCCCTACCTAGCTGTAAGATCCCTTCTTGTACAGAAAGAGTTAGGAGAAAGAAGGGGCAACTGGGTAACAGCCCTTCAAGAGTACGACCTTGAATTCAAGCCAGCCTCTATAGTTAAAGGACAAGGGTTGTGCAAATTAATGACTGGAAATGGAAAAAATGAAGAGCACGCCTGGGAGGATGAAGCCGAATTACATTTAATGGGTGTATGTCCTTTGTTTATAGCTCCCGAATCTTGGTATAGAGACCTTGTACATTACCTACAGGCAGGGTTGTTACCGGAACATTGGAACTCTAAACAAAGAAGAGCGCTGCGTCTTAAATCAGCTTCCTATCAAATTATTGACGGAGTATTATTCAGAAAAAATTATGACGGCGTTCTTCTCAGATGTTTAGAGAAAGAAGATGCGAAGAAAGTAATGTCAGAATTGCATGACGGTCCTACTGGGGGACATTATTCAGGGGATACTACATCCCACAAAATCCTCAGAGCCGGTTACTACTGGCCTACGCTCTTCAAAGATGAACACGCACATGTCAGGAAGTGTGATATCTGCCAAAGGTGTAGTGGGAGACTACCTAGAGCAGCAGTACCCCTAAATCCTGTAATGATCACGGAGCCATTCGAGCAATCAGGGTTGGACATCATTGGAGAAATAAAACCAAATTCCTCACTACAACACAAGTACATTCTGACCGCGACGGATTATTTCACTCACTGGGTCGAAGCAGTACCGCTACGCAAAATAAATCAAGACGAAGTCATCAGCTTTCTGCAAGACCACATCATGACCAGGTTTGAGTTCCAGTTTCGTTAGTTTTTGATAATGCCACATACTTTTCATCAATTAAATTAACTGCTTTTGCTCATGATAAAGGGATAAAATTGCATTATTCTACTAATTACTATCCACAAGGAAATGGCCTGGCTGAATCCACTAATAAAAATATGATCAGAATTCTAAAGAAGACTGTAATAGAAAACCAAAGGAGTTGGCACTCAGCCCTACCAAATGCCCTTTGGGCTGACAGAGTCACCCCCAAGTCTGCGATAGGAGTGTCACCCTATACCCTTGTGTACGGTAAAGAAGCCATCCTCACCCCCAATATCATGCTACCATCTTCCATATTGGCTCAAGAGTCCAGGGGGTCGAATGAAGAAATTTTACAGATGAGGATATGCAATCTTCTAAAAGTGGAGGAGGCTAGATCTAAAGCCAAAGAACACTTTAAGCAACAGCAGGAGGTGATTTGACAAACATAAA
This sequence comes from Pseudotsuga menziesii, assembly GCA_001517045.1. Classification (NCBI taxonomy): domain Eukaryota; kingdom Viridiplantae; phylum Streptophyta; class Pinopsida; order Pinales; family Pinaceae; genus Pseudotsuga; species Pseudotsuga menziesii. Next base: position 25,607 of record LPNX010369264.1, on the reverse strand, counting down.
GCTGGAACAAAAGACTTTGAGGTGGGAGATCTATTTCTCAAATGGGATCACCCCCATGATGAGAAAGGGAAGCATACTAAATTCCAGCAGTTGTGGGTAGGCCCTTTTCAGGTCGCAGCGAAGCTTGGTACTTCTACGTATAAGTTGCAATATTTACAGGGTTGGGAAGAGAACTTGCCAGTAAATGGTTTGTTTCTCAAGCCTTATTTTTATTTATTTTCTTTGAGTTCTTCTGTCTTGTATATAAATAAACTGTTTGACTATCTCTTGAGTCATGTTTTTCAGTCTGTTTTAGTTGATTTTTCTTGGTTTCAATAAAGGGAACGAACCTGCGGTTGCATGGGGATATCAAAATCTTTGGGAATGTTAAACATGTTTGAGTATCAGACTGTGTATTGTTGTTTGAGCTTCTTCCAGTTTAGCAGTTTTCTCGAATAAATGCTGTGTGCATTGAAGTCCGGCTTAACCCCTGTGAAATAAACCAGATTCAAAGAGTCCGGAATGCTATGTTGAGGCTCCATCCACTTCACACTTAAATGTTCTAAGGAGCGATGGCAGAAGACCCATGGAAAAGAGCAGGGTGAACAGTATATTAAATATAAATGATCCCATGCCAAGAAACAAATGCCAAAAGGAAAATAAGAGTCAAAACTCCTATGAAAGCATCATACATAAAAGCAAATGCTGAATAATAAGTACTAAAATTGCCGAAGTTCCTCTCCGTCCGTGAGCTGAAGCTTGAAATACACCACTCACACAAAAGGACACTATGGGATAGAGGAGCCTGAATTAAAATTCAGAAAGAAAGGCATGCAGGAGGACTCATATGAAAAGGGACAAAAGTCCAAGAGCACAAAAAGGTGCCAAAGTGGCATGGGAATGTGGAGCAAATGAATATTCATGTTTACCATATGCTACAATCTTGTGGTGTCCAAGATGTCAGCTACTTGAAGACAAAATTAATAATGAAACTCATATTTCAGCCTCAACAGAGTTATCTGGACTTGAAAATATTGGTTTCCACTCTCCCAAATTGGACTATCATCAATGATTAAGGGTACATACTTCTGTCACTTGAGTAATCCATATGGCTGGAAGAATTCAATAGATGCATTTTTTTTAAACAGTCTATCACTCAAGGAATAATCGCCCAGAGATCTAGGTTCACCAGGTAATCGCCAATTGTTGCAGCTGCAACTTTTCTCCCCAAATTTCTTAAATTTTGGGCCCCTCCTCATCATTTAGAGTTGCTTTGAGTCCGTTTGATCCATGAATATTTGGTCTTGCTGTAACGTTGGTTGATTCTAAAGATTAATTTGCTGCCCATTTTCGGGAGTGCTTGTGTTAAGATTTTGTTGTGGGTCGCAGAATTGATGTTGGATTGCTAGCCAGAACTTCGTCAGATCAATGGCTCTTTGAACAAACCATTGCCTCTGAGGTGAATGAGTTAACCGTCACCGTTATTAAGTTTTCAGACATCTAAGTTTTCTTGTGGTCGGGCATCCATGTATGTTGGATCGGAAGCTGTAATATTTTTCCCGTCCGTCATTGCGGCTCCCAAAGCGGTTTAGCATCCAAAGCGCAAAGTGCTCCGATTTCCGATTGGGATTTTCCCGCCTAAAAGTCGCGTGTCTTAGTCTTCTCTCTTCTGCTGTTGCGGCCAGGAAAGTAGTTTATCCTCCGATGTCCAAACGCTTCCGACTTCTGATTGAGAGCCTTCCCACTGCGTTGCTCCTAATTTTTAGTATGTTTCCTTTCTGCCATTGCGGCTGGGAAATTCTTTTGGCTTCCGAAGTGCAAATCCATCCGACTTCTGACTGTGCATCGCGTGGCTCTAACCTTCTCTTTTTCTTCGTTGCAGTTCACAAAGTATTTTAGCTGCCGAAGTGGAAAGTCGTCCGACTTCTAATTAAAGCCTCTCCCGCCCGCTTTTCGAGTGACTTTAGCCCTTGTCTTTTCCACTTTTGCGGCTAGGAGAGCCTTTTTGCGTCCGATGTCCAAACCCTTTCGACTGCTGATTCAGAAATTTCTCGCCCAAGGCTTGATCAAAACTCTTTCCCGATCCAGGGATGCACCTGATCGTTTTCTGGTGGATCAGTCATTTCAGGTGGTTAATTTTAATGTTTAAAACACCGTTCCAACAAATGATGCACAGTAATTGATTGCAGGTTGATCAAATCGAAATCGACGGGAAGACGAAGCGAAGGAAAAGACAAAATCGAAAAGAACAAAACGCATATCTGAAAGGTCCAGCAGTTACTCAACTAATCACGAACATATAAAGACAAAGCGGCCTAAGGAAGAAGCTAAAACGTTCGAGGGATTGGAAAGTCGCACGTTTGGGGGCAGCCCAATAGTCTGCTGTGTGGTTTAAATATTGTAAAGATAGGACCTAGAAAAGGACTTTTTCCCGGGAAGAACTTGTAAACCATTTGCTTGTAAGAGGAACTATTTCGTTTTACAATCAAAACTGCAAATTTTTCCTATTGGAGAAAGCGCCACTATGGAATGTAACAATTGGATTAAATGAACAATGTTGAAGAGGAACTATTTCATTTTCAGCTGTGTTCCATTAACTGTGAGAGCATTCTAATTGCTTGAACCTATGTTCTTGTTTGAGTGCTTTTTTCAGTCCATTTTATGATGTTCTTCCACTATGAGTAATGGGATGTTTTAATTGTTGATGAGCTATATTGTCATGTATACTTTACTTCTGTTTATATGTTTGGTTAAAAGAATAGCTATCTATGATTTTCCATGACACCTGAACAGTAATGCATTACTCATAAATGATAATCTTACTCACTAGCGATAGGTTAGTTAGTTTTAATTTCTTGCTGTCTAAGTGATTCTGATGCTTGTGAGCCTAAGACGAGAGGTAAGAACCTGCGCATCACGTTGTGACTGCTCCCTGCATCTTTATCATCATGCATTGTTAATTAGGCACTTGCATTTCATACATTAATTCAAAAAATACAAAAAACTCGGTGGATCGGGCCGTAACTGGTAAGCCTTTGTTTTTGTTACTTGACCTACAGTAACCAGACCGCAAACCGAATGGATTCCCTATACCAAACAGTCAACGGGCTAGTTGGGAACATTGATTGGGGAGAATCCCTTACTGTTTTCGCCTGCAAATTTCTGGGCCTGAAAAATCCCGTAAGGGGTAGCCGTGGTGCCCGCATATTGGATTTTAAGGCTTTCCAAATAGGCCCAAAACCCCACCAAATACAAAAATAGAAGCTATGACATGAAAGATAAGGGTCTTAGCTGTTACCTGCAATTGACAAGACTAAAAACGGACGGTGGAAACTCTCGGTATTAGCTGTGGAAGATTTGGCTAGAAAATGTTCCAAGTGCTCTCTACTGGAGGTAAATAGTGAAATGTTTTGATTTTTTACTATTTACTTGCCTTATATAGAAATTATTTGGGTCTGACTTACTATAGTTTTGATATTACATCATGTTTTGGTCAAAATCTATTTGTCATAATCCCTTAATGCTGATTTTGAATGCATTTAACACTTGTTTCGGAGTCATCTGCAGGTTGAGTTTAGTAAGAAGCTTTGGAAATTTTGTTTATGGATTTTTCACACTTTCACAAAATGGAAAAGGTCGTCGAGCATTTATTACGACACTTTGTCATGCTCATAAAAATCTAGTATCAAAGTTCCAATCGCAGTTCAAGTTTCTTTCCAGGCTCGTAAAATACGACATTCTGTAAAGAAGCGTCATGGAGTTCTCCTTTCACCTCTTTTTCAGGCTCCTTAAACATGAAAAAGTCATCGAGTCCATTTCCGATTCTTTCCCATATCGTAAAACATTACATTGCATAAAGGAACCTCATGGATTTATCTTTAAACCCTTTTCAGGCTCCCTAAATATGAAAAGTTTTTTGAGCGATCTTGTCTTCTTCACGCTTGTTAAAGTATTTGAAGAGTCGTTCGTCCAACGATAGGTTATCTCTTTCTCGATTCGGATAAGACTATTTACAAGAAAGGAACACTCCAGCCAATCATGACTGGAATAGTTATCTAAGGTATGATTTTACACTTTTCAGGCCTTAGAGACTAAATCATACGAAAAAGGACCCCCTTGGAGTCTTCTTCTGTATTAGTTCAGACTCTCTAAACATGAACGAAACCGAGTTTTCTTTTAGTGGACTCGTTAAATTAAACATTGAGAGACCAGTTTTGGGAACGAACCCCTCCTCTCTCAGGTTCGTAAAACATATGAGACTGGACTTGGCTTCTGACAAGCTATATCGAGTGTTTGTTACCCTCTTTGAACTTGTAAAACCGAAAAGAGGCACTCATCGATCATGATGGGGAAAATGGGAAGGGAATCATTTTGTAAATAATGGCAGTTGTTTGTCATTACCTTTGAACATGGCACTTGTCTGCACAATCATGTCAGTCAATTGGGTATTCAGCTGATCTTCGTGACGATCCACTTTCATGAGTCATGTCAATCCTTTAAGTCTTTCAAAAGAATGCATTATCCACTGTCGCATTGTGTATCTGTCCTGTCTAGTCATGCTGCCAAGTCATTTTGTCATGTCACCCGATGTTCAAAAGAGATCTGAAGAAGATTTACCTCTGCAGTCTACACAGTCTTTGTGTCAGTATCTTTGAGTTAGTCATATGGTCACTACATTCACATCATTCCAGAACTATGTTCCGATTTTCGTGTCATCGATGTGGGACTCATCATGGCCCTCCTTTGACGAGACTATTCCCGTCGACATCAGCTCATCATCCGGGAAATAGTCTTAGAAACAATATTTAATACCTTGAGATCTATATGCCTTAATGACATATTCTCTCGCTCTTGACATAGGTTCACATCATTGACCTTCGATCAATAGAATCGACTGGGTGTTCGACATCAGGACATCTATTCACACTCAGTAGATTGTACTGGGGTACCTTGGGAATCATTGACATTAATGGTGATCTCCCTCACACATGTTAACAGTTCACATCATTGACAGGTAATCAAATGGTTTCTACCATGTTCGACTTCAGATCATTGTAATCACATGGATAGAATTGTACTTTGTGGAAGACGAGACGAAGACCCTGGGCATTTGTTTAAAAGTGCTCATTGATTTTTCCCAGGTTGCTCTGGATTTTTGTATATCTAGCATGGATCCACATTTGTATGGTCATGGCTATGCTAAAATTTGCATCTGTATGAAATAGATCTACGCTGTATTTCTGGTAGCTATGTCCAATTTTGAGTCCTCTACCACATGGATCTACGTTTTATTCTAGTAGCCATGCTTGTTTATTCCACTCATGGATCTGCCTTGTATTAGTCTGCAGCTATGAGTTTGGTTACTTTTTTCTATGAGTCAACATACTGATGTACTACAGATGCCTACTTGATTGCATACTTCGATCGAGCCGACATTTTCATCTCCTAGCGATGACTTGTTCTCAAATCTCTTGTTTATTGTATCACTCTAAGACTCACACTTTGGGGGGCATCCTGTTATACCAAAATCCTGTCACCATCATGTGATAAGACATTTGACATACCTACTTGCCCTGAATCCCAGCTTCTGGAGTGGAAACTAAATGGTTTTTCATCAATCTGTCATACAAATTCCCAGCACCACACATGCCCCTTTATGCAGGAGCGGTACCCCTGCTCGCACTGCTTTTCATCAGTTGTCCACAAGCGCTGCCACCGCCCATTTCCCGTGGTCCATAGGCGGTTATTACCAGAACCGCTCTGTCATAGAAGGGGAAGCGCGGTACCCTGGGTAAAAAGGGAAAAAGAGAAGTTTCTTGAGGCTTCTAGATGATAAGCCTCGTGTATTGCCTTATCCATACTACTGTGGGTTGGTTGAGCTCGAGATCCCTCATCCTAGGATCTTAGAGACCACCTTACTCACTAATTTCTCAACCATCTCTATCCATTAAAGCCCTATAAATATTATCTCATAGCCATGGTTGAGGGGAGAACATTTGAATGTATTGTTATGTTGTTGGATTGATCCTTGGCCCAAGATCATTTGGAGAGAGCATAGAGAGCTAGAGTCAGAGCTTTTGGGGATTAAGAGCTGGTTTCATGGAGATGCATGTCAACACTAAGGCTTGGTTGTAAACTTCTTCATATTTCTAATGCAAGTTGATTTATGTCCCACATATGATGTTGTTGTTGTGATTTCACATATATATGTTTCTAGATTCCTTAGTCACTAGCATAGATTAGTAGATCATATTCTGGTTTCTTTGATTCGTTTTGTGTTGAGATTTTTTGAAGGTACACAGGTGAACTGTCAAAGCCTTGTATTCCAAATATCTACAGCGTCTAGGGAGAGTCTTCAACCTCTATCCTCTATTTGTTCTGGATCTGAACCATTCAAACCAGTGGAACCCTTGCTGTTCGCAAGAGGTGAAATATTCCAGCTAACATATGGATTGATTTTTTTTCTTTACAAAATTGATCTGGCTTTTACATATTCCTTGACACTAGCATATTCAACTAGTGGCCAACATATTTTGTGGAAGATTGTAGGTCTATGAGTTATTTGGATGGTTGAAAAACATAGTTATCATCTTGGATCAGATGAAGAGAAGGAGAGTGAAGTTAACAAGAACTTTCTTCGGCTAGGTTCAAGATCTTGTCCATGTCGTCAATGAGCTTTTTTATCTTTCCACCTTGAACACAGACATGGCCTCTGACCTCGTCCATTATTGTATCCAAGAGAGAAATGTGGCTGGAAAAATGTGTTGTTTATTCAACAAGACCATCTCAAAGAGACATAATTACTTGAAGCATTACCTTGACATCAAAAATTTCATCATGAATGGCCTCGAGCTCCACCTTCCATGACGGACATCCTAAACTCTGTATGTGCCTCCCATTCCAAACCCAAATCATTGGACATGCGATCCTCTCAATGTCCACCATGAAATCTTGTAGACAAAATTGATTGAATGATTGTCCCAAACATTTCACAGAGGAGATGGTGGTGGTTCAACCGACCAACAACTCTAACTCCATCGAGCAAGTCACAAGAGATAAGGACCAAAAACTGAACATGCCAAAATGTAGGATAACATTCCCTAAGAATTAACGCAAACACGAACCCGGGCCAAGGAGGCCTTGAATAAATTGAGACCGAAACGATAATAAACACAACAACATGAGTTGCTACAGAAAACTTTGAATGAAAGTTGCTCCAAACTTCAGGTGATAAAACTCCCCCAATAAAGTAATCATTACTGGTCCATTACTTACTATGTGTGGACACTGAAAGAGAAGTACACCAAATTAAACTCACACAAGAAATTAAATCCCTCCCAAATCACCATTAAGGCTCTTCCATGAGGTATTTTCCCGCTTCCCTCTTGTTACCACCTAATTTGTACTTAGTGGTTTTTTATCAAGTGAGCCTGGTGAACCAGACAAGGATAACTTGTACGGACTTCAGAAGACCTTCAGTCTTGTTTATGGGAAACTTTGTTGTACTATATCACATGTTCATACCCCCTTGGGAGAGTTGTAATAAATGTTCTAGCATGATAGTGTCTATAAAAGACTCGGTCTCTTAGACTTTATTTGTCAATCTGATCAACCCACAGTGTTTTTTCCCTTGGTTATTATTGGTTGTTGAATAAACAACTGATAATTTCTGAGTTTTTCACTCAATACCTCCAAAGTTGGGGTGGTCGGCTTGGCATTTAGGCCTATTGAGATTATTAGAGTCTATGTGTCAATGTATAATCATGCTAAGCATTATGGTTGAGTCATATGAACATGTCTAAAGCCCCCTAGGTTTTTAATTTTTTTAATTTCTTAATTTTTTCAGTGTTTTTTATTAAAATTTAATTTTTCCAAAACTTAGGCTATTTTTTAATAGTTTAAGTCGAAAAATTGGTTTTGTAAAAAAAGTGGGATCGGAAGTCAAATTCAGTCATGTAGGTGCTCATTTTCAAGCTAGGAGCACCCAGTAAACCTATAGGCCCACTATTTCCTAGTTTTGAGTGATTTTCCATCACTCGGGTTAGAAAACCCCAAAAAATCAATTATTGACTATTTTAATTAATAAATTGATGAATAATGGAGCAAATCCAAAATCCCAGATCAGTGGATTCTCAACCGATTTGATTGAAATCAGTCAAATCTGATCCAGATTGACTAGATCTAACAAATCCTTGACTAAAGGAGGTGATCTAGACAGATCCAGAGTTGAAATTCAGCCTACTTTATGGGGAATTGTGCCCTCTCTCTCCCCTCCACACGTGTGGGCTCTCCTGGAAGCCCTGTGGTTGAAGTGTCAGTCAGCAGGCATTGATGGACTCTCCTTCACCTATAGTGGTCTATCTCCTTGGGATTTGTGCCCCCCTGGGTTGGATCTCCTGTTTTTTGTATAAATAAATGTTAGAATAATCAACCCATAGTTTACTACCTTAGACATTAATTTAATTATTTTTGTCTTATTTGCCTAGTTCATGTGTCCCACCTTATGCAAGTTGTCATTTACCTATCCATAGTGGTCAAACTTGCCTTATTTGACTCATGTAGCACTTGGAAAACCTCAAGGAATCAATTTTGCTTTATTCCTGACCTCCTAGGTGCCCTTCTGCTTTTTCTGCTTTATTGCCTGCTTTTTCAGTGCTTTAAGGAAATTAGGAAAGTTTGACTAGGTGAGGTGAACTAGTTTTTTGTCCTCTACATCCTCCACTCTTTTCTCCTTGGAAAATCATGTATGAGTTGTCATTCCATCACTCTTTATCTTGCCTAAGTGCTTTTTCCAATTCATGAGCTCCATGACTGATTTGGGACCAGCCTTTTGCACCTATGGGGGATTTGCTTAATTTTAGTAAGCCTGCTTTATGCTAGATTCGAATTGCCTCCTCATGAATTTGAATCCCTTATGTAATTATTTAATGCAGCAACCTATTATGTTACAGGGTTGGCTATTGTACACTAAGTTAATACAGTTTAGTGTTCAGCACCATTTTCAGTCTCTTTTGTGAGTGATTTTGCATGATCAATTGATAATTGCTGTGAGTAAAACTAATCTATCACTGGGATTAATTTCCACATGGTATCAAAGCCATTGTAGATTGATTTCTCTCCTCCAAAATTGTTTTGCAGGTTCGACATCAGTGACTCGAAGCCTTCTACTGACAGCTGGGACAATTTCTAAGCTATGGATCAATCTCAGAAGATCATCTTGACTCCCTTAAACTTCTTTGAATGGAAAGCAGAGATGGAGATACTATTGAGAGTGAAAGGCCTCTACAGGGTAACTATGGAAATAGAAGCAGAGCCCAATGCAGCTGCAGAGAAGATTAAATGGCACAACAAGAGGGATGAGGCCTATGGTCTCCTGTGTCTGAGTATTTCCAGAGAACTCCTCTTCCATCTTGATGGATTGACATCACCGAATGAAGTATGGGAGAAGCTTACTGATCTTTTTGGAAAGACAGATGAGATGAGGGGACATCAAATCGAAAATGAACTGATCTCCCTGAGTCCAAATAGCTTTGAATCACTGCAACTCTATTTCTCCAAGTTCAGAGCACTTGTTTTGCAGCTGAAACAATGTGGGATCGAAAAGAAGGATGATCAGCTGGTCTTGGCCATTCTCTCAAATATTGGCCTTGACTATTCATTATTTGTTGTTATAGCAAATTTCACCACACTAGGTGAATCACACATTATATGGCCTTCCCCTGTCCCGCTGCAGACTCATTAGCCCCTATGGACCACTTTTTATCTTTTGATGTATCCTTGATCATCCCTAAAAACATTAGAAAAGTGATATACGTGGATTTTTCCCCGATAACCGCGTACATACGTGGATATTCCCTCTATAGTCACGTACATTTGGGATGTGTGCATAGTCCAAAGCATTTTGGAGTTTTCCTTGACTTGGATCCAACTCATATGACTCCTGGCCTTCCATATGCCTTGAGATCGCACGGATTCGACCCTTCAATACCCCTTTGAAAATATATATAAGGAACCCCTTGGTACATTGAAAGCAGAAGAGAGAATTGAGAGTAACGAAACTATAGTCCATTGTTGACAGAACTTATGCTTGAGTCTGCATCCCTTTGTCCCTTGGAGCACTGTTGTGTTCTTCCCAAGCTTTCCTTTTGCTAGTAAGCTTGCTATCAAAGTGATGGAGGATTGAGGTGGTGGAGGCCCAAGTGGGGGATTCAGTTTCTCCGGA
>LPNX010369262.1:51052-71454 GCA_001517045.1 Pseudotsuga menziesii | reverse complement strand
ATATACAATTATTTATTATTTTTTGAAAGTGACCACATCTGATTTCAACATCATTTTATACACATGTGTGTCCATCCCAGCTTTTTTTTCACTGTTTTCAAACATTTAAAAACCAAATATACCCTTTTGAAGACGGCGCGTCGATGTGTGGGCTGTGTATTTTCAGAAATTTTTCGATGTGTATTTTTTACTCTACGGATTTTATTTGAGATGCTTTGAATTTGTTGTCAGGTTTTTTAAGTGTAAGTTTTAGAAGTAATTAAAAATCGAATCCGATATGAATGTCAAAACACATACATGATATCTCAATGGATAGATGAATCGGTGATGAATCTATCGGTATGAACTCCAATCAGTTGTGTGCCATGAATGGCAACGTTTACACCCCTAGAAGACACAGAGAAACATTGATTTTCTTGTAAGAGGGATGATTCTCTGTTTTTTCGGCCCTCGATCGAGCTTTGTAGCTCGATTGAGGTATTCAAATACCTCGATCGAGGTCTTAACAGAACCTCGATCGAGGTTTTGTTAAATATTCAAGAAAAAAGATTTATACATGACTACCAAGGTTTTATATGCACGCTCACCACCATGTCTACCCTATATAGAAGATTATGCCCATGCAGTACATTTTAGAAATGGGCTTCTAGGATCCAACTAAGAAAATGGACATAAGGAATTTCAACATCATTTGATTTGACCAACTCTGCAAATAATAAATATCTTAGAAATTTAAACAAAAAAAAAATCATGACATTGCAAGCTTATTCTACTGATAGACCTTTCATCATTTTACTTGGAAACCAGAAGTCCTTGGTACAAACTTCCATGGGGCCAAGGGTTCGAGAAATGGATTGTTAATTTTTTTTTAATGTTCATTAAACTACTTCAAAACACAAAACAGGTCTAGAATGGAGCAGCAGTGGGGGGGTGGGAATTGAAGATTAGAATTAGAGTTACGTAAATGTAGTCAAAGGTTTTAAATACTAAAAATACTTTTTTCCTTCATATATAATTTTTAAATTTAAAAAACTACAATTAAGTGATATGACTTTGAAAACACTAAGTTTTATCTTAATCATCCAGATCTATTCCGCATTGGGCTCTAAGATTTAAATAGCTGGCCCGAGGATCCATATCGTAGGTATTAGATCGTAGTCCTGAGAATCTAGGTGAAGTGGATATAATTCGGGTAAGTTCAACTCATCAACTGAATTGCATGCATCATTGCCATAGTATTCTTTTTGCATTGAACCAAGGAGAGCAATGATGCATGCCATTTAGTTGATGAGCTGAACTTAGGAGAGATGTATCCATTCGAGATGGATTCTCAGAACTACGTTATGATACCTACGATATATATCCTTGGGTTAGATATTTAAATCCCAGAGCCCAGGGCAGAATAGAACAGGACGATTAAGATAAAAATTAGTGTTAAATTCAGAGTCATATCATATAATTGTAGTTTTTTAAAATTAAAAATTATATACAAGGGAGAAAACTATTTTTAGTACCTTTAGAGAGATGAAAATGTGAGCATGAAAAAAAAAATGACCTCATTTCCTTGGGTTATATCAATTTCCATTGTTTGCTTTTCAAAATTGTTATTGTGTCACACATTTACAATTAATATTGCTAATAAATTATTGAATGACATTAGAATTTACATCAATAACACATGACTAATTGTTTTGGTGTTTCATAATGCTTAGAGTGGAGGAAAATAAATAAAAGAAAATGTGTTATGGTGATCGTGGGATTCGAAAAACAAAAGTATGGAAACTAAACATGATACTAATTCTGATTTTGACAAGAATTTAAAATGTTCAATGACATGAATTCAAATGGGGATTCAAAATACAAGGTGTCCAAGCATATTTTGGAAGACTTCATTAAATGAAACTTTACATGATGCATATGAAAATGCAATGTCAAGATCAAGCTATGAGTTTGATCAAGGTCTCTAAAACCATTGATCGAATGAGTTAGAGAAAAGCTCGATCGAGCTAGCAGCTTAATCGATTTTTTCAAAACTTTAACTAAAATGATATTCGAGTGTGCACACGAATATGAACACCCAAATATAATTAAAATCAAACATAGAATTATATGATAATAAAATTTAATAAAACTTAATTTCGATTATAAGAATGATACTTGAGGGTAATAGTACATACCTTGAAGAAAAAACAAGTAAACGCATTACTACTGTCGCTTCCCCTAGATTTTATGTATAGATATTAGTTGTAGAGTAATTGGAGTTATAGATGTAATTGATTGGATTCATAGATGTGATTAATCACATCTATAACCCAATTACTCTATGACTAATATCCATCAATGGAAGTTCATATCCATATACAATTAAATGATGGGCATGTTGCCTATTTATAGGAAATTAAAGATGCTCGATCGAGGTCTACTTTAACCCTCGATCAAGGTTCTGCACCATCGACCGAGGGTTAACAAAAATCGTGATCAAGCATTTAATAGAACCTCGATTGAGCGCTTTATAAACCCTCTATCGAGCTATTAAGACCTCGATCGTGGTATGTTTTTTCGTTTTTGCTGAATTCGTGTTGCCAAAAAATGTAACCCACCTCTGTCGATGCACCCATATCCCTCTATTGGGAAGTAGAATGCACCTCTTTAGCGCAACTAGTATTCATAAATTTTGGTATATTTAATTATTAAATATGTGAATTTATGTCTTTTCTAATAGTTTTTGTTCAAATTTATTATGAAGATTAGGATAATGAGATAGAAGGTTGGGCACATTCGTATTTTAACAAAATTTTTAAAATTGAGATCTTATGTAGATGTACACATGGCAATCTAAGAAGAAGCAATTTCCATTCTTACAACTCGTAGTCTCACAAAGATGACATATCTTTTTGGCATAGGGATCTTAGGAAAGGTCCATCGCCCTCTTTAGCAATGTAGCTCATAAGAGTTTTCTCTTATTTTGGCTATGTGAATCTTCTTCTTTACACTAGTTAAAACAGAGAGATAATGTTGATATTCATGATTAATATTAATGACATCTTTGTAATATCTTAACTTTCCTTTATCCTCTGATTTTTTGTCACACCATAGTTTATCTTTGAGCTTCGAAGTAAAAATATTTTTAATATTATCTATATTTTGCAAGCTTACATTTTCATCAATCCCCCACATCTTTAACCAAGTCATGACATCTTTATTATAACGAACCCATTTTTTTTCAATTTTTAAACAAGATATAATATATGTAATTCTTTTCTATCCCAATATATACCAAAATTATATCAAGGAACACACACACACACACACACACACACACGCACACACAAAACAAAAAAAACCCTGTGATTACATTTGTTTTAGATCCCTTTTTAGCATCCACTATCACTTTTAGTGTATTTTTCATTTTTTTGCAGAAATTTGTCCCTTTTAATGGCTTTATTTGCATCCTTTTTTGAATGTAGGTTCTATTTGGATGGTAATTAGCATTCCAATTTACTTCCCAATTAGATTCCCAATTAGAGTCCCAATTAGAGTCTCAATTAACATCCCGATTAACGTCCTAATTAGAGTCCTAGTTAGCATAACAATTAGCGTCCCAATTAGCTTCCATAATTGCATCCCAAGTAATGCCTAGAATAGCCTCCAAAATAACGCCCATAATAGAACTAAGCATAACTCTATGTATTGAACCAGGGATTGCGCCAATAATTTCACCAGGAAAAACATCTGACATAGCACCAAGTATAGAGCTAGCGATTGTTCCATGAATTACATCACCAAAAATGTCAGACATAGTGCCAAGTATAGAGCGAAGAATTGGACCTAGAAAACATCAAACATAGTGCGAGGTATAGAGCTATAATAGCACCATAAATTTCAAATTTGTCATTATGTATGCATAAGAATTTGTCATTATCAATATGTTTTGAAAATTATAAAATTTTTCCAACCATACATTTGAATTTGACTTACAGGAAATATTGTCTGATGAAGACTCATTGAAGAATGCTTCAAACTTTGCTACAAGGTTGAAGACAAGAGGTCAAATTATCTTACACCTCACATGATTGATGACCTCCATGAAATAGGGAGCAGTGTGTCCGTAAAGAAAAAGATGAATGATGCATACAGTGCCATGATGTCCTGGCAATATTGTCAGATGGACTTGACATCAAGACGACCTTTGTGATGGAGGGAGTTGTATATGCCATGATGACTTGGAAAAGGTGTTTTCCATGATGAATTGGAAGTACCATGCTCCATGATGACTTGGAAGAAGTGAGTACCACGATGAATTTTCTAGGACATAACTATGCTGACTTGGTTCCTTTAGAATTCCATGTTGACTTGGTCAGGGGTGATTGTCCCATAGACATAACCGTGTTGACTTGGTTCCTTGAGAATTCCATGCTTACTTGGCTTGGGATAAGTGGCCCACAAAAATAACCATGCTGACTTGGTTCTTATCTAATGATATTAGAAGGGACATGTTGTGAAGGGATGTTAATACTCTCCATGACATCCTGAGATGAGATAGAGAAAGCTCGTAAGATGATAAGATCCTCTCATCTTGTGATGGGATGACAAGACTCACCATGAAATCCTACGATGGGATAGAGAGAACTCCCAAGATGACAAGATCCTCTCATCCTTTGTCAGGATTATGATCTTCGACATGACATACTATGACAGGATGGTAATATCCCCATGACATCTCGTGACGAGATAGAGGGAGCTCCCAATATTATAAGATCATCTCATCATGCGACGATCTGATTTTTTTAGAGAGGACATCCTGGGATAGGATGGTAAGAATCTCCATGACATCCAACGACAGGATAGAGAGAGGTCTGAAGATGGTAACACCCTCTCCTCCTATTATGAGACAATGATCTTAGATGGAACACCGTGCAACGGGGTGGGATGATGAGTTCAGATGGGACATCCCACAAAGGTATGGTAAGAATATTTATGACATCCTGCGACAGGATGGACAGAGATTCTGAAATGGTTTTGGTAAAATGCTTTTGTTGATAATGATTTTGATAATGATGATGTTGATGGTGATGTTCCAAGAGTCACATGTTTATGATTATGATAATGTTCAATGTTTTTATTGATGATGATGTTCCATGTTGTTGACGATGATGTTCCATGTTGATGATGATGATGCTCCAACAGTCGCATGCTGCTGCTGATGATGATGCTCCATGTTGATGATGATGTTCCATGCTACTCTCTACGATGATATTCCATGATGATGCTCCAGATTATGACAATAATGATGTTCCATCAATAACATGCTGTTGTTCTTGATGATGCTCCAGATGCTGATGATGATGTTGTTGTTTCAAAACTTATAGATTCACCAGCCAGAAGTACAATTGTTGTTGTTGTTGTTGTTGATGTTGTAGAATACCTTCCTTGTTAAGAGGGAGTGTTAAAGAAATGTACCTTTGGAAGATATTATAATATACCTTTTATTTTATTAATATTATTCCTACTTTCAGAGATATTATTCCTAAGTTCAAATATGTCCTTGATGTAATCAATCATGTAAAAGTCATGAAGTAAAACCTTTGTTGTAATTTTGGTCAATAGTAAGCACAAAAGTATTTTATAAATTTTATTTTGAGTCTTCCTATGTAAGTTGGCCTTAATTAAAGGACCTTGATGACCTAGTTAGGTAATTAGGTCGCTCACTTGACGAGTATAAATAGGTGAGGCACCTCCCTCGTTTATACATATCTCTGACATAATTAAGTGCGCAAGAGAGAGAGTGAGGAGGCTTTCTAGAGAGAGGAGTTTGTGGGTCTTACTCTTGGGGTTGTTCATTGTACTTCGTCGAATTCTACATTGAGTAAGTTTTGATGGGTTTTCTCTTGTAAGAGGTTTTCTGATGGGACATTTAATTTCCTTCTAACTACTTAGAAAACAACCAAGAAGTGTACATTAATTGTCAACCGGAGGTTTGTTTAGAAATTGGAAGTTACCATGCAATGTATGTGCAAACCAATATCTCCTATGACATCGGTTTATCTACTGTGAATTTGTAGTTCAATAACCTTACTTACAAGCAATGGTATGAGCAATTACATTGTCTTGGAAAGGATCTAGCCATCTAATTAACTATTGAAACTAAATTGCAAGGAAAGTGAATCACACGACAGGAAAGTAAATGCTAAAACTAGATTCACACTTTACTTGAAAGTGAATGCTAAACTAAATCACACTCTACTAGAAAGCAAATTCTAAACTAAAACCACATCTATTGGAAATAAAATGTTAAAGCTAATTCACACTATGCAGGAAAGTAAATTCTAGAACTACGTCACACTTTGCGGGAAAAGTAAATTCTAAATCTAAGTTCACCACGCACTTAACAGAAAGATAAATTGCAGAAATAAAATCTAAAATGTAGCCTTGCGAAATACAAGTTACTGTTTATGATCCAAGGGATTAAATAATATCATTGCATTAAACTCAATGATGGTAAAATAAACATTTAAATATCTACCTATGCATCAAAATCAAATTGCAGAAATAAAATTCACACTTCATAAGAAATTACAACTAAGCAATGAATTACAACTACATCAACATAAAATGAATAAAATCATATTGCAAAAGAAATTATAAAACTAAGATCTAATTGAATCAAGATGGAAGTATAGATTTATTCCAACATCATTTGGACTATTTCTCTAAGACTCCTCCCCTTAGAATGGAGAAGGAACTCTTATTTATACATGATTTCTCCATAACAAATAATAAATGAGGACCCAAAATATCCTCAACAAATTCCTAGGAGTTTGGATCTCAAAACTAATTCAAAACTAATCCAATATCCTTACTAACTACATGCTATTGACAATACCTTTGAAGTCAAATTCGAATTTAGGGATAGATGCTATAATAAAATAGTTAAAATTCATCCCAAATGTTTCCTAACAACTTTTGACTACTTAGGACTATCATATATTTGCTAGAGCTCTTCAAATATTTGTGGATAAGCTAGATATTCACTCATATACACCTCCATTTGTCACTTTTAATTTTCAAATAATTTAACATCATGATTGAGGCATACAAGAATAATACTAAATAATGGATTTATAAAAATCCATTACTCCTAATGAATATCTTTCTCCAAAGTTGGTGGTTGAAGGTAGATTTGAATTATTGACTTTCTGTAGCTTTTGTAGCGTCTATAGGAGGTTCTGCAACTTCATGTAGAGTTTTTGTAATAAGATTCCATAGCTGCTACATAACTCAATCAAATATTTTGTAGTTGCTTCCAATAATTGATTCAATATTCAAAACAAATACATAGTACACTATTTCCCTCAATGTTAATAAAAAATCAAATGAAATACGAGCATAAAAACCGTGATATGAGCGTAAGAAGAGATTAATGCATGAACATGGATAGGAAAAATGTATTATATATAAGGTGAAATGGTGGTAAAAATATGCTAAATGCAAGGCCCGTCATTTGCCACAAACTGAGAATGTTGCATGTCCTCATGCAACCTTGTGTTAACCAAGTTGAATGATGTTCATTTTTAATGCAAGCCTCAAAATTCATTTTCAATAAGCCACCTCCAATGAATTTGATCATTGAGAGGTATGAAATATCATCCTAAACAATTCTTCATGCCAACATACATTTCCAATGCAAAAATGCAAGAAAAATAGATTTTGTAGCCATTAGACTGGCAATTTGCATCTTTCAAAAAATGTGATTTTTCCAAAAATATAAACTAGATTTTTACCAAACTTTGTAGGGTTGTTAGGAATGCCATTATACTTCCTCCGGCCTAAAATTGGAGAAACCCACATCATGGTTTTGAAGAAAATGAGAAAATGGCTGTAGGTGACGATGCTTGACTTCTCAAAAACCATGCATTGGATTGAGTTGAAACTTGGTGTATTTCTGCTGTCAAGAATGAATGATGCTCTGTTTTCTTGTTCCATTCAGCATATTCATATGTAGGAATGGATTCTACAACAAATTATTTTTCTGTAGGTTCTTGTGGACAACCTATTCCCTTCTTCCTATAGTGTCCTTAGCTTGTAGATGAGCTTCTCCCCTTTTTCATACCATTGGTTCTTGTGTCACAACGGTAAGTTTCTTCTTCAAACAGTTTATTTTTCTTGTGCATCAGATGTTATTTTCTTCTCAATGTTGGTTCTTGTGTGGCAACAACAATACTTCCTATCCTTGGTGCTTGTGTGACAACAATAGGGAATGTAGCAACATCATTTTATGCTTGGGTGTTAGGAGATGTCAGACTCGGCCCAGCTAGGGAAGTAAATATGAGGTAGTTTTTAAATGGAAGGATGAAGGTTTGGGTTGAGCAAGGATGGTAGGGGTTAGGCAAGAATGATGATGAGTAAAATAAGGATTATGATGATTAATAGAGTAGTCGTGGTAGGTGATGGTGTTTTCCTTCCCTGAAACTAAAAGTTTTTACTACCCTTAGTGTCACATACCCCAATTTCATAAAATAATGTTAATTATTTTAATTACATTTCCTAAGAAATTATGTTAAATTTAATGTAAAGTAGGAACTGATGACTCAGTAGAGTCAAAATAAGTGGAATGTAATTCTGAATATTTTGTTATTAATAAATAAAAAGTGGAGACAACAACATTGGGAGAGCTGTTAATAAGAGGTTACTGGTCAAACTGGTGGATGGAACTAGGTGGAGGGAAAAAGACAAGTGGCAGCATCCTCAAACACTTCCTATGTTGCAGGTGGCAACTTCCCTACATTTGGGGTCATGATCCCCCAAGAAAGTGGGATCAGAGAAGGTGGCTCATTAAATGACAACTAACCCAAAAGACCTAGGCAATCTTTTAAAAGTACCCAATGAATAGAGCTGAGGTGGCTTAGATATTTTCCAGAGAAGAATTCATTCAGGTGGAATGCTATTCAGGAAATTCATTGGGGAAAAAGGGAAAAACAGTAAGGAAGTTGTTCTGAGAGGAATGCTGCAGTAACTTGGTCTATTATAGCTTGTTATCTGGGAGAACTTATTGATAAGTTCAGGATTGATACTGAGTTTGAAGACTGGTATTTGACTTTTCTTGCACCTAGTTGTAGCTAAGGAGACCAGAGCAAGCTCAAGGGTCCTGAGGAGTCACTGTTTGAGCGCTCTCCAGGAGTTGGTAGGGAGGAATGGCCTCCCATTGCTGTTGTTGTCCAAGTTTAAACAAGTTTTGTCACCTAACTGTCTTTGTTTTAATAACTGTGAATGGTTGAATGTTATGTTTGTAGTTTATGACATAAATATTTAGATGGTTTAGTGATGTAAATGTTTTTAGTTTATCAGTAATAGAATATTTTGATGAAAAATAAGAACCCACTGTGTTTTTCCTCATCTGGGTTTACCAGACCGTACTCCAGCACAGGGGTAAAATTATAATAAAGAGGGTATGATGAGAATTGTAGAATTGTAGATTTTTCTTTATCTATTATCGAAAGAGATATTTTTTTACTGACAGTAGCATGTGTTCATAGATAAAAATATTTCCTTGTACAGTATTTTACTTTCAGTAATTCTATTATTTTTAAAGAACAAATAGAAGAATATAATAATCACGCTAGAGTAGGGTTAGACTAGATATGTCTGCTTTTTAACCTTACAGCTTCTTTCTTCCAGATTACAATAATTTAACTATTATATGTCTAATAACAAAACTGAAAGTAGGAGTAGTTTAATAATGATTAAAATTCTTCTGTCAAACCAAGCTGGTCTAGATTTTATGTATGATTAGTAATGTAATCATTTCATTATTTTCTCCCTTTTTATTTAGACTAAGTTTGAACAATTTCCAGAGCTATTAATCTATCTTTCTTCAAGTGTAAATGAATGTTACTATATATGTTTATGAGATAGACTCTAGATAGAGTTAATAGGTTTCTTTTGTATATATATCGATAGTATAACTAATAAGACAAACTAGCTATTAAAAAAACTTTATAAAGTATTAGCATAAGTAATACAAGAAATAGACAACAGAATACCATCTTTCTATGTACTTATAAAATAAACTAGGAATATTAATCATAGAAGCATTGGTACTCTCAAGGAAGATAATATCCTTAGTATATTAATAACAATATATTTTATTACATATATTATAGGAATATTATCATTATGAATTTAAGGTAATGTTCTTATTACATTAAATTACAAACTCGAACTAATTATACCTTCTGTGCTATAAGGTAAATGGATAGTACTTAAGCACATTGTAAAAAGGAAAACATAAAAACCCTGTACAATTGAAAGATATAAACTGTATATCAACATTTATGATTTATTAATAATATGTAAGTCAATATATAAACCAGGTATAGAAACCTTGATGTTAAGTTTATTAAAAATATATATATATATTAAGAGTAAAATCAAATGCATAATTGAATAGGAAATAAATAACAGAGTGGCAGAATGCTCGACTTACGAGCTTAATTATATAATATAAAATATACCTAGTAACCCTCACAATTGCATAAGCATAGTATAACTTAACAGTAATTTAAAAGGAACTGTGTTATTTTCCTTGCTGTTAAAAATTAGGGTAAAAACCCTATTCATCCAAAATATACAGAGTTAACAACTGTAAAACCCAGTTCAGTAATTTTAACTCACAGCCGTATTGAAAATTTACATAGGAAGGCTTTACAGCCTGTGCTTTTATATAAATATAGTATTATGAACAAAACAAAATGTACACTCATGGTTGAAGTCAGAGAACCCTGCAGTAAGCAAGGGTCTTAATAACCACGAAAGAACGACGAAGCAAACACCCAAAACAACCAAAACCCATGAGGGTCTTTCAGGCCGCAGCTACCAACCCTTAACATCCCATAAGGGTTTTCACAAAGTAGAACAGCCATGGAAAGTACAGGGCTTACTGTGGCCTTCATGATATCGCAACCTCGTACTTGCTGCGCAAAAAGAGAAGGGAGACAAGTTGGGCCTGCAAATTCATCATACATTCTACTATTAGATATGATATATTAAAGGAAAAGAGTTATATAACCAGGAATTGTGCAGTAAAATAATAAGAACACGAACGATATTCTTACCTCAAACATAATAGAAATATAATCACTGATAACCAGTAACGCCATGACCAACACGAAAAGGAGTTATGTCTTCAGCTGCAAAGGAAACAGCAGTGTAACACTTCATCAACTACTGACAGCGGAAGTTTTCAGTAACTCGGCTGACAAGGTAAAACCCTGAAGCCATGCTGTTACTCAATACAAAACAAAACATAGTACCCTATGCAATTTAAGCCATGGCTCTCTGAATGGAGGAACCACCCTCGTTCTGGAATCTGAAGAAGAAGGCGGGGAAGGGGACTGTTACAGTCAAGGGTTTGGATAAGCTACTAATGCACAAAAAAAAACCTGAAAGGAGATCAAGTGGCTTACAACAGCAACAACGCTATGGCACGGCCTTCATTTTTGTGCTTCTGAATAGGCTAACAAGAGAGGACTAAGTCAAGACAGCCACAGCATTACTTAGGTGACAGAGCAGCCGAATACTCCGCAGAAGAATGGCAGGATCCTGAAGGCAGTGGAAGACTAACGAATTAGGGTTAGGGATGACTCTTTTAAGCTGATGACGCTTGGCCACCAATCAGCCACGTCTCCATGCAAATATTTACATACAGTGGGTAATTCTCCATAGTTGTTGATGAGCAATCACCAAGCGCGATATTATCAATCATTTGGATGAGTTCAAAAGGTTCTACTTTAATCCTTAGTAGAAGTCAACCTATCATTGCATTATGATAACAAGAACTCATTAGTATATAAGCCTTGTCTTGGAGCACACTAATGGCATAAGATTTTAACGACTCATTCAAATACTCTATGATATACCATCGTTCATATTTTTTAAATCGAGTTATAACACTATGTTCATCGTGGGCATAGATTAACCCCATGACCTAGAACTTCATAACATGTTATGTCTTACATAGTAAATAATTGATCAAAGGTTATACATTATCAAGAAGGATGAGTTCACAACATAACTTTTATACAAGCTTGGAATAGATGAGATAAAGGTCTATAAGAGTTTTCTCTAGAGTTAAAACCATAAACTTGTTATGACTTGGTCTTGTTCATAACCTCTGCATCCAGGTGAATGACTATTTTGTCATTCAATAGTTACATTGTTAAATAGAATGAGTTGTAACATTGTTGTAGAAGAAAAATATAATACGTATGTTTAAGTAAAAATAATACTTATACAAGTATTTAACCAATATCTATACTTTAATCATAGAATATACTAATGGTTAATATTAAGGTTGTTATAGAATCAACTAGGGTAAGTATTATGTTGATAATGTTAATCCCTTTGGTCTGGTTGTATTTATCTAAGTAATAAAGTTTGATAGATAAATACAAAGGAAAATAATAACAATTATGTTGATGAATATTATTGCTTGGAATAAACGTTCTTAACCAAGAGATTGTAACATACAAGGGCTAAGCTTCTAATCTCTTTAACAAAGATTTTACCAACATACATGTTAGATCAATAAACGTTTATGTTATGCATTATTTTAAGATAGTAGCCACTAAGGACAGGCTCTCTTATTTTTCATATGAAAGGAGTATAATTAAAACCTGTTTACAGCAAATTATCTATCTGACTAAGAATAAAGTTTAGTTTTGGAACAGTTATTGTGTAATTGAAGCTTGTGCTTCAGCTTGAGTATATCTTTTCCAGAAGAGCAGCTCAAAATAAAGATGTAACTCCCATAAACTCCAGAAGTAAAAATGGAACAGTAATACGTAAAACCCCTTATTAATACACATTACAATGTAAATGTATTTGTGCACTTTTGAAAGTAAACTATTGATTCTACAACTCTACCATCTCTTACTCTACTTGTAAGTAATTTTAATTAAGATCTTTTGACACTGATGACTATAATAGATATCGGACAGTTCAATAATCATTAAGAAACATAAATCTACTTCTACTAAAAAGAAGAACAGTTAATGGAATTACCTCAACAAGCATTGATATTTGCCTAGCATTTATTGTCTTACTAAACTTTTGATTTGCAACGAACTTGTCCTTAAATACTTTAGAATTACGACGAACAGCAATCGAATTTCTTACCTATGGTCTATAAGAACAAGGACAACTTTCTGCATTAGCTCGAAAGCTAAGTAAGCCCAGTTTTTTCATGACAACCCCACCTTGTGGTCGCAAAAAGAAAACAGGTCAGTAAACTAAAAGGAACTGTTAAATAAAATACACTTAATGCAACAGGTAAATCAAATAATGATTTCAATAACACACACATAACTAATTAAATGATTAGTTAACCGCATTTATGTTAATTCTATGCAAATTTTTAAAATTTTTAAATTTTTCAGAAAATTTGGGGTTTTGACACTTAGAAATACAGGAGGAAGTAAGGAAAAAGCTCAAGTGGATTTCCAAATACAAACCCTTAGAATTCAATGAACTTGACTAACAATAAGGAGAAGAAGCATACTTCTACTTAACTATGAATATCATGAAATGTGCAACAAAATTCTGAGAAGCACAAGATCTGGTGTGGTCCACATTGGTGTAAAAGCTTGCATGAAAGAGTAATGTGGAATCTGGAGCTCGTAGCATGATGGATTGCAACTTGGATTTGGAGTTGAAAAATGATCTTTTGATGTAGTAGCAAATCTTGGAAACCTTATTTAAAGAGCATGGTGGAATACTTTATTTATCACTTATTTGCAAACCTTGTCCACCAACAAGCTGGTTTTGAGACTGGATATGTCTGACTGCGCCTAGAGTGTTTTCACAATTAGAATTGTTTTTATTCCCAAGGGATGCCTGCCATCAAGCTAGTTTTCAAGAATTCTAAGGCTTTATGGCGCCTGAAACAGGTTTTCACCATCAAATTTTATTTGGAAAGGGGATAGGGAGGTGAGGGAGCTTGACATTGCAAGTGATCCAAGCTGCTTATTGTGTGGGTTAGGGATGAATGGAGAAGAAAGTCATGGTGGAAGACGAAGTCAATTTGATGATAGTGGTGCTATAGATGATGTTCATGAGAAAATATTATCAACCACATGGAGAAATAAAATATTTATTAACTTCAGCATGCATGTATATCAAAATGGGAAAAAGAAAATACATGAGCATACCATGGCGCTAGTGAAAGAGTATGATAAATCTTAGGTCTTGAGAATGGGTTCTTTATAGAAATCAGGGATGTGGGAATGGAACTTGAACTCTGGAACATTGGTCTTTAGATTCTTCATATCAATTCTTCATATGTCTCATTCTAGATCCATCTTTGATAAAAAAAAGTCTTTTGTTGTTGTCTTCTGGTGATACACTACTGGATTAGGATTCTAGGAACTTGAGCTTCAAACATAGCACACATCATGCTAATTAATCTTCATTTTTGGATTTTTTGGAGAGAATTCCCATCGGCATTAAATTTGGTCTTCATAAATCACTCATGCATAGATTAACCTTCTTTAATCTTCAAGGGACCTGCAAAAAAAATGGCACTTACCTGCAATAAAATGTGAGCTCATGGAAGAAGAGAGGTGATTAGTCTCTCTTAATCCAAAAAATATGCAAGATAAATACAAAAAATTCTTATAAAATAAACCCAATGAATATAAAACAAACAAAAATTTACTTTTTACCTGTTGGAAAGCGGTGGCCACCCTAGACTGCCCAACAGTATTTTGTTAATAACTTCTTCGTTTCACAACCGATTTGAGTGATTCAAAATCCAAATGAAAGTATATTAATCGGGATAAATCCAGTAGAAATGGATTTTTAAAATTAATTAATATGGTGTTTCAAATATTCTAAAGAACATCATGTAAGACAGGGTGGTTTTCAATTTCCAACCTAGACCAACAGTCATTAATTTGAGCATAATTTTTTTTTTGTTGACGGATTGAATCGATTAAAATTGGAGATTAAATTAGGTTCCCATATGTACATCCAATAAAAAAATGTTTTTAATTCAATAATAATTGATGGGTCAAATATTCCAAAGTACAGCCGATGAGACAAAGTTCTGGGAGTGTTGATTTAGGATAACCAGTTAGTATTTTGGGAAACAATTACTTGTATGATATCGGATTTAAATGATTTAAATTGTATTGTAAACTAGATTCATAGGATAATATTCCTTAGAAACAGGTTTAAAAAATTCATCCCTTTAGACACCCAAAAATTGATTGTCCCAACTATGTTCTTGAGTTGTCTACCCTACACCCAGTCAATATTTTGACCATATCGTTTTCGTTTCACACCCAAATTGAAAAATTAAAATTGGGTTAGAAAATATATTCCAAGGGATACTTTGAATAGAAACATATTTTAAAAATGTGTCCATATGGTGTCTCAAAACATGACTGTCCAGACCACGTTTTCAGTAAATCCAACATGCAAAAATTCACTAATAGCCAATTTCTCAATGAATAGTGATTTAGATGGGAGTGAATATTTTTAGGGATATAATTTTAAAGTAATACATACAAATAACAAAAAAAAAAATTCAAACCTTGAGTTGACCTACATATATGTTTTTGAAGGTTCTGCATCTAAGCTACGGATCCTCAAAAAAGTTGAAAAGTTTTCAAGATATAAATAAATTATTATATTTCAACTTCAAAAAATGTGTTTTAATGCTACAAGATGTATTTTTATGAATTGAATAACATATTACATACCCCTTTTGAAATTCTCTAGTCTTATGTACTCCTTTTTCAATGGCTTCCCTTCGAATCCTTCAATAGAATCTTCATTCACGAAGCCTCATTCCTCTTTCCAAGATTTATGCACAAGACAAATTAGTAATATGTGTGGCTCTTACTGCACCACATAATCATCCTCTTGAATATTTGATTTTATTCATGAAAATAGAAGGCATAAACAAATCTACTGCTTTTGCATAAATTACTAACATGGTTCAGATTTGTAGAGACTTGTGGTGGGCTATTACACTATAGCAATGCTACAGTGAGGTCATCTTTGTGTCTTCCTTGTCTCTATGCTTCCGTCCTTAAAAAACATATGCATATATAAAGAAAAAACAAATAGCTTACTACCAAAAGAGAATTTACTCAAGCAGAAAAATGAAAACTTCTCACACAAAAATAACTATGTCAACCAAGTAAGGGGTTACAGTGGTCGTGGTAACTCCTTGGCAACGGTGTGAAAATAACAGGATTTTTAATTTCCTTCTAACTACTTAGAAAAAAACTAAGAAGTGTACATTAATTGTCAACCCAGGGTTCATTGAGAACTTACGAGTTACCATGCAATGTATGTACAAACCACAATCTCATCTAACATTAGTTTATCTATTGTGAAGTTGTAGTTCAATAACCTTACTTACAAACAATGGTATGAGCAGTTACAGTAATATCATGAATTTCGGACCTAACACTTATGGGCATGAGCCCCATTGAGTAAGATGTTACCTTAATGTTTTATTTTGATATATTGGGTCAAAGACCACATTGCATATGAACATGATGATTTATTTGATATACTAGGTGTAATCCAATTGCATATGATATGTGTGTGTGTGTTTTCTTGTGTTGGGTGTGGACCCTGAAGCACATGATTGATGCGCTGTTTTATGAGAGAGGAGCTCTAGAGCACATGGGTAAATTGATATTTTCTGTTGAGCAAGAATCTCTGGAGCACATGAGTACTTATATTTGTGTTTACTGGGAAGCTCTGGAGCACAAGGTTCTTGAGACATTTGTGTTGAGCATGAAGCCCTGAAACACATGAAAAGATAATTTGGAAGTGTTGGGCATAAGCCATGGAGCCTTCCATGTTGATGTTGAGCATAAGCTTTGGAACATCAGATCCTTTTCCATTGTATCCCTAGGTGTATCCTACAAGTACATCCTAGCATTAGTGTTGAGCGAAGAGTTTTGGAATTGCACTAAGTTTGTAACTCCCTATTTTTAGCTATGAGTATGGGCTCTGGTAAGCGCTAGGAGTTACTGAAAAGAATTAATGATTCTCAAAGGAAAACAACTCGAGAAAAATATTGATCTCATTTGACTTATTTATAAGTGATTAAATGAAATTTCAAATTTCTGTAGTCTCATCAAGTACTGAAGAACTACCATGTTATACGAGGGAATCCAACATGCAAGGATGTTTAGAGTTTCCTAGCCTAGTAGACCTAACCATCTACCTGATGACCTTAATGAAGAAAGTGTCATAAGTCTAGGGATCACAATATGTGATACTCGAAGACAAATGTTAAAAAAAATATATTATTATATATTTTATACATAGTATGTATAAAGAGTACACCTAGTAATAATATTAATAATGTAAGAAAGAAGGAATAAGTTCCATCTATTACTATTATTACTAAGATAAATATTAAATATTATAATACCTATAAAATTCCAATTAGGAAGTAGTTGAAAGTTCCTAAGTTAAAATATTAAAAGTATTGAATTAAATAAAAAGGGTTAAATCAAGAAATGAAGTGATTCTTGATTTAACTTCTCCTTTGAATGAAAAGTCTGTCTATAAAGTCCCAACCACGAAGAGGCTCGGGGACCTCATCTATCTTTTTGGAGTCATTATTATGTCTACTGCTTCCCAAGAGAGTTCTTGGAGAACATTTCCCTAAGAGGAAGAAGGAAAACTAATCCAGACCTGATATACTAATTAGGGAAGCCTCCCCTTAGGAGCTCTAAGCTACTTGCATGTTTGAACCAGCTCAGGGGGATCCAGATTAAAACCATGAATGGTTCCGGGTCATGGTTGGGTGGAACGTGGTAGTTCCTAAGTGATTCGGTCACCTATACAAAGGTTAGATATTCCTGTGAATTGTTAATGCTAGGTAATTGAGTGTGCAGGTTTCAACCAATAAAGGAGATTCACTTTTCAGGTATGAGGTTATGTACTACTTATTTCAATTCCTAGAAGAAGTGCTGGTTAGATTATGAAAGGGTTTATATTATATGTTCTAACCCTATGTGCTATTGTTTTTCCCTGTCAAATTATTTTAGGGTTTACATATTAAATTATAAACCCTAGGCTATAAATAATTTCTTATGCTAGAATTCAAAGGTTTTGTTCTTTCAGTTTTACTTCTATAATTTAATTCTTGCTCAAAGATTTACCCAGGGTTTTGGTTCTTTTCATATTACTTCCATATTCTCTTTTATAGCTTAAACTTTGTTCTTTTACAACTTAGGTTTTATTTCTAAAAATAGTGCGTATATACTTTATTTATTTAGGAACCCTACTGGCACATTACAGATTACCAGCAGAGCTTTGTTTAGAAGTAAAGGCTAGTTTCAGGTCAAGCTTTAAACAAAACTAATTATAGATTTTAATAAACGGATATAATAAATAAAATCTAGTAAAAACTTCATATATTATATCAAGTATAATAAATAACTGTAAATACTAATTTAAAACCATATTATACACACATGTATTCGTTATCTAAGAAGAAGCATAAATTTCAAGTAACTAAGCTAAGATAAACCAATAAAGACCTCTTAGGGTCTGTATAAATAAACCCATGCTAATAACCAAGATAAACAGTATAACTTTCCAATAACCAAATAAATATCACAAATCAATTAAAATTCCAAGTATCGAGACCATATAAATGGTTTATGATTTATAACATTAATACTAGCTAACTCTATAAAAAGCATAGGCAGTAAAGATATTATCAACATTATAAAACCATTGCAGAAATAACCACTCAAACCATCTAACATTATAATCTACATGATAGAAATCGCATAACATAAAATATAATGTCCACAGTAATAAAACTACAAATTATTAAATACACAATAATCATTTAAGAACCCAAGTTCATTGAACAAAGGTCGCAGGATCAAATCTTGTGGGAAATTAATCCCAAATCATATCCATAACTACAAACCCTCATCACTTTACATGACCCAGGATCAAATTATGTAGGGTCTGTAATAATTTACAAAAGCCACGCTATACGATTTATACACAAGCTGCCATTAAATTATAACCTCTCTACACAGTGGCTGAAAGACCAGAATCAAATTACATACAAATTTAATCTATGTCCTTGACCATCTAAAAATAATAATCAATAGTTCCAAACTAATTAAACCTATCAACAATTACCAATAACAACGATTTTCTAGTTGTTGGGTTATACTAAAGACACCCCCATTTTTTCCAATCTTAATACATAACAAAAATCATAAATAATAATACAAGCTTTCAAAGCTATGAAGGCGAGAATGATAATACCATACAGAATGGTCCCATCCTTAACGATGTCACATATATCATACACAAACCAATGCATACAACAAATGCCAAGTCCACACAATCCACGATTTAACAAACTATAGAAATCGATGCAACATAAATTTATAAACATAGTCTTTATAAAGTCACTACTACATTTCGATCCAAAATCCGACGGTTACTTCCGACGGCGCGTGGATTTCTCTGTTTAAGCTTACCAAAAATCACAAGGATACATATTTTTTTTTAAAATGTGGCCACACACGTCGGTTAAGCGACGGATATTCTCATAACCATCGTTAAAACCGACGGCGCATTATTTATATCACATTATAAAACAATGTTATTTTTTCATTGTAGTGGACTATGGATGGTAAGCGTCGCTTAAGCGACGGAGGAACCGTCGGTTAAGCGACGGCAAGTTATATGCATTTGATGATAGTCGCGCTATGTGAGAGATGCCAATGTAATTTATTGTTGTGTTATTAAAAAATAAAAAAATATAATATAATAAAACAAGAACAAATTGACAAATTACAACCCCGCCACAAACAAATCTGGAGGTAACACCAGTGAAAGAGACGGGCTTGCTTGAGCTGCTGGCTCTGGCACTTAAACCTTGAGTATTCACTCCTCTGGGGAGCTACCTGTTCTCTATTCAACCAGCCCAGTTGAGTCTTTATTTTCTCCTTATGGCCAACGTTACAACGACTGGTCTCTCATCCTGGAGGTAACACCAGTGAAAGAAAGAGCTGTCATTGCCCGAGCGATTCTACCTCCTCGACCTTGTAACCTCGCGAAACACCTGTCACAGTTCACCTGCTGATGCAGTTCCACCTACTGGTTTCTCAATATATTTATTGCTACCATACACCCGATTTAAACCTCTATTACTGCCCGGATGGAAGGATCTCTCTTGCGAACTGGAAATGATGCATGATTAACTTGACACGGATGGATTGCTTTTTTGCTTGCTAGATTATTTGTGGGCGGCTGGCTTCTGAGGAGCCTAGAAAGAGGGAAACACCGGTATGATCCAAGTTAGAAAGAGGTTTATTCACGACCAAGTTCGGAGTAGA
>LPNX010369262.1:0-40257 GCA_001517045.1 Pseudotsuga menziesii | reverse complement strand
TGTTTGAATATCTTACATAACCATTAAAATATTAACAATACTATTGACCTTAATATGTCACATGAACAAAACATTATCAAAGGACAATATTACCTTCTTTCTTAGGGAGAAAAGGGATGAACACCAACTGGAAAATGCATGGAAATATACCGCTTGAGGACATACAAGCCATCCTAGGCTTGAATCCCTTAATTTGCAAGGGTCTTCTTCTTCAAATGCTAGAATCTAGGATTCTTTAATGATTTCGTTCAATTAAGGATGCCTTATATCAACATTATGGATATTATCTTGGTGATCGTATACAATTTTATTCTTAGTGGATTTGGGCTTAGGACTTGGATATTCAGTTGTCTGAGACATTTTTACTAGTAAAAACTACTAGTTCAGGGAGAAATTTTTTTATTGACCAAATTAGGGTAAACTTCAGGCTCTACATTGGTGACAATGATAAAAAGATGTGGAGCTTGACTGATTACTCGAATTGTTTGACGTAGAGTAATACATGTAGACCAACT
Source organism: Pseudotsuga menziesii (assembly GCA_001517045.1). NCBI lineage: Eukaryota > Viridiplantae > Streptophyta > Pinopsida > Pinales > Pinaceae > Pseudotsuga > Pseudotsuga menziesii. Next base: position 39,742 of record LPNX010369262.1, on the reverse strand, counting down.
AGATTTTGGACCTCAAACGATATGACTCACGAAATACGTGTGTTGGTGACTAGTCAGTTGGAGATTTGGAGGCCAAGGCCCATAATGACTTGATAATTCATAGCTTGTCACCTTTTAAACGAGTGGGAGATTCAAAATTTTACAAATGGTGAGATTTGATTTGATCAAGGAGGATGGTGTGGGTATTGGAAACAAAGGAGCACCTAATAATTGTAAGAGGTGGGGATTGGTTGATGTGGAAAAAAAATTAACAATATTGGATTTTCTTTTGAGTAGAAGACACCCCAGTTTCCTAGGGTGGTAATGATCACTCATGTTGGAAGTTTACAAAAATATCCTAAGGAGGGGCGTCAAGTAATATCTAATACATTAGTTGACCAATATTTAATCTATTTTATGTGAGCATATGCTTAAAGTTTTTGACATGTGTATAAATAACCTTATGTTTAAACAAAGAAACTGACATCATACAATGGCTTATCACGATCATTGATGATTTTCCCATAATAAATACCAATCCAATCAATCTCCATGGATCTTATCCCATCCATTGGTAAATCGTTTATAACACTTTGGTGTATATTACATGGGTAGGTTATTTGTATCCAATGCCACTCTCTCTATATATTTTTCTCTTTGAATCAATTATATAACTACTAGAAGCAATGGAATACATAATAAGATCCATGATGCTTATCATCACATATGTCGAATTAATATTCCTTCTTTGTTACTTTCTTTTTCCATACCTATATTCGATATGGACCATTAAGGAAAAATGGTCTAAATGATAATATTCAGCTTGAATCTAGTTTTTGTGTTGGATGATGCACTTCTCGATAAATATTATCACTAACTAAAAGTATGTTACCAAGGGTAACGTATCTATGCAAAATCTAAACTACTCATCCTACCCTTAAGCAATGTAAACATTTTGCACTTATTATTGCAACATTTATAAAAATTTCTTGACCAAGCAAGACTTGTATATGGTGTCATAAAAAGATATAGAGACAGATATCGTTCTTCAAAAAGAATTCATTGAACCTTATCCAAGCTCCACTTTAATGGAAACACTATACTCTAATAAAAAGGTTTAATCAACCCTTGCAATGGATTCCTAGGTAGGTATTATAATAATTAAATGAGATACTACAAACATGTTCAACCATTATATGACTGCTCTATAAATAAATAAAAATAAAATAATTTTAATGAAAACCTATTTTAATAAACTATAACAATAACATTTCTCTCTCTCTCTCACATATATAGTATGAACTTTTAAAGACCAGCTTAGATTGACTTTAAACATGCATCTGTGAAGCACATAGATGGTGCAATTTTTTTTATCTTAATTTTGTTACACATTAAGAAAAAAATTACATCTTAAGCTATTTGGTTCCTTTACAATCTTGGTATATATAGGTTTCAAATCAAATTATTATAGTTTTTTGTTTTTATTTAATGTTATTTATACTTTTATTTACTTTTTATAGAAATTTTATAACTTTATCTACCCTTATTGGATTGTAAGTATCTTCACTGTGAAAAATGCAATAATAACCAAACTTCTCCACAATAAAATCTAAGTTAATTAAGGCCATGTAATATTCTATTTATTTAACACAAACAATATGCGTGTGAGCAAAGAGATTACCTAAAATGTAATTTTATTTGCACACGATGTTAAACTATCTATTCACTAAAAAGATGGAAATATTAATGTTATTAAGTCATATAAAAAAGATAATTTAATTATAATAATATTTTAAACTCTTTGAAAATAAATATATTCTTAAAAATATATAATAGGTTATATTTTTAATAGGTTCATAACTATATTTTTTAAATAATAAATTTTCCCTAAAGTAACGTCATCAAATGCCTACTCTCTTAATATGAAAACTATTTTTATGTGGAAAATATTAAAATATTATATATATAATAATTTTCTTATTAGTGTGTTTTATTATAGAGCACTTATGCCAATAACTCTTTCCATATTGTACATATAATGAAGTTATATAAATATTAAATTCTTTGATGTATGTAAACCTTTCCAAATTTTCCATATAATGAAGTTATCTAAGTATTCAATTCGTTGATGTATATACAGTCAAAATATATCGAATCGGAACAAAAGATCGATATATAATATATTATACAACTAATCAATCACATCTGTAACTCCAATTACTCTACAACTAATATCTATACATCAAATCTAAGGGAAGTGACAGTAGTAATGCATTTACTTGTCTTTCCTTCAAGGTATGTACTATTACCCTCAAGTATCATTCTTATAGTCGAAATTATGTTTTATTAAATTTTATTATCATATAATTCTCTATTTGATTTTAATTATATTTGGGTGTCCATATTCGTGTGCACACTCGAATATGTTTAAAGTTAAAGTTTTGAAAAACTCGATTAAGCTGCTAGCTTGATTGAGTTTTTCTCTAACTCGTTTGATCAATGGTTTTAGAGACCTTGATCGAACTCATAGCTTGATATTGACATTGTATTTTCATATGCATCATGTAAAGTTTAATTTATTGAAGTCTTCCAAAAGATGCTTGGACACCTTGTATTTTGAATCTCCATTTGAATTCATGTAATTGAACATTTTCAATTCTCATTGAAATGAGAATTAGTATCATGCTTAGTTTCCATACTTTTTGTTTTTCGGATCCCACAGTCGCCATAACACATTCTCTTTTATTTATTTTCCTCCACTCTTAGCATTATGAAACAGCAAAACAATTAGTCATGTGTTATTGATGTAAATTCTAATGTCATTCGATAACATTAGAGGAAATTTGAGGTGTAAAATGGGCCTCCTAAGGAAAATAATAAAATAATAGTTATTAATTTTGGAGGAAGAATGAAAAAAATTATTTTTTTTCTTCATATTTTCGACATATCTCCCTGTATTTTTACTCAAATTCTGAGTGGGAGAGCTCGTTGGATGTGAAATTTAATTCCGCATCCAACGATTAGCCACACTGCATACTCTTGATGGACCCCGCTACCCCCAAAACAAGAAATACCTGACAAAATGTGATGATGATGTCATCATCACATTTTTTCAGGTATTTCTTGTTTTAGGGGTAGCAAGGTTTGTCAAAAGTATGCAGTGTGGGTACTCGTTGGATGCGGAATTAAATTCCACATCCAATGAGGTCTCCTGCTTAAAATTTGAGTAAAAACACAGGGAGATACGAACAAAAAATATAGTTTTCTATTATGACAAATATGTCGATTCAACCATTATGGTTGACTCATTTGATTGAAATTATATTGGTTCTTGAATTCCAATTCACAAAATTTATTGTTTGCGTGTTTTCTTATAAGGCCCATTTTAGACCCCAATTTTCCTCTAATGTTTATTAGGAAGATTAATTGCAAATGTGTGACACAATAACAATTTTGAAACGTAAACAATGGAAATTGATATAACCCAAGGAAATGAGGTCATATTGTTTTTTCATGCTCACATTTTCATCTCTCTAAAGGTACTAAAAATACTTTTCTCCCTTGTATATAATTTTTTATTTTAAGAAACTACAATTATGTGATATGACTCTAAATTTAACACTAATTTTTATCTTAATCATCTTGTTCTATTCTGCCTTGGGATATGAGATTTAAATATATGACTCGAGGATATATATCGTAGGTATCATAACGTAGTCCTAAGAATCTAGGTCGAATGGATACAACTCGCCTAAGTTCATCTCATCAACTGAATGGCATGCATCATTGCTCTCCTTGGTTCAATGCAAAAAGAATACTATGGCAATGGTGCATGCAATTCAATTGATGAGCTGAACTTAGCCGAATTGTTTCCACTTCACCTGGATTCTCAGGACTATGATATGATACCTACGATATAGATCCTTGAGCTAGATATTTAAAGCTTAGAGCCCAGGGCAGAATAGATCTAGTCGATTAAGATAAAACTTAGTGTTTTCAAAGTCATATCACTTAATTGTAGTTTTTTAAAATTAAAAATTATATACGAAGGAACAAAGTATTTTTAGTATATAAAACCTTTCACTACATTTCTGTAACTCTAATTCTGATCTTCAATTCCTGCCCCCCCACTACTGCTCCATTCCTGCCCTGTTTTGTGTTTTGAAGTAATTTAATGAACATTAAAAATATTTTAACAATCCATTTCTCAAACCCTTGGCCCCATGGTGGTTTGTACCAGGTACTTCTAGTTTCTAAGTAAAATGACGAAAGGTCTATTAGTAGAATAAGCTGGCAATGTCATGATTGTTTTTTTGTTTAAATTTCTAAGATATTTATTATTTGCAGAGTTGGTCGAATCAAATGATGTTGAAATTCCTTATGTCCATTTTCTTAGTTGGATCCTAGAAGCCCATTTCTAAAATTTCCTGCATGGGCATACTCTTCTAGATAGGGTAGTCATGGTGGTGAGCATGCATATAAAACCTTGGTAGTCATGCACAAAGCTTTTTTTTTTTAATATTTAACAGAACCTCGATCGAGGGTTTCTGAAAACCTCGATCGAGGTTCTGTTAAGACCTGGATCGAGGGCCGAAAAAATAGAGAATTATCCCTCTTATAGGAAAATCAATGTTTCTCTGTGTCTTCTAGGGGTGTAAATGCTGTCATTCATGGCACACAACTCAGAGGAGTTCATACCGATAGATTCATCACCGAATCCTCTATCCATTGAGGTATCATGCATGCGTTTTGACATTCATATAGGATTTTTTTTAAATTAATTCTAAAACTTACACTTAGAAAACCTGATAACAACTTCGAAGCAACTCAAAGAAAAATCTACAGGGTAAAAAATACACATCGAAAAATTTGTGAAAAATACACAGCCCACACATTGACGCATCATCTTCAAAAGGGTATCTTTGGTTTTCCAATTTTTGAAAACAGTGAAAAAAAAGCTGGGATGGACACATGTGTATAAAATGATGCCAAAAGAAGATGTGGTCACTTTCAAAAATTAATAAATAATTGTATATTATGAAATAAATTAACAAAAAAATATGCAGACCGTAGTGAATTTTATGTAGATCATGCTCGTGTGTGTGTATATATATATATATATATATTATTAATGTAATATTCTATTATTGGAGATGGAAACAAGCTACTTATTAAGTTCTTCAAATTTTAAAGGTCACACAGTTCATTAAATTCAAAATTTTATACATTAAATGACATCGGAATATTTTAAAAAAAATATCATTCGGAAGGCAACATAATATTCTACAATTTGTTTTTCCACTACGAGTCGAAATTCACATGGCATATATGCGTTTTGAGGGCTTATATCTAGCACATCAGTAAAAAATCAGGTTTTCATCACCAAATTTGGCAAAAAAGTGTTACCCACCTTCATGGAATCACCCCAATTTTTCACAGTTTAAATCAATTAGAGAAGATTCTCATCAATATCAAAATGTTAGTTATAAATATATCAATGGAGACTATCATGGAAAGTTAGAAAATGAATGAGGAAATGAGATCTCATAGAAATGGATGAAGATTTAACAACGTCAAGCATGGATGTAGGTAGAGGTTTTGTGTCTTGATGTTTTCCACTTTATATTGAATTTTTTTTTTATATATGATTTTATGTAGATTGAGCTGTTGAGAGTTACAACTAGGTCTAATGTGTTTTTGTAGTGAAAATAAGGATCTAAAAGCAGTTATGTAGTGAATGAGCAATGATTAGAGCTCTGAAGCTCAATGTCTTGTCGAAGATAAAATGGCATCTCACATCATTGAAGAATGAATTTATTGGTGAATGATTCATGCATTTCAAATTCCATAATAAGTTTAATCATGTGATAAATTACAACACACAATCCCATGTGTATGTCCGAACTCTATCCCAACGTTTTTCTAAGTAATAACATGAGATTATATTACTTCACAAATAGTTTTCAAAGATGTTTATTCACAAACTTATTTACTCGCAATGCAATAATTTAGGGAATTAAACCCATAGATTTTGGAGGAATCCTCTTAGTGTTTCTTTGTCTCTATTGAACTCATACTCCTTGGGCCGCTACTGAACTTAGTCTCTTTCAACCACCACTAAACTCTCTAATTTTGTCTCCTCATTGCTCACACCAAACTCTCCCAGTACTTGCTCCCCTCATGGCTCAAACTAGATTATGGCCACTACTAAAGTCTTTGGTCTTGTCACTAGCTCATTGATCAGAAAACGTCAAGTTAAATGTACAAATCAAGTCAAGCGTGCACAAGAGAGTTAATTATTTTTGGACTTTTTGATTTTTGATTTGTTTATTTTTTGTTTTTAATTATTTGGAATGGTTATTTATTTAAGTTTTTATGTATTATTTTCAATTTTTATAGATGTGATTTTTAAATATTTTATTTTACATACATACATACATATATATATATATAGAGAGAGAGAGAGAGAGAGAGATTTAATTTAGTTTAAATAAAAAAGATCCAATTTTAAAAAAAAATTGATAAAAAAATTAAATAAAGAATCTAATGACGATGTTTAGTGATGATGATGATGACAACACCAATGAAGATGGCGATGATAGTGGTGATGAAAATAACAATTTCTGAGATGATGATATAAATAAACAATTGTCATCTCATTATCATCATTGCCATCATCATCATATTAGAGATGAGCATCACTATCATCATCATATTCTTCTTCAAAAACAACAACATCATCATATCCATCCCCATCATAATCATTGTCATCATCATGATCATCACTAAGATCATCATCAACATCATCATCGTCATCGTCATCACCACAACCACCTCCACCACCACCACCACCACCATCATCATCGTTAGAAATGTCGTCGTCATCATCCTCATCCTCCTCCTCGTTGTTGTTGTCATTGTCGACATCATCACTATCATCTTAAATAGTAACATCATCGTCATCATCATCAGCATCGTCATGCAGTATTTATCTCACATGTACACCCAAGAGCTTTAAGAATGCCCAATTGGTGAGCCTACAATGAACAAGACATATAATGAACCATCAATAATTTTGGAATGAAGAAGGCATATATGGTTTCTAAGGATAGATTAGGTTTATAGGTCTAGATTAGATTGCTAGGATTTTACATTTCTAGATTAGGTTTCTAGGTTTCTAAAGTTAGGTTATTTTTTCTAGGGATAGATTAGGTTTCTATGGTTTCAGGGCTAGATTAGATTTATAGAGTTTCTAGGTTTGAATGCGAGGTTGAAGTATTAACTAAGGTTGTGGTAGTTTAGTCTTGATTAGGGTTTTCTAGTTGGGTATGGAAACTCTAGATTTAGTTTATCTAGGATAGTTTAGGATATGATATAATAATTGTAAAGGATTTATGTTGAATTAGTTGCATTTTTCAAGGCTAAACAAATAAAAATAAAAATGAATTCATGTTTTCCAAAATAGTAACATTTATTTACTTTCTTTTATATCAAGATTGAAACATATATAATTTTCCCCTCTTGTAATATTCTTAAATGGAGGATAATGGTCATGGTGACAACAAGTATGGTGATGGTGACAATGAACATGACAACAATGAGGATGGTTATGGTGATGGAAAAAACACGAGTATCAGAATGATGAAACATGATGGTGATGATGGATGATTCTATTATGGTGTACTTGGATGAGAGAAAAAACAAATACAATAAATCCATGATGAAGCTCAATGTGCAATTTATCATTTTTTTTATGAATAGGAAACGTTGAACCAATATAGAAACAAATGATATTTTCTTGGAAAGTAGTGGGAGTGGAATAATGTGAGATGCATGATGTTGAAAAAGCATGATAGTGATGGTTAAAGTGAGCACGGAAATGGTGAAGAATGATGAAGTTGATCGATGAGGATATTATGGTGTACTTTGATGAGAGAAAAAAGCAAAGGCAACAAATCCATGATGAAACTTGTGCAATTTATCAAGTTATATATGAATATGAAAATTTCAACCAATATAGAAACAATAAGCATGGGGATGATAATTATGGTGACAATCGAAATGGGGATGATGACAGTGAAAATGAGCATGAGGGAAAATACAGTGAGAATAGGCACATGGGTTAGGATGGTGATGGTGATAATGAACCAAAAAAACAATGGGGATGGCAATGGTCACAATGGGAAATATATTTGATGAAGCATGATGGTGATGGTGACAATGGGCTTAGCAATGTTGAAACTGGATGCCAACAGTGACAATGGGAATGGTGACGATGAATCATGACGGTGATAGTCATAATGGGCGTGGTGGTTATGAGGCATGATGGTGATGATCACAATGGGCATGGTGATGATGAAATAAGTTTTTATGGACAATATAACTATCTTTTGGCCTACGGTTTTACTTTGAATTATTAATAAACACAAAGAACATGGAATGCATCTTACTAATCCAATTTTTTCTTAATTATATGAATAATTTGTTTGAAAAAATACCATCGTGATAGATTCATTGTAGGAAAATGATCCATGATTTTAGGAAACTAAAAGAGTTTTTTGTAAACAATGTAACAAGCTCTAGGATAGTGTTTTTACTTTCAATTATTGAATAAGGAACACATTCGGGAATGCATTTTCATAAGGCCATTTTTTCTTGACTCTATGCATAAGTTTTTTGAAAAACTCTCACATTGGTAGATTCATTCCGGGTAAACAATCCATCATTTCATGAGATCGAAAGAGGTTTTTGTGAAGAATGTAACTAGATACAAGCCTTAGGTTTTTCTTTAAATTACTAACCAATGCACATATTGGGGCATGCATTTTCTTAATCCCATATTTTTCTTTATTCTATGTATAAGTTATTTGAAAAACTATCATCTTGGGAGATTCATTGTGGCAAACAATCGATCATTTTAGGAAAGTGAAAGCTATTTTATGGAACAATGTAACTAGATCCATGCCTATGGTTTTACTTTCAATTATTGACAATGCACAAACTGGGGCATGCATTTTTCTAAGCCCATTTTTGCTTAACATTGTGCATAAGATGTTTGGAAATCTCTCATTTTCTTGAAATGATGGAATTTTTGTGTGTAATGAATCTTCCAACATGGTAGTTTTTCAAACAACTTATGCACAAAGTTAAGCAAAAATGGGATTTGTAAAATTAACATTGTTACAGAGAAAATTTCCCATGGCTTGGGGTGCACCACAACAGATAGGATGACACCAGAAATTGATCCATTTCAAATCATGCTAGATATATAAATAAAACTAACACTAAGAGATAATAAAGGTACCTTATTCGAGACATTCGAATAATATCCCCATTGATCTTTCAATCAAACTTGTCACTACACATTGTCCTCAACAACAACAAGATATAAAAGTATGATATAAAAAAAGATTAGAATTTACTCTAGCATATTCAATTCCAACATGAAAAAAAAGTAACTATATCCACGGATACAAATATTCATAATTACACATGTAATGGATATTTCTATTAATTTAAATAGAGATACAATTTAAAACCTTTGTCGACACCTCGTAAAAATTGAGAAACCGAGTCCCCTCACCTAGGACTCAACCACTTCAATCATCCATAAAAAGGAAAGCTCACAAAGATAAATGCAATATTGGGAAAGATCACTAATGGTTGATTCAAGGACAAAGGGATGTAGACTCAAGCATATAAGAATGGGGTACAATTTCGATATAATCTCTTCTCTCTCCAAATTTATCCTCCTATAATGATTCATAATAGCTCAATATATAGCCCCTTAATGGGAAATGAAGGGTTGAAGTAGAGTGTTTATTGACATATGGAAGGCCAAGGATCAAGTAGTTCGTTTCTTGATGGGGAAAACTCCAAATATTTGTATTTTTTTAGCATTAAACTTGATGTATGTGTGTGACAGTGGTACAAGCTACATATACGGGGGTTGTAAACTTGTGACCTTTGTATATATTATAAAATGTGATTTTAGGGGTTCCATTGGAGCATCAAGGAAATGGCAGGAAAATGGAATAAAATGAGTTTGTATAGGGATAGGGAAAGGCCATCAAAGCTTGATGTACCGGGTGTGGAAATTCATGCTATGAAAAATCCCCCTAATGTTTGAGGTCAAAGGGGTACATGAGGTGTGAGGCTAGAGGGCTACACAATGGCCACAATAAATTATAACAATATCAGGAGTGGAGTAATGAAGGACCACATGGAAAAAGATGCCGCTCATCAATATAGTACAATGATATATCTTTAGATATAAGTGCAGATATGAAGTATACATTGCAGTCCTAGATACATAACAATACAATGCCCATGAATAGGAATAATAGACATATGCCATGGATGGTCATCGCAATGTACAATATACAGTGTAATAAGGTCCTCATCCTGAATGAAGACATCTGGTACAAAATTGGGTACATTGAACACTGGTCATGAGAGATGAAATCTCATAGACACTGACATAATCAAGAAGACAACATATATGGAATGCCATCAAACTCGAAGGTCTTTGACATAAATTATTGCTAGTATATGTACCATCCCACAAATAAAGTTGTTGAAGTAAAATATTATGGGCCATCGCCTGACTACCAATCACTGATGTATATCATTAACAGACGCGAGGCATTCCACTAATAATGAGAATGGGAATCAAGGTACATAGTGCAATCAATCAAGTGTGAATAAATGTGTTGAGGTCGAACATTTGAGAGAATCAATTGATTAGGGGACATTGATGTATTCCCAAATCTGTCAATGGCGAGAGAAACTTTCACTGATGATTGAAATCCTTAAGGCACTAAATGGACTCTAGATCCCTATTCCAGAATAAATTATCTGATGTCGATGGGATGGAATCCGATCAAAGGAGGGGATTAAAAAATCCCCCATCAACCAATGCGAGGTACATAGCAATGATGGATAATTTTGGAAGAACACAGATGAACTAGATGTGCACAAACTAGTAAAAAATGTCTCGAAAATGGCTGACATGAAAAGACAAGATAACTAAGGAATGGCCGACTCAGGCTAAAAAATCCTTCGAATAAGAGAATAATGCATATGAAAACTCATAGGAAGCATAGACTCAACATGTAAACTGGGAAAAATATTTGACACATGAGGCATCAACAAAGGCTCCATGGGGATTGCAAGTATAACTAGTGCATGGAGAAAACCTAGAATAACGAGTAAAACGCTTAAGGTCATACTAGTAACCCAACCAATGGATGAATGGACTATGCTTTGTTCGAAGGTGACATGACAGTTGCCAATAGAAAGTGATATCATTTCTCATCTGAATTTTTAAGTTTTATTGTTATGTTTTTTTGGTCTTTTTCACGTTATGAAACTTTAAAAAGATTAAAATTTCTTATAGTACAATAAGGAGGAAACTAGTGTCGTGGGAAACCAAACTAGTTCCAAGAAGTGGAACATACCTATGCTCAATGCAAGGAAGTATATGCAGGATAAAGACACTCAGGGGAAATTTTCCTCTGGGTATGGGATAATCAAGCTTTAAAAGATATATGAGAGGCTCTGCTTGGCTAGGATTGAGACAAGATCGGGCTATATGGCTTATAAAGCTAAAGCAGGGAACTAGCATAAAGCTCAATATGGAAAGAGAATGCATGCAATGTAACTACAACTTAATACAAAATGGGAGTCGCTATAAGATATAGCCATCATAAATTTTAAGAAAGAGTATGAACTTCTTTCTCAAAGGCATGGAGGTAATATAAGGGACTCCCATATCTAAGGGAGGGCGTTAAGAATGGGTACCAAATGACAAAGCGACATCTAACCAGGGAACCCATGATTAGGAAATATCTACAACTTATGTAATGTCAGTTTTGGTAGAAATATTGTGGTTCTGTGACAATAAGAAGTGGGTTTGTACCTATGGTTAAGGTGACATAGTCTTAGGATAATGCATAATGCACACAGAAAGTGGTCATATCCTATATGTCAGTTTAGTATTATACCTGTCATGGGCATGAACGAGCCAAACCCTCGGCGAGAGTGCACCAAAAGGTGTTTGTACACAACAAAATTAGTTCAAACAATCAGAAATCATTAATAACAAATCCAAACTATAGGAAAAGTGGGTAAATTTTTTTAATAAAGAGTAAAAAATGAAGTTTTTACCATACCATTTGGTTTTTTACCCATCCTGATCTCATGAACCTCCAAATTTTGTAAATAAAAAAAATTATTTATATATAAATACATAAAACCATAAACATAACGTTATGCTCCTAACATGCACTAATTACTATGGCATGAATACATCTATTGTTGTTATGTAAAGTTGCTTACACTTGATTATTAAAACTGCTATATGAGAGGTTGCACAGAACGTGGATGTTTACAGAGTTTATCACCAAGCTATCATCATATCTACCAGTGATGTTTCTTCTCTTTTTATCTTGTTTTGGGTTTACCAAGGCTTTCTTATCCCTAAGGCTAACTCGGGTTCTTCATTTCTTGCCTTAGTGAAAGGGAAAATATGCTCTATGTGCATGTGACACAACTTGGGGGACTATGGCTATAGTATTTATCCCATATTTTAATGTGATAAGGCTTAAGGGACCCAAGGTATAATCTTGGTCCTAAGTGCAAGGTTAAAACATTATTGAAAAGGACCCTAGGTCTAACCTTCGTCCTAATACACAAACGTTAACATTACATGGAATTGTGGTTTTTTATTTACAATTTTATAATATATATAATATGCATATGGGTTAAACCATAGTCAATCCATGATTGCAAGAAATGATTAACAGGTTTAAATGTATACGACCATGTATTATGAAGGTTATAAACTTGTTTGTACTATGGTTGACTTCAAAAATTAAGGTGTTGTCTTGGCTGCGAGTTGACATCACAGCTTGGCATTAAAGGTGGGCTCGAAAATGCATCTTATTCGTCCACGTGTGCAACACATTTATCAAGGTTTCGTTAGATTTTAATCTGTCATTTTGTTGCCTGAACCGTTCATTTGAAGTTATCGGGTCTGTAACTATTGGCAACGAAAGATATTCTCTATCATGGCGATTCTGTAGGGTTCTTGGTGTAAAAACTCCTCGTTGTTAATGACATTCCTCCCAGTTGATTGCTAAGGTGAAAAGGAGGTCTTCTCGGCTCTAATGGCTTTCCATATCTTGTTGTTTCACTGCAAAAGAGAGTCAGCCATTGTCTTCATCTTTGAATCTTCCTTTACCATGTAATAAACAACTTCTTAAACTATGCCTTGATGTTTTAATGTTTAGTAAGAGTTATTGGATATGAAAAATAATTAAGAGGATGGATAAGGGCATCTCGAAGGAGCCGACCCCTGGCCCTCTCTGTAAATCCACGGGCATGCATGGTTTATTAAAATAGAAAAAATGTTGTATGCATGGTTTATTAAAATAGATAAAGGGTAAAAAGATTATTTTTCATTGAAATCATTGTTAATATTCTTAATTGATTGCTTATTTAGTGTGAGATATTTCTCGAGTCATTTCTTCAAGATGCGGAATGGATAACATCTGGACATGTCCTTACATTTAATGAGTACATACAGAATGCCAAAATGACCACTAGGATGTGTGGGTTAAGTTTGATTCCACTCCTGTTAATGGTTCCACTTTTACCGAACAACATTCTGGAAGAACTATACTATCCATCCAAGATCCACCATCTTATAGAATTGTCAACCAGACTCATTGACGACGCAAGATATTTCCAGGTATTTGACATAATTGAATTTACAATTTATTTTCAAATCATATACATCAGAAGAACCATTCCCGAATTTAATTTTCCACTTTGCAGGAAAAGGAACGCCTTCCTGTGTATAATTTTCTCTGAAAGACAATTGAGAATATACTAGAGAGAATTTTTTAAATCTTATAATTGACGTCGTCTATCATTCTCTCAAGGAACTAAATCGAGAGTTTAGAAATCAAGACAATGTGTCGCTGTGTTGCAAGAATTTTACTTTCAATTTTTCAAGAGTCATGCATCTTTTCTTCAAAGACGGAGATGGCTTCTCTATTTCTAACCAGGGGATAAAGGACCAAATTTTCAAAGTTCCTATTGACCAAGTTCCTGTTTGAATTGTGTCGTCACATTATAAATAAAAATAATTTACAGTATGTTAGCTCGTCTGCAGTGTATTCCATGATAGTAAACTAGGGTTTGAATCTCACTGATAAGTGTAAGGGATAAGCATAGTTACGTTGTATAAATATAGTGCTTTGTTTTTCTACTCAGGACTGGTTAAAGTATATTTTGTATTTCATCATGGCCAGGCTTCAAATTTGAAGCTTGCAAGGCCCGTCAAGGACCCTTTTACCCGTCATAGAAGACCGAAATTTTTTTTAACATGCAAAATAAATTCAATTAGTGAATAGGCCCGTTAATCATGAAACTGTCAAAGGTTTTTTAAAATTTCGCTGGAAGGGCTTATCCAAAATCTTCCCGTCAATAGTTTTTTAGTGGGCTGAGTCTGGGGTAGCTGGGGGACGGGGCTTGTGCCATGTGGACAGTGGGACCCGTCACCCGTGACACCCATCAGTGCCGTCACCCGAAAATTGAAATACATTATACATGGTGAATCGTGATTCGGTGAATCAGGCTAATCACCGAATTGGTAATTTGGTGATTTATCATTTCAAATTTGTGATTCCGCCAGGACCGCAGTCCGCCACCATGAATGCGAATGTGAATCTACGATCACTGCAATCTACAGTGTGAGTCGTGATAGGTCATAGACAGAGTCTTTCCATTTCCAATTCCAAGCTTTAACTTAGAAGTTGGGCCTTGGCTAAGTTGGTGGCAAGTTGGCAGCTTCGTTAAAATTTATTTGTTACGGATAGCTATTAATTAGAATTTATCATTTCCAATGGGATGGAAGTCTCCCCCGAGTGACGAGTCCACTCATAGCTTCCACTTTTTTGGTTTTAAATGTATCCTGCAGTGTTGTGATATCAATGTAGTAGTGGGTACTAGTAACTGGGTACAATTGCGACGGAATTGGAATTTGGAATGGATAATATGGATTGCAATTTGCATAGGATTAGGGTTTTCATTTGGATTTTATTTGATCCCTGTTCACGGGTTTATTCTTTTGTGAGTCGTGACATTTCTCGCTGGAATTGTTGGACTAGAGGAGTTGCAATCTGGTCCATGGAAGGAAATTCGGGTTCAATCTTGCATTTACGACCTGGAGCTCTCAGTTTCCTGTGGATGGGAATTGCAGTCTAAGTTTCCAGTGTTGAGAGTTCCTGTTTGGTGGTGTTTCTTGTTTGAATTGTTGAACTGGAGAGGTTGTGTAACATGTTGTTCTAGCTGGTCAAGGGAGATTGGAGTTTATTGTTGGAAAGTTGCATTTTGGACCTGGGGTTTCGAGTTGCTAGTGCAGGGGAGTTCCAAGTTTGTGTTTTGAACCAGCTGTTCAAAGATCAAGGATTCAGCCCACCGACTGCCCAACCATTTCAATTTGTAGTTGGCAACTCTAAACATCCCAGAATAAACCAATTTGCAGGGACTCTGGGAGCCTGGGATCACTCGGAATCGAAATAAGTGAAGCAAGAACTGGTGAATGTGATTCCGGTAAGCAGAAAAATGAAGTTACAGGTATGTACACTATTTTATCCATCTTATTCTGGATTTCAAATTTGTTTCTTTAGGGCTTCCCACGGCTTCATTTAAAGTTTATAGATGGATTGATTAATATGAACTTAGCGGCCAGCGGGTGGTTGTTTTGGGCTCTGCACTGTGGTTTCTCCGTGGAGGGTTACAGACTCTGTGTAATTTCAAGTAATGAGTTTTACCAGGCGCCCTTTTAAATCTATTTTACTAGACGTGCCTTGCAATTTCGTCCCACGCTCCTGAGTCATGAGTCCTAAGTTGTTTGCATACTTGAGTTATGGCCACGATCAATAATAGACTACACAAAATGGAAGACGTAAAGGCCGGCCCTAAATAATCCATCAAGTTAACCAGCCTGGTGCAGGATTTAATATGACAGCCGCTGAATCTCAAGCGTCAAGCTATTTAATGTTGGCCCTAGATTAAAATGATATTCATTCGTCAGTCCCAACATTGTTGGTTGTCCTAGTTGTGCTCAATGTTCAACTCTATCTATAAGGACAGGGTTCGTTGGCCTAGCTACATATACAATGAACAAACCGCCCCAAATGCCTCCATTGAGGCTTGACCTGTCACAATTTAGGGCAAAGGTGCATCAGTGGCATCAACCAGTCACAAATAAGTTACCTACCTTCGGTCAAGGCAACAATACAATCGAATACCATGTATGATGTGAGTTGTGAGTCGTGATTTAGAAAGGGCAGCGCTGTACAGTCTATGAAATGTTAGTTCCTTGTAAATTGTGAGTTTCCAAAATAAAACAAATAAAATGTTTACAACTCAAAACCAGGGAGACTAAAGGATACACCGTCTAGCTCAACTAGGTTTGCATAAACCTCTAGACCCTCATATGTTACCTCGTTCAATACCTGTTGCAGAATATCCACCAAAAACTTCTCATAGTTACTGACAACAACTATTGATTCAATTGGCCTGGGAAAAGTGAAAACCCTTGGTGAATATAGAAGCTGAGGTGAGATGATTCAAGTATGCTCTGCAATGCAACCAGTGAGAAAAAAAATATAACCCATGCCTCTGATTGAATGATAAATTACTTTGCCATTGTGAATGCAATAGGAAGCTTACCTCCTCAACTCAACCTTGTGCTGCACTGGGTATATATTGGTATCCATTAAGAGAGTAGTAGAAAATTGAGAATTGGACTCTGAAATCTATTTATGGTAGTGGTCAAAAAAATCCATAATGTTTTACCAGGTGTCAGCACCTTAGTTATTAACCCTCTATATTCCTTTATGTTTCTTAAAGACTTACAATAAAGGAAAGGTAAGCAATATTCATTGGAATATTTGGTAATCAAACTCCAAAACTCAATAGCATGTAGAGAAACAAGATCCTCCTCATTGGAAGTGTCTTATATTAACTAGATACATGGAATTTTTCATGCTATAAATGTTTCAAATCTTGGAATGATTGTTGTTGGTTTTGATTTTGTGTTCTGGAGTCTAGAGTCTGGACCAATTATCAATAGAGATATAGCATTGTACGTACTGTATAATGATACAGGATATTTTTACATTTATAGTAAAGAGATTTAGTCAGAAATCAGTAAATGGATTGGAACAAGTTAAAATAGTAGTTACAGCGAGAATAGTACAAGAGAAGAATGTTGATAGCCTATCTATTATCAGTCCTTGTTAAGTAATTATCATGGGCATTGGCCTGTTAGAATATAAAATATTTTCTTATTTTTGAACAAAACAAGAGATTTAAGATACCTTGCTATAAGCAATCTGTTGTAACATCTAGTCTGAAGTAATCATAAAGACAAGCCAAGGAACGCAAAAGCTTGTTCCTACAGGGAATCATACTAACAGTAATTAATTGCAAGTCACAACAAAGTCAATGACACTTACTGTAACAATCATTCTGAAGTGACCTTTGAGATGCCTTCTTAATTGCAAGCTTGCTAACATCATACTATGGAATGCCTCTACTTTTCTGGAAAATCTATCTAATTGGGTATCAAATAAGGTTATATTACTATATCTGCCCATTTTCATTATTTGGAATATTTGGAAGGCAAGAAACCGTTTATGTTTTGACGATCAGGAACCCATTTTGACTAGCCCGTTACATATTATTTTTGAAGAGGTAAAGACCTTTAAGCCTATTCAGAAGCACATGCATAGAATTAGGATCATTGGGAAGTCTCCTACTTCTGTGTATCCTATGATCTGTTTTGATGGTGCTGCTGCAAATAACATGGGTGTAGCGGCATTCTGTCTTTGGATGAATGAACAACACCTTCTTGCTTTCAAACTCGGATGTGGAAGCTGCACAAATACTAGAGCAGAACTCTTAGCACTCTGGGCATCACTACGGGTGGCCAAGGATATTGGGTTACCTTACCTACATATCTTTGGCGACTCCTCTGTGATTATAAACTGGAAAAAAAAGGAATCTACCTTGGACATGGTGAATCTTGAGGCTTGGTGCTTCAACACCATAATTCTCATGTCCTCTTTTACATGGGTGGATTTCAGTCATGTCTATAGGGAACATAACAGGAGGGCAGACATCTTATCCAAGGAAGGATTGCACTTGGCTCCGAGCCATCTCTTACTTACTGAATCATTTGGGAATGAGATTATTGGGGTTGAATCATCACAACTTTTTTAGAATATGCTCATTTTATTACAGTTTATCTCTCATGATTCATTGAGCTACTATCAGTTTTTTTTTAGCAAGCTACTACAGGATACAAGAGTCACTCTCCTTGCTTGGATCAGATTTCTGGGCTCCTGTTATTTTCTCTAGGGACATAGATGACTGATTCAGATAGCTCTCTTATGAGAGGGATTTTATTGTAGTGATCCCAGGTGCTTTGGGTACCTCTGTATTTCTGCGAGTATCTATTTTGTATTTTTTTTTTGGTGACATATGTATGTTTGGATAGGAAAATATTACTTGAAAATTGTGTGCTGTCCCTGGTGGCATAACTGTAATGACTGAAGATGTAAAAGGTTCCTTTGATGTAAAAGGTTCCTTTGATTCAGTGGGATTCATTTCACTGTCCTCTTGTCTTTTTATGCTTAATAAATGAATCTTGATTAAGATTTAAATAACCTTCAGTTAAAGAGTGAATAAAGAAATAGGTAAGAAATTTGTTTTTTTTTTTTTCATATCAATTTTTTTATTAATAGTATTTGTTTTGTGCTTATATTAACACTACCAATCTGGTATGAATAATGGATATACAATTATCTATTTTAGGCTTTGTTTAATAGCTAACTATCTTTGGTTGTTCCTATTGATATTCGTAGGCCGCTTTACTTGTGGCTCTGCTAATTTACTTATTTTAATTGAAGCTGATTATTCAATGTTGTTTACTAGTTTGTGATGGGTTTAGTTATGCCAACAGTCCATATCCAAAGGTCATAATATTTTTTGCTTGTAGGAATTTTTTTTATAATATTTTTCCTTACATGTATGTCTTTTTTTATAATTTTTTTCCTTACATGTATGTCTTTTTTTATTGTTTAGTTATGCAAAAATAAAAATATGTTTAATATTTATTTTGGTATTGTTTTTTAAAATGGTTTCAGGTTATAGGCTTATAGAGAAATTGTAGATATTCACAGACTTCTATTTATCAATTGCGTTTTTGATGGGCTTCTATGAGGATAATGAATGAATTTTTCTGAGATGTAATTTATTGAGAAGCAATGTCTAGAATGGGTCGACCTAAAAAACATGGAAGCAAACAGCGCTTGATAATGTATTTAACTGGAGTCGTCATGATGTACATGTTGAAGAAGATGTTGATTTTGAAAATGAAGAGAATATTGAAGAGGAAGGTACTCTAGAAAAGAAAGGTAAAGGAGTAGGTACCAAAAGACATTCAAACTTGCATGGAAGTTATTGCACAAATGGGCTTATCCAATAATAGGCACAAATGGTGATGAGCATATTAAGTGTTTATGGTGTGTTAAATTCAAAGGAGATACACCATTTGCAAGGGAATGTAGTAGTACAATCCAATTAAGTGGATTAAATGTCCATGCATCATCTGAGGCTCATAAACACTCGGTTCAACTATTGGAATATGAATCGAGACAACCATGCTTTCCCATCCAAAAGCACATTGAACTTATGTTGGATGTTGAAAAATCCAGAATAATTAGCACTATGGAAACTATGTATTTTGTCGCTGTAAGGGATCTACCGTTAGAATTGTACAAAGACTTTTGTGACTTGCATAGGTATAAGAAAACTCCTAATATGCCATTAACTAATGAATATTCTTCATATGTTAATATCACATATGGTGAAGAGTTTTTAACTGCAGCAAAAGAGGTTTATTGGGAAAAGTTAAAGGAAGAAATTTGTTCGAGTCCTTTTTATTCCATTCTAGTTGATGAAAGCACAGATAAAACAATGGAGCAATACTTGATTGTATATATTACATATCTAATGGATGGAGGGAGGTGTTCACACATGACAAAATTTATTCAACTTCTGAAAATAAAAAATAGCACTGCACAATCCATGTATGAAGCATTATCGGGGTTATTATCTGAGATGAAGTTATCAAAACACAAAATGGTGGGTTTTGGGTCAGATGGAGCTTCATTAATGAGAGGAATCCATGAAGGTTTGGTAGCCAAGTTACTTCACGATGTACCTCATTTGTTATGCATTTACTGTGTAGCACATTGTGAGGCCTTAGCTATAATAGATGCTTCAAATTATTTTCCTGAATTTAGTTATATTGATAAACTAGCCAATAAAGTATATTCATGGCTAGGAAAATCTGCAAAGAGGCATGGAGAATTTAAGAGTTTGTTGGACCTATTTCAAATTGACAGGTTGCAAGTACTTCAAATTCATCAAATATGATGGCTTTCTAGGGGGCAGGTTATGAGCAGCCTTGTTAAAATCATGCCAACATTGTTACAAGAATGGAAACAAGATGATAGAAAGATGTATGAAATGGAAACAATATTCCAAGTTCAATTTTGCATCCATTTGCTTGCTTATGTTTTGACTGAACTAAATAAGTTGAGTCAATGATTTCAAGAGGAACACATCGATATAACATCCATTGGCATGCAATTAGATGTCCTCATTGATCTTCTTTGAAGAAGATTCTTGCGAAACATATTTGGGGCTGGTTCTCAACATGTTTCAAATTTCTTAAAGAAATCAGAAAATGGAAATTTGGATTTTATTGATAATATAGGTGTTTCACATGTCCATTCGTTAAGATTTGAACCTTTACCAAATTCGCTTGGGTTTGGTACTATGGAAGATTGCATTGACTTAGGAAAAGCATTTATCCAAAAGTTGGTTGACTGTCTCAATGATAGGTTTACAGATTTGTCGGTATTTAATGCAGCAAAACTTTTTAGTCCTTGTTGTTACTTTGAAGAAGAGAATGAAAGAGATTCTGAAACAAGACGATGGTTGTTACGTCTATGCGAAAAATTTGATACTAGAAACTCACCTATAATCGATACTGAAAAATGTGAAGGTGAAATGGAAAGTTTTGTTGTCACTTTACATCAAGCATATCCAAAGAAAAACATGTTTGGAGCATGGGAGCAATGCAGAGGTGAACCAGAGTGGTGTGATTCTTTCCCAAATTTGATGAAATTGTGGCAAGTTGTTTTGATTCTTCTAGCAAGCACTGCTAGTTGTGAAAGAGGATTCTATAAGTTGAATCGTATAAAAAATGATGATAGATCAAGACTTTGTTTAGAAACCTTAGACACTTTAATGTTTTTATCTCTATCAGCACCTAAAGAGTTGTAAGAGGTTGATTGGAATGCAGTTTATGAAACTTGGACAAAAATGAAGTTGCGACGACCTCTTCCACTAGGATGAGTAAGCTGATGATGATACACTGTTTATAACAATATTGTAACTCCTAACTAGTTCCCTCGGTGGTACCCTCTCTAGGATAGGGTTTTGGTTTGAGCATGTTGGTAGTTGCAGTTTTTAAGTTCGATACAAACATGGTGGAGAAAACACCACAAATTCTATGGAAGTGGTAATCTTTTATATTTTTAGATTTCTTATCATTTTGTCTTTTTGGACAATCACAACTTCTCATAAGACATGAAATGTTTATGCTGCGTTTTTATAGCCATGATACCTTCAGTTCCTATGTATATATTGGTGTTGTGTTGGACTCACATAGACCTTGGTTGCAACTATATATGTTTGGCCTATTTGACTTGGATATTAACTGTGGATTTTTTTTTGCCTGTGGTTTTTGGTTATGGACGTGTTGGTTGTAATGTATATGTTTTGATACTATTGTATATTTCTTATACAACTGATATGTTTTGATGCTACATCTGTTTTGATATTGTTGTACATGTTTTGCTAATGCTGTGTTTTTCGATTGATGTATATTAATTATACAACTGACCTTGTTGTCATGTTTCATATACTTTATCAATAAAGAGTATATAATTGTTATTTAGGAGAAAAAAAGTATATAGTTGTTCTTTGGGAGAAAAAATTTCTGCAATAACACATGTACTGACCAAGATTTCTGGTCAAGATTCACCTGGTTAACTAACCAAGAATGCACCTGCAGGGACTGCTTGGGTCCCAGACCAAGAATCTGCCTGGTCCTAGACCAGGAAGTCTTTGTCTCAACCTACAAGATCTTCTTGGACATTGTGTCCAGGAAACTGTTTGGTCCCAGCTTAGAATACCCTAGTGACATATACCACGATGATGATGTGTGATGTCTTCTCTCCTAATTGGTTATTGCTAGGTTGTTTCTCAATGGACTGACCACCCCTTGATGATGTCACTAGCACGTAACCCTTAGGAGTAGTATTGAGGACCAAAGGATCACATCATCCGGTTTGGATCTTCTCCTTATACAACGATGATAAAAATATATGAAACAATGTACCTTGAGAGAGAGAAAATGTTAAAGTCCTTGGTCTTGTTGGTCCTATGGGTAAAAGGGGTTATTTGTCCACCTTTATTCTACACCTTGGTCTTGTGGGTAATTGGGTTGTCTTAACTTCTATTGTGGAACCTTTGGTTTACTTTTGTTCCTTTATCTTTTACTTGGTCCTCGCGTCCTTTTTATGTGTACCTTTGGTGTGATGACTTTTATTTTATGGTTTTTATTGTTGGACCATTGGTACCCTATCTTAAGTCAACTTAACTTTATTTTATGTTTTATTGGTAACCACCCTAAAAGCTAGGGTTGAAGGAGGACCCTTCTAGATTTTCTTTCAAGTTATAAAAGCAAGTCTTATCCTTCATTGTAATAATATAACTTAGATATTAGATTTATGTCAAGAAGTATGCTGCTAAGGTTTCATTGCTTCATTCCTCTGTTTTTTCAGATTCAAGTTTAAGGTTGTCCCTTCTTGCTAAACTGTGACATTTTGTAGCTGACATGTGAATCTGTCCCGTGATTGTTTTGGGTTGATTCAAAGTTCTTTTTTAAGCAGTTGTTAATATGACATGTGAGCTTCTCTTGGACTATAGCATGGGCCTCATTTTTTTAGGATTGCTAAGTCTTTTTGTGAACAACCTTTATTAGCTGAGTCGTGGTCATATCCTCTCTGCTATTGGCCGTGAAGTGTCTTCCTTGCTGACCCGTGATTCTATCCTCTTTGCTACTGGTCGTGAAGTGTCTTCCCTACTGGGCGTGCCTGTATCCTCTCTGTTGTTGGTTGTGAAGCCTCTTCCTTGTTGGGCATGACTGTATCCTTTCTGTTGTTGTTTTGAAGTGTCTCTCTTGAGCATGACTGTGTGTCACTGCTGGGTATGACTATGTTTCATGCCTTCTTAAGAACTGTTGCAAAATCCTGATTAAATGATTGAAGTTTCTCTTCATGTTGATTAAGAATCTGAGATCTATATCCTTACTGCTATAACCCTCTTAAGCTCTCTCTCAAGGTACGTCATTTGTTCATCTAGGTGACTTGTCCCTTCCGTGACAAGATTAGAACCTAAAATTATCTGAGGATAAGGCTGATCCAAAACAATTCTAGATTAGTATTGTTACTGTTGTTTCAAATGTTGCTATTTCATGTACTTTATTATTGTTTTTATCAGTTATAATATTGTTACTATACATGGAATTTAAATCATCTCAAGGACCAACTTTAACGCAGTGACTAGTGGAGTGTTAAAGTTGAGAAAGATGCAAATTATGTTTGGATTTATTGCAGCAGTATTATTTTGAATCTAACTTTGTTTAATTTTGTTTATGCATTAAAGTATAGTTTTTATGTCAAAACCTAATATAACCCTAAACTTCAACACATATAAGTTTCATGGGTCAGTTTCAAGTAACATATCCTCATTATAATAATCATTCTTTTATGCTTGTACAATGGAAATTTACATCACACACTGCACAATAGTGGTAGAATCTTCCTATTACTCGGAATACAACAGTGGTAGAATATACCTATTACATGGAATATAACTACTTCGGATGCCCAATATTAGTTGAATAGAAAATGAGCAGGTCATCATATTAACTCATTTCCTTCAGGAGGCTTGCAAGTTTGGAATCCATGGGTGCACCCATCAACATATTCACAGGATATTTGGAATCCATTGAATTGTAATAAAGGTATGAAATGGGTCACTTTGTCATTTGGATTTTGTTATAGCATATGGCATATCTTTTTGTACACTATTGTTTCCAAATTAATATGACATTTTTTCTTTCTTTCAGGTTAATGGCATCTGCAGTCCAAATGTAAATAAGGTGGTTAATGTATGCCCAATTATTACTATGTTCATCGAGTTGACAATAGATGTAATTGAAGACAGAAAGATCGGGGCATAAAAACCATTGAGTTGTGGAATGGTTGTTTAACAAGCTCAATTATATGCAAACATATGGTGATCTAGCTCTCAGTATGTCCTTTTTCTTTGATTTTTTTTCGAGGTAAGTTTTTGGTTCTATGTACATAAGTATCTAAAACAATGTCTTCTAGGTTTTAGTTTCAATTTTCAACATATTCACAAGCAGGTTTTGGTTTGAATTTTCATCATATTCACGAGTAGTTTGACATCTATTAAATTCTAATAAAGCTATGAAATATAGCACTTTATCAATTGGAATTTATTTATAGAAAATGAGCAAGTCATCATGTCCACTCATTTCCTTAAGGAGGCTCGCAAGTTTGGTTTCACGCATCAACATATTCACAAGAATTTTGGAATCCATTAAATTGTAATAAACGTATGAAATGGATCACTTTGTCATTCGAATTTTGTTATAGCATATGACATTTCTTTTTGCACACTATTGTTTTAGATTAATATGACAATTTCTTATTTTTTCAGGTTAATGGCATCCTCAGTCCAAATGTAAATAAGGTGGTTACTGTATGCCCAATTATTACTATGTTCATCGAGTTGACAATAGATGTAATTGAAGGCAGAAAGATCGGTGCAGAAAATCCATTGAGTTGTGGAGTGGTTGTTTAACAAGCTCAATTATGTGCAAACACATGGTGATCAATCACTAATACAAAAGCACTGTTTTTTCCACGGAGGTTTTCCACGTTTCATACTTTTTGGTGTGAAATCGGAAGCAAAAATGAACTTGCCGTCGCTGTATTGACGCTTACTCGTCGCTGTATCGATGTTGGTAATCTCCGCCGTCGCTATATCGACGCCTTCCTCCTTCCACGTCATTGTATCCATGGAGCTACGTCGCTATAGAGACGGCAATGTCAAGCTATGTCTTTTTAGTTGACCCAGGGCGCTTAAGTCAATGTTTTAGATATTTAAAGGTTTATTAACATATGAAACCAGGCTCGCGGGCAGGCTTCAAATTTGAAGGCTTCAGTGCTCGTCAAAGGCCTATTTACCTGTCATAGAAGGCCATGACCGAATTTGCCCTACAAAAAAAATTCGGTTTCATGGAGTGCCCATCGAAAATGAAATGAAGCAGAACTGTGTACATTGACAATGGAAGGGAAACCCCAAAATTTTTCCCTTCCTGGGTTTTCAATGGGCTGTGGGAGTTTGGAAGATTTGGATGGGTGACAGGTCACGGTGGACCTCAGTTGTAATTGACGAATTGGAAGTGACAGGGTGGAAGCCCTTTGGGCTCAGTGAGTAGGTGGTCACAGTAAAGTATGGACGTGAGGTGACTCAGTTACGGACCAGGGTGTCACTGTCAATCGGCCTGCCCAGTCTGATCGCTGCCAACAAGTGCTCGGTGCATTTATGTGAACTTTGAATGGAACTGGGCTGCTGGTCCTCTGGGAGTCGTGGTTTTGGTTTCACGGTGTGGTTGTTGTACCCACGGGCCACATTTTCAATCTCAGGGTCATTCATTCCTCTCACCCACTACGCATTACCCACTTCACACTCTGCTCATTCTCGCGTCTCAACGATGATGAAGACCATGCTCTCCATTATGACCATTCCTAAACTGGAGTTAAAAGTAAAGTACTGATTTTAATCTGTTCAAAGATGGATACAGAGAGAATAGATTTGAATTCATATTTGAATGGGCAGGTCACAGATTGGAAATTTCGATCTCTACTGGCAAATTAAAATGCCAATTTAATGTTGCATTCATCGTTCACTGGCTGCAGTTCCTTGGTGTTAATGTGGAATGGTGGATTTTGTATAGTTGGGTGGTTCAATTTTTTTTGCATGGCAACCTTGGTAATTTCGGCATGGCAACTCGAGGTAAACTCTATTGTTGTAGTTTTTTTTAAGAGTTTTTTTTTATTTTTTATCTTGGATATAATTGTAGGGTTTGGTTTGATTTGGGCATTTGCAGGTATGGTTGTTACTAGGGCGAGGGTTCATTCTTCTTCAGGGATGTGTTTTAAGCTATCTTGCTTCCACAATAACAATTAGCTCTTTTTTGTCATTAGCTTGGGGCATACATGCATGTGCAAAACCAACAACCTCCATCCCACACATGAGTTTCTCTTGTTCCACTAGTGTTTTCCCTTGAAAAGTTGCACACACAGGTAGCATGAAGGAAACTAGCATGTCACACACTGGTTGTCCTTGTTCCACTAGCATGTCCCTTATAAAATGGTTAAAATAAAAAAGAGATTAATTAAAAGGTGGTTGAGGTCAATTTTGTAACCTCCCCACCTTCCCCAACTGCCCTATCCTCGAAACTGCTCTCCTCATCCTTGTCATAAATGCAAGGGAGAGGCTATGAGGAAAGGTGAAGACACTTGCCTTAAGGTTATGTTAGACAAATTCTGCTAGATTGATGAGCAAGGAGACCTAGATCAGAGGTTCAGGAGTGCCTATTCAGACTGAGGTAACATGTATTTGTTGCAAGTTTATTGATTAATAAAAGAGATCTTCCTTTCCCACCAATTGTGTGTACTTTTGTATGTTTCTAATTTATGTTCATGAAATTTGATGCATATGTTGAGTTTATATCTTTATTGTATATGTTTCATATTCATGATTGTCAATAGTGTATGAGAAAGGTGTCTTTTGATTTTAGGTCTTGAAGCAGAGGCTTGGAGATTGATTGGGAAAAGCTCAAAGCTTAGATCGGCCTTCATAAATAAGGTACTTGATATCTATTCTAAAAATCCCTTTATTTCATATAATACATGTTATGTTAGATTCTTGCTTGTTTTAGTCTCAGTCTGTCTCTGTCTACCCTAGTATGTTGGTGGCCTCACCCCAACCATAGGATCAATTTCCCTAACAACAGTTTGACCAGCATCGGCAAATTTGCATCAATGGGCCACATGTCAATAATAAAACAGGAAGCTTTTATTTATCCTTGTGCTAAATGCTTCTTCATTGTGGATTTCAATTTAGCAAAAGACCATGATCAAATCCTCAACTCAAGCCCTTGGTTTTGGGCCAACTCCATGCATGAAGGCCCTAGCTCCAACCTTTAATCCAACTATTAGCCCCTTTTCCACACCTCTTTCTTGGGTTTGGTTCCCCAATCTCCCCCTCAACATTTGGGACTACGACTCTCCCAGGGATATCGACAATGCTCTACATAAATTTCACTTAAGAAGCGAAGAGACAAAGCATAAACATATCTCCATGTATGCATGTATCTATATAGACATGGACTTCATTTAAGAGTTTCCCCTAGAAATCAATCTAGTAGCCAAAGATTGCTCATGGATACAAAATTTGGACTATGAACAAGTTTCTTTCTACTACAAAACATGTTTCGAAACTAGGTAAATTGCGTCTTGATGTCCAAAGCACCCTAACAATGGTCGGTCATGAAACATCATAAGAAAACCACACTGTGGGATGGTGCAAAGGAAGAACATCAATTGATTAGCAAGGAATCCCCTTTGATCATTCATTACTTACAGCCCATCCGGGCAAGGCCAGATCCAACAACCACCGTAGTTGAGAAAGCAAGTCCTTTGAGGGCTCCTTGTTCTTCTTTGCTAGCATGAACACTCAATCCCTCTTGTTCTGACCACTTCTTCTTAACCAATACCCCAACCGGCAGTGAACTAGGATGAACAATTTGAGGAAAAAGAAGCAGAACAAGTAGAGGAGAAAGAAACCAAACAAAAGAATCCAAATCCCTCATTGGAGAATCCAGATCAAAGCCAAGGTGACCATTACGATCCAGAAACATCTACTCAAGCCCTAAAGTAGGAATGGATGAAAATAGTTCAGAACAAAGAACACTCCATCCCTATAGTTAGTGAGGACCAAAAACCATCACCAAACCTTATTCTAGACATGCATTGTTTTCGCACTCTTTTATGTTTTCAGTTTCTCTGCATTTACTCATGTATTTTTGGCTATGGAAGTAATTTTGGGCAAAAAGAATTTTTAGGAGTTTGGAAGAAAACCCAACCTTCTAGAGCTGGCCATATCTTCCACATCTGGCCATGGCCACACATTTTGTATTACAAAGCTTTTCCAGATTCTCAAACAACATTTTTATCCAAAAAAGCATGCTCTTCAATAATCTTCCTCTTGGCCCAGCCTGAAACTCTCTTTCAGCAATGTTGAAAGATGTGTTGCAGATTTGTAATCAATAGCAAATTCTACAATATATCCTTCTATAATGAAAAAATACCAAAAATCAATAGCGCAGGTCCATTTATTATCTGGGTTTTTCAAAATTTCTACATTTTCCTGACTCCTTTAGGTACCAAAACAATGCCAAAACATACTGGAAATGCAGTGGAAATTTTTCTAAAACTGCACAATTTTAGCTAACCTTGTTGAAAACAAACAATAGTTGTGATTCTCTTCACTTTGTCAAATCGTTGATGGAGACCTATTATGTTGGCAGATGATAAGAACATAGTAGATTTTTTGAAAACTTATTTTCCTGTGTTCAAAAGTTTCTTGATCTGTTTAATTTCATGTCTTTTGAATCTGCTGATTTGCTTTGATGTTATTCGTAATTATAGTGACTTTCTCTTTCTCAACTGCATTGATGGTCTTACACAGCGTTTAGCAGGTTTGGTTGTTATCAAGACTTGGATTTAAATCTGTGCCACGATTGAGATGATTTCAAGATGTACAGGAAATCTCATCTAAAAATAAGTTGAACAGTGATCTGGTTGAATGTGATGATCTTGATCTGGCTTAAGGTGAGGATCTTAATTCCTTCAATTATTTTGCTGTTTTGAACAAAATGCTTCTTTTAACAATAAAATTGAGCAAAATATGCAGATACAGGGAACGCAATAGAAAAATGGGCTGTATCTGACATTTACCACAAATTAGTAACTTTTGAGACCTGTAGGAATATGCATATACTGGGCATGCTATAGAAAAATGGGCTCTATCTGACATCCACCACAAGTTAGCAACTTTTGGAACCTATAGGCATATGCACATATTATGGGCATGTTGTAAAAAAATGGGTTGTGTCTGAGACATCCGCCATAAGTTAATAACTTTTGGAACCTATAGGCCTAGGTAGCTTAGTACGGTTACAAGTGTCTTGGAGGCTTACAAAACAACTACATCATAAATTTAATGAAGTCTAAGTCCAGCTGGCCCTTCCAGTCCATCCATAAAGAAACACAATAGCAGTAGGTATCATGCCATTATCGAGTGGTGGGTCGTTTCTATTCTTGAGGGGTGATCAACATCCATTCAATGCATGCTCTAGATCATGGATTATGGGCTCCCTACCCATCATTTCCTTGGTTGAGCTTGGGAGGCTCTTCAGTCTTTGAGATTGCTAGAGACTAGAGTGCGCTGCTAGAAGTTGTTTCTGGTTAGGAGGCAGTAGGCACAATATGGTTTGGTAGACAGAAGCCCATCAATTAATATAATAATGTCCATAGTTCCCCATGAATCATTATTGGATTAATGTTAAGATAGCTACATGTGAAGGATCCAAACAGCACTGGCACATACCCTTTGCAATATACACAAGGACATCTAGCTTGCTCACGTTAGGTCCAACATGAAGAGTATAATAACCGTTCCTGAAAATGGCATTCTTTCTTGGTTAAGATCTATATAGCCAGTCTAGGCCTATATTGAAAATTTATGTTTATTCGACTGTCTACCTCCTAAAAGACTGCTTGGCAGTGTTCTTTCCTTGAGAAAGAAATGACTGATTATGTTACACATATGCCTGTCTTCCTATGGACACTCTATTCTCCCCCCAAATGGCCTTTTTTAATGAGGAGAAACAAAGAAACCACACTCACTAGCAGCTATCCGGTCCCGAAATTTTTTTGGCAACTTATTTTCCTAACTGTTTCAGGTTTGTGACAAACAAACACAACATCCATATGTGGTTAGTTGTTATCAAATTTGTTCATCCAATATAATTTGGTTGATGTGTTAACAGGTTTGTGACAAGCAAACACAACATCCATATGTGGTTAGTTGGTATCAAATTTGTTCGTCCAATATAATGTGGTTGATGTGTAAACAGCATTGTAGGAAAATTAATACCAATCTAAAAGTACAATCAGACCTTTTTTAAGTTCTTTCTGAAGTGCATATTGCTAACAATCCATTTTTTCAGTCATGGTAGATATTGATGGTACTAAAAACATCAGTTTCTATTAACAAATTTTAACGGTAGCAGTCCACAATTCAAATTTCCTGCCATTTAATGATCTCCAAAAGCAACCCTTAGACTCTAGTCATAAACCTTTTAAAGGGGAGCCACATTTTCCCTTTTTCTATTGCAAAAATGTGTCACGAGAATAAGATTACGAACAAAGAGATACAGGTATTTTTATTACAAGGAGGAAAGGGTTTTGATGAGAAAATGAATTATTTTGATTATAGTGTAGACTGTTAGGAGAGGTAAATTTGGCTTGAAATATACCTCATTCTAGATACAATTACCTCCAGGATTGGACCACCCTCTCCTCCAATTAAATGAAGTTCATCCACAATGAAAAGGATGACTTGCTGAACCAGTTTGCGCTGTTTCCATCTCCGAGACAAAGCATCCCATTTCTCTGGTGTGCTTATTATTATCTGGCCCTTTTCAAGGAGCTTCAAATCAGTTGCAGATTCACCTGTCAGCTCAACTACTTTCAGTTCCAATCCTTTGCCAAATTTCTGCTCCCAATCCCGATATCGCTCTTTGGCAAAGAGCTTCTATAGGAGCAATATAGACACATCGAAATACACTGTCTGTGCCTTTTTGATGCAATCGTAGTAAAGCAAACTCAGCACAGATAGTCTTACTGCTACCAGTAGGTGCTGCAACTAAAACATTATCATCTGAGTTATAAAGCACAGTAAATACCTGAGTTTGAATAGGATTGAAGTGTCTAAACTTTTGATAAAGTGCTTCATATGAGGGATTTCTTAACGCAGACGCAGGAAGTGGCTGCAAGTCTAGCAAATCAGTTGGAGGTGGGTATTTCTCTAGAAAAATAAATGAGAAGAACTGAGATTTGAACATGAATGTCATGTTTTCAGAAAAAATAATCCAGCTAATTGATTCGACACAAAGGTTCGACACAACCTGCATTCCTCAAACTAAGACCGGCACAATAGGTAATCATTGTAATAGTGTTAAAATAGAATATTAAGCCTTTGTGGTAAAAAAAAAACACTCAACTGCTGGTAGAGTCCATGGTGAAATCAAAGGTCGAGGCCAATAGGAGGGAGACTGATATTTTTGCATTGTCCATATCGTGATGGAGTTCTGGTGTAGAACCAAACCACAAACGTTAGGTGTAAGGAGATTATGTAAATCTCTGTTGATCTTGTTGTAAAAAGTAAAGGTAAACACTAAGCATTGTTATGTAAGATTTATCCTTTATAAACATTGCATAATTAACTGAAATCTTGAGTTTTTGTTCACCCAGGGTTTTCTTCTATGTAGATTTATCCTTTATAAACATTGCATAATTAACTGAAAACCAGAGTCCTCGAGCTCAATTTCGCCATCCTCAGGCATAAAATCATTTGGGTATTCGAATATGTGTTTTTGGGATGGTAATTTTATTATTATTGTTAACTGATTAGGGATGAGATTGAGTTCTCTGATTTTTTTCGGCTGAGAAAGAGGCTCTACCTGTATTCATCCCAAGAGGGTGAAAAACAAAGAATCAGACCCATTATACGAAGAAGAATAACAGTCAGAGGACATAATTTCCAAGCTTCTTATAGATATTTCGATTTGCCACATGAGAAAATGGATAATTTGTAGGCTCCTTATTTCTTCCCACAGGTTAGCTCGTTGGTTCCAGCTTCATAGAGCCTCAGGTCCCAGCATCCAGCATTTGATCAAACTTTAACCACTCTGAGAT
Organism: Pseudotsuga menziesii; assembly: GCA_001517045.1. NCBI lineage: Eukaryota > Viridiplantae > Streptophyta > Pinopsida > Pinales > Pinaceae > Pseudotsuga > Pseudotsuga menziesii. The sequence goes on along the minus strand of LPNX010369262.1, from coordinate 7,403 downwards.
CTAGATTCAAAATTTTGAACAGGTACTACCTCTCGAGTTTCTTTCTGGTTTAGTTCAAGTTTTAAAGCATAAAGTAGTGTTATTCTACTCTAAAACTATAGAGAAGTCATTGTGATTTGAGTTTTAAATCCTAATTAGAGAAATTTGTTTTCTTTTGTTGAGGATGGGTGATTTCCTTCCTTTACCATTCCAATAAAAGACTGTCAAAGAATCGCAACCCAGTCTAAATCCCAGCTCACAGAGCATCTTTGCTAAAAGGTAAAGGCATATGGGATCCTTGGTGGCGACTAACATCTCCATATATAATTGGTGGCTTAACGCAACGAGATCCATAAGACTGAACCCAACCATTGACTGTGAATGCAAATCCCTGAAGCTGCTCTCCAAAGTATTCCACCATGTCATTTCTCTGTAACATGTGATAGACAACTCATTAGACTTCTTTCACGACATGGAAAGATCTTGCATAGATATCAACTGTGGAGTACTTACCTCAGGCTCTCCATGTACAAGGACATCAAGATCAAGCTCTTCTTGCAACTTGATCACTTTGGCAATTTCCTCTTGGATGGTTTTGATGTATTCTTTCTCTGAAATCCTATCAATAGTCCATAAGCTAGTATTGTTACTTGATGTCCCTCAAATTATAAGAAAGAAGAAATGTTCCTGAAATACTTTTCACATAAGCTATTCATACAGAAAAACTTACTTGTTTGCCTTATATTCACGTCGAACTCTACGAAGTTCAATTGTCTGAGGGAATGACCCATTTGTTGTAGTGGGAAGAATTGGTAGGTTAAGTTTCTTCTGATGTTTCTCCAAACGGGTTGATACAGGAGTAGTTCGGTGGTGGTCAGATTCTTTGAGCGCTGTGGCCTATAATTCCAAATAAGAAAGAGGATTCAAAATAATCCTAAAAATCACACCTCCAGGTTGAGATAATTAAAGCAGTCAGCATTTTTGTTGACTAATAATTATCTCGGCTTACTCTGCTGTGTTTGCAGGCATGATACATTTGATCAGTAGACTGCACTTTGTAAAGAATTTCAGGAAACAAAAGGGTAAAAGCTTAAGTCTTAAGACAGTGTTGAATTGAATAAAGATATTGAGCATAAAGAAGCTACTATCATACAGCTTTCTGCACTGCCTCATTGTTAACCCGAGGGGAGGACATCCTTGAAGCTATGGCTGCTCCATTTGAAGAAAAGGTGGTCTGTGGAGAACAATGAATGTAAATACCGATGCTCAAAATGTTAGCAATTTAGAATAAAAAAGATGTTGCTATTTCCACTTTAAATTGCAATATATATAACCAATATGTACCAAGGACTTTACCTCATCCTTTTGACCAGCCATTGATTTGGCTAGAGCAACTGTTTCATTGATCTTTTGTGCAGCAAATGCAAGCCACGACTTAAGTTCGTCATCAAGATTTGTTTCATTAATTAAATCAACTGCTGTATGCATGAGGGAGCAGGAAGTAGAGACAACTAGCTTGTCTACAAGAATATCAGTAATCATCGTCTGTGAAATTTGAAAATTTGAGATATTAAGGTATACTGTTAGTTTCAGAGTATAGCCGTACCACATAATGTGAATGGCATGTGGCTACATACCCTTTGTAACTATTTTCTCAAGATCTTCCAAAATGCTCAATGATGCAGACAAATCATTTTCCCAGATGTTTCGTCCATCAACCAATCCAGCAAAGAGGTATTTGTCATCAGGGAAGCCAACCTCCTTGATTAGGTTTAGGCTATTTATTCCATGGACAAGATCAAAACCGATACCAAAGATACTCTTCTGTCCAATCAACATTTTGAAAGGAACAAGACACAATACCGAATTTAAATATCTAAATCCAGAAACCAGCTATTCCACAAACCAATATTCAAAGGATAAGCATGCTAATATGAAACAAGGAAGAGAAAATGCCATAGCTGCATCCTACTTATAGGTCTCAACTGGTACATCAGCAAAATAAGTTTCCACAACCAGTTTGGTATCATCAAGGTCCTCTTCAAGGTAAGAGTAAGCCTTGGAAAAGGCCCCCAATTCATGTTCCTGAAGGTCCATTACAAGGAAGGGCTCATCCAACTGCACCCAGGCTGCCCCAGCTGCCTTCAACTCTGACATCACTTTCCTTAATCATATCGACAACAAAGACAACCTTATCAATGCCAATATAAACAAAATTTACCTTTCCATTTACAAATTTAATTTTCTTAATTAACTTCTAAAAACATATGATCATCTCCGAACCTTCCACAAGAAATTTTTACTTGTATACAGGAAGAATTTCATCAATCAATGAAAGGAGATCAAATGTTCTTGCTACATATTTTGCTAGCTTTGATAGTAGCAAGTATGATACAGGTCCAATGACAACTGGGATAGTCTCAATGCCAACCTGTAGCAAAGAAAGGCATGCCTTACAGCTGTCATAAAGAAAAACTCTCATTAAAAAAAGTGGCTGTAGTCTAAATGTTTACTTTGGCCTAAGAATGAAAAGAGTCAAAATCCATTAATGTCGTAAGAAAACAACAGAGGTTGCATTTTTGGAGGATTGGTTCCAACTTGGAGGTAGCAATGGGGTGACTTTCACAAAGTGATTACCTCCAACCCCATGGTTTCCCAAGCTACAATGGCTATTGTCTTAGAGGAGAGGATACCTTTTCTTCGACAAAATCATAATAATTTTCAATTTAGCTGTGGATTGACTTGCATTATAATATCCTTTTAAGGAAGAAATAGAGACAGTAGGAGGCAAAGGTTTTGTACCTCTTTAGCCTCCTTGTACTCATCCACAACCTTGTGGGATGAGTAGGAAAACTTAACATCTGGTCCCAACTCTGGAACAATGTAGTGGCTGGAAAAGCCAAACAGATCACATTAGAATGCCAAAAAGATAAAAGCCATCTACAAGACATCGGTAAAAGCAAGTAACAAAGATTCACTATGACTACAGTACTAAACATACTAGTTGGTGTCAAACCACTTGGTCATCTCCATAGCAGGATGCTTAGCATTTCCACGAGCCATAGAGAAATATATGTCCAAACCAATCTCACCACCAGTACATCCATATCTCGGGGGAACAGCTCCTACCATGGCAGTTGTATCAAGAATCTGATCATAGTAGGAAAAGATGTTGCTTGGAATGTATTTCAGACCAGCATCTGCCATCTGCTTCCAGATGGATACTCTCAGATCCTTGGAAACTTTCTCCAAATCCTGTGCAAAGCTCTTACCATCCCAAAATGCCTCCAGTGCAAATTTGAGTTCTCTCTTGGGACCAATTCTGGGATAACCGACAACATGGGAAGCCATTCTTCAAAGACTCTTTATCCTTCTACTGGTGCATGGCAAAGATATCAGAGCAAGCAATTGGTGGTTAACTTTGGCACACAAAGTAATTTGTAAAATGTTCCAGCCCTTTTTTCTATATCACGATATAGGAAAGCAGTTTATTAAATACCACTTCACTAAATAAAAGGTGAAGTACAGATCGGACATATCATTTTTGTAGTGTTCTATTCCCATCTTACAAGCAAGATCCCATGTTGTACTTGACTTTATATGAAGGAACAATCGATGATGAAAATTGCAAGGCACAATGAGGAAAAAATGCATTAAGTACGAAGATTTTGTGCTGACAATCAGGCATAATTACAAGCTTATAGAAGAATTATCAGTTACTTGCACAATGCATGATCATGATTATGAATTCGAAAGAAACTTAAAGTGAGCCTACAATAGAATCCCTGTCATACTTCACTTTTCATAAGATCTATAGCAATTGGGTTTAATCTGGTGGTCCAGTTCAAATTGTTATGTTGGATTTAGCTGAATGTGGATTCTATCTAGGAATTCAGTGCATGAAATTTCAGTGGGTCTAGAACAGAGAGTGATTTCAGAGCTTTCCCCAGCTGGCAGTCAGGAATACACTCTTGTGAAATTGCATCACAATTGCCTAGATCTCAACACAATGATGGCATCTTCTGCAAATTGCATACATTCAATTCCAATAAATAATACCAAATTCCAACCACAACATATTTCATAAACCCTGGCGACGGCTGCAACTATTTTTTTTTTTTAAATTTCACCCACCGTCGATATAGCGACGGGAGTCCGTGGATATAGCGACGGGAAGTCCGTGGATATAGCGACGGGCGTCCGTGGATATATCGACGGGAACTCCGTGGATATAGCGACGGCAGTCCGTGGATATAGCGACGGAAGTCCATGGATATAGCGACGGAAGAGCGTGGCTATAGAAATGGCTTGGATCTCCATTTTTTAAAAACCTTTTCTACAAAGCGTGGCTATAGCGACGGAAAGGGTCGTCGCTCTGGCGACGCAAATTAGGGGTCGTCGCTATTGCGACGAAATAGTTTCCACGGAACAAAAAACACTTAGACGTGGCAATATCCACGCTTTTCCGTGGATATTGCCACGTTTTTTCCATTGAAAAATTGATCACATGTACTAGTGTTAATGTAAGTTTTTTGTTCTACTTACATATGTATTTAAAACAATGTCTTCCAGGTTTTGGTTTTGTGAAGATGAAAAAGGTCTTGAACCTTCCATAAATCATGAGAGGCATTCCATCTGTAGTGAAAATGAAACTTAAAACTAAAATCATAGATTTTATCCATAAAGATACTTTTATTGTACAAGTTTTAAGTTGTTTGTCATTATTTGTTAATTCAAGTTCAGTTACATATAAAGCAATTGAGATCTTTGTATATATTTTTTTCTATTTTTGATATTCATTTACATTGTATATAATAAAATTTTTATATATTATCACATTTTCAAATGAAAAGAATGAATTATTTTTACACTTCAACATTGAAGGGTTTAATCTTTGAGAACCCTTCAAAGTGAAATAGGACCCTGCCCTTCAAATTTGATCCCTGATCGTGGCGCTATTAGGATTTTATGAAAAGACCAAGATTTTGACTTATAAAAGATTCCAGGTAAAAGATGCTAAGGGAATTACCCCTTTCTTTGTATTTTACAATTTCATAAATAAAATAAAATGAAATCAATTTATAGTTTTTGAAAAGTAAGTATTCATTTGTTTAACATTGAAATTGAAATTAAAACAATCACCCATTCCCCATTCCTGTCCCACATAGCAGAGAGGATCACTACAAATTCATTGCCTCCCTTTAGTCAATCTCTCCTCAACTTTCCATTGCAAATGATGGCGCACCACCACCACCACCTGGTTTACAAAGGTCACAGCGTCACATGATCAGTTCCTCTTCCCCATCCAGCATTGCTGCAACAGTTGCATTCTCAGCCTCAAACTTCTGAATAACCAATCCAACTGACCACAGCCTGCTCTTGAACCAGACAAGTCCTTTTCCTCCTCTCATAAAAAAACTAGTCAACAATACTTATGAGCCCATTCATGTGTGGTTTTCTAAGTATTTCACGAGCTCTAAGGTGTTACTATGCTACTGATTAATCATTTTAAAACAATGATTTCATCTAATATCTCACGTAAAATAAAAAATCTTTTATTATTGAAACATGTTTTAGTTATAAAAGGTTTGTATAATATGGATGTAAAATCAACCTATGTTGGACATTATAATATTATATTTGTTTAATATATATATGTTGTATTTGGTCCCTGAAATATGGATAAATAACTTAATAGTTATATTTAATTATGATAGTATAACGAAACTATATTATCATGTTTAATTAATTTTTATTTATAATACATATCTTGTTTTAAATTATTATTCTATATTTAATATTTTCCTTCATGAATCCGACATATAAACAAATGGGTTTATTGCGCCAAGAGGCGCATCCTACAGCCCGGTATGAGGTAGAAGTGTAATTCCGTGCTCAACGTGGAAGTGACACGTGGCACAATGTTGGCACAATGTCGGCTCATGATAAATATATATTTGAAGCTACCACAATGTTGGCTTAAAGATTAAACTAGGTGTATATATATATAAAATCTTAGGTGTATATATATATATATATATATGTTTGTGTACAATTGATAGCAAGGACCTCTTCCCATAGGATCTGCGAGGTGTTCTCAACATCAGTTCTGCGTTTGAGTCGAAGAATATCAATTAAAGCTTTAATAGAAACCAAACAAGTATAAAGAAATGAAGCATTGAAAATTCAAAATCGTTACCTAGCATCATTGAGAATGAGCTTAAGGCAAGACTACAGAACACTCTCTACGTTAAAAGTCAGATTAATCCAAGTCGGTGGATTAATTCTTCTCTTTAGATGTTACTCTCCATTCTGCCCGTTGGCCTCAATGCCTTGCTGAAAATTTTGTGCGCTCTTTTTAGACCTATGGATTCTTTGTCGTGCTCAGTATGCTACTATTCCCTATCGGGGCTGTTTTTTTACCAGTCTATCCTCTCTGTGTGTTCTACATGACCGAAGGCCCTAACCCTAATATGTGTTTCCTCTCCTTCTACCTGCACTGAATTTTGAATCGTTGAATGCGTTATTGCTCTCTGTATGAATCGTTACCTGCGCGTGGAGCTTGGTTTGAAGGAGTTGTGAGTGAAGAAGACTGAAGGAGCACTTCTTCTCTGTTACGAGCATCTTTGGCATCCATTTTTTCCATTTTGTTGTAGATTGCTACATATTGCAGTGCTTTTCCATATTGCATATTGAGAAGGGCAGGACGATGACAGAGCCAACGCTCTCATGATTAGGTTGTTATTTGGCTATTTATGGCAACCTTTATCTCCATATTGTATAAAGGATCCTCGCCTTTCAACATTTTGTGAAGAGCATAGAGGTTGTGATCTCAATGGAAGTAACGAAGATCGAAACATAAATGAATGCTCGGTTTACCCATTTGTGTGGATGAACAGTTTAACAGGTAGAGTTGCGGGGTATAAGTGCACTCAACACCAGAACTGCAAAACGCTTCTAGGTTCTAGACAAGGTATTTGGGGAAAAAATCAACAACATCCTCAAAGCTACTGCAAAATTCAAAACAAAATCAATAAAACCACTTCGTCGTCTCCTAAATCACTTCGTATACTTATTATGCTCCACACAATTTCCCAAAATCATCAATCACTCATGCTATGCCAAGCCGACTTCCCAAAATGGTTAAAGCAATGCAGAGAGAAAAAACTATTTATCTACAAGGATTTACGATTTTAGGCTATGCCGAGCCGACTTCACTTTGTTTGTAATATTCAGAAATTGGCCTAAAGCCAAGATAAGGAAACAAGGGAAAAAACAACACAGTATTCTCCAACCATATAGAATTCTGCAATTGGTTGCATCAGCTTTATTAATTCACAACATTATTGGAAATTGACACACAATTATGCTTCTACTGCACACAGAAATCAAGAAGAATCAATCTCTCTGAAACAATATTTGAG